>CM070824.1:44511574-44555286 GCA_036326025.1 Chrosomus eos | reverse complement strand
TCCTCTCCGAGCCACAAACCGCAGGCTTAAGCCTCCTTTCCCCCTATAACACTTCCTGTGTACTCTTAACGCCATTTCATTACAGACCTTTCCATCTTTGATGGTTGCATGTTACTTCAAACCTTGCTATCTTGCCATTGCTCTTTTCTGTTGTACTCTGTTCCTTGCAGTTCACCTAGAGACAGAACCTATCTGAGACAACAAGGAACGCTGAATAATAATTAGACAACAAGCCGCTAGCATCAACAGGTGACCCCCTAAGCTACCGCCCTGTTAAATTTTATTCAGGCCCATGCTGACCTAACCAAATTGTCCCACAGAATGATTTAACTGTCTGCATCAGTTAACCACAATTTGCATACACGGCATAGCCCGTATTATAGCTCGTTAAACGTAGAACAAATTTGCTTGGTCTCTCTGTGTGTGTTGTGTTCCTCTCACCCACAGTCGAAACCAGTATGTTCCGGTCCTACAGTCCCACAACCGCTGGGACAACCTGGACACATGGCTGAGATTCAGGACACCTCCATTCCTGTCCAAGGTCGCCAGTAACTCAGAGCTCCAAAGCCAAGAGCAGCACCGACGTGGACAAGCTGATGGCGCACAAACCAAGCCAAAGCTCCCACGACAAAGACCGGCCAGAGACGTCCAAAACCTCGCTTGCCAGCTCATCGCACCAGCACGCCTCCGTGAAAGGAGCCGCCTCGCCCTGGAGCACGAAGTTGCAACGCTAAGGATGCAAGCAAAGGATGACAACGACCCCGAGCTACAGAAGGAAGTGAAAAGACTTCAACCTGCCCTGTCTGATCTTCAACACACAGACCGAAGAGAACAGTCAGAGAAAAGAACCAGAGAGGAACTCAACGAGAAACTCCGACAAAAGTGAAGCCCCTTTTGCAAAGAGCAGAGGCCGAACTTAACGAGACTCGAAAGCCACGGCCTGAAAAAAAAAAAAACTTGCAAGAGGCCCGTGCTACCAGCCACAAGCTTGTTCAGCAGAGACTGAACTAAAAGATAGAGACACTGAAGCCAAGGCCTTTGAAACCACGGACACACGGGCCGAGCTGAAATCCATGAACTTACTCAACAGAGACACGATCTCAAAGACGAACTTGACATTTTCACACAGAGTTGCAACACTCTTATAAACTGCAGCATAACGGAAAAGGGGAAACACACACCACAAGTTTCCCCTGACCAGTCCGCACCTTTCAGCCAAGAACCCAGAGCTGTAAAGAGGGGTTGAACGCCCACTGTTCAAAAAAATCACCAGCCGCTGCGGCAGGTCTTCATTAAAGAATTCTCTGACTCAGAATCCGAAAAGACTTTGTAAAACCCCACGATCTACTCTGTCTCTGAACCCTACTCAGAGATGCCACCAGAGGGCGCCCCACAACATTATAGCCCTGTTTACAGAGAGTCGAGTCCGTTCCAGGCCAGCAGAGGGCAGCCCTACCGTGAGGGTGCTCACCCAAGGCACCAGAGCGAGCGCTCTGAAACATTCTGGAAGCCAGCCGGCGACCCGGAAATAGCCGATGCCCATAACCCAGAGACTCAAGCCCAGACAGCCTGGAGCGGTACCCCTCTCAACATGCCACTGGTAAGCCAAGTCTGAGCACGCATCAGACAAACACAGTGCCGCCACGTCTGAGACAGCCGAAACCCGGAAGTCGCTGAAAGAGTTTCTTCACAAAGACCTTCCAAAGACAAGAGCGACGAGCCCGACATCCTGTACCTGAGCGTAAGACCTACAGGCACACAGAACACTGCTCGTCAGCCACAAACACAGAGCAAACTGTCACATCACAAAGTGACAGCAGCACACAGCCACCACAGCTGACAGCTGCACAGCCTGAGCGAGACAGCACAGTTTCCCACAGCTGTGTCCAAAACCCCAAAAAACCTGATCAAAAGGGGGTGGGCCCGGAAACTCTACCTACCCATCACTCTAGACAATGAGGTGAGCCTTGAAACCCTGGTAGACACCTGCTCAGACCTCACTTTAATGTCAGTTCAACTCTTTGAAAGACTGAGTGCTAAAGCTAAGAGCGAAGATCGAACTCTTATACCCCACATGTGTGAGCTGAACGTGCAGTCGTACAGCCAGAACGACCTCCGGCTTGAACAGAGAGCTCCCACTTACCTGACAATTGGTCTTTTGAGGCCTACCCACCCAGTGTGCATCTCACAAATGGACACGTACCCCTTTCTGATGGGCAAAGACCTGCTAGAATGGTCTGAGCTTTTATTAGACTTCAAACACCTGACCGTCGGGGCCCAAGTCCAAGAACCCCGCCCCCTCCAGTCACACAGGTCACCAAAGCCAGACTCCAAGGTCATAGAGCAGCCGTCCATGGGGACACAGCCTCAGCACCAAGTCAAGGTTCCAGTTCGCTACTCTGCACCTTCCAGCTCGCCAAAGACCACGCAATGCCCACTCAACGATGCGTGACCTAATGCAGAAGGCCTCTAACACAGAAGGCCTCCTCAGCAAGAATTCCTAAAACCCCACTGACTTTGAACTACAAAACCAGAGGACACTGCACGAACACAGTGCAAGACTCTGCTAAAAAGGTCCCTGATCAGCATAGGACATATAACTTTTAAAAGTAGATGAAAATGTCTGCCCAAAGAGTTGCAAGACTCTGCATTCGTAAAATTAGAAGGTTACTGACTGAAAATCTTGAATAGACGTGTACGCCTCACCTGCCAACAGACTACGCACGACTCTTTCGAACCAAGCATTTGCTACATGCTGGTTGACATGACACTGCTAAACATTAATTTCTATGACAATGAAGGTTTACAGAAAACGCTAGCTCCAAATAGGGCATACGTCACTGCGACGTCAGAGTTCAGGAAAACCACCTGAGCTTTAAACTACAGTTAACCTACGGGCGTGCATTTAATCGTTGCGATCCAACTAAAACACAACGTGCAGTACGCATTTTTGATCGCTGGCTTGTCTAAATGCAGATAAACGATTGCTGGAATTGACATCTCTACTTTAAGTAAAATAGCCTTAGATTTCCAACTAAAATTAGCATGTTAAGCAGTAAAGCGTAAGTCTGTTTGACGAAGAAACCTCATCTCAGCAGCTTGTAAACTGTACCGATGTTTATTCTGCTTTGCTTAAAAGAAATCCAAATTGTAGTATGACTAAACCTGTGTCTAACAAAGAAAGCTCAGGACAAAGTTATATCTAGGTAGACCTGGGTGATGCTCCCCTTTCTACAAATGTAAAGGCCTTACAAATTATCGTTAGATTGATGTAATTCACCTAAATTTTAACTGCATCTACAAGCAGAGAACTACCTAGCGATCAAAACTGTTTAATCGCTGAAAAGTCAGCATTCGTGCACGAAAGGGACGTAACTATATATGCTTAGACAAGCTTTGACTTACAGCAAATCTATTTCCTTACTCTGTAAACAAATAGAATAAGTTACGTAAAATAAAGAGAAGAGTCCATGAGTAAAATTAGCTAATGCCAAAACACATCTGCATTTTACTTAATATAACACCGAGTCCTAGAAAGACTTAAAATAAAGGTGCACCCTGTTAACCCGTTTAAACATGCATAATTCATGTAAAATGTACAAACAGCCTTTAGGGACTGTTTAATTGTCTGACATTCTCTAGTTTCCATGACAACGACTTGTCACAGGAAGTGTTAACTTGTGATGTCACTTTGTAAACAAACCAGCCAAGACGGCTACGCTAACCTAGCATCCTTCCAGCTTACGCTACGCTAAAACCTAATACTACTAGCATGCCAGCTAGCTTACGCTACACTAAGCTAACCTAGCATCCATCCAGCTTAGCCGAAGCTAAATAATAACTTCTACAATTAGCAGTTAACATAATTTACTTGAGCCCTTAATCACCGCTTGTGTTTACACAGTGCACAGTATTCTAAAATACTTTCCTTAACACCAGTTAGGGTTTCTAATTATTCACGTTCCGTGTTTGCAATTCTTCTTAGCTAAAGTTCACCTTCACTAGTGGAGGCATAGCCCTTGCTAACCATCGAAGGCTAACTTTGAAGATACCCTGTTAATTAAACTTAAGTTTAACTACATGTAAACTGTGTAGCTAGAGAAGAATTCATATAGCATTAGGAATCTTCATCGGCAGGTGACTAATCCTGTGATGGGACACACACGATGTGGCCTCGAACACGCAACCGTTGTAACCCACTATGAAGTGTTGGCCCAGGCAAATCCAAAGTTTATTCACTAATTCCACTGATTATTCTCGCCTTCATATCATTCCCGTTGTTTTGATCACTTTGTTTCTTTTTGCTTTTAATTTTAATTTTTGTTTTCTTTTGGCTCTTCTTTAATTTTTTTATTTTCTTTGACCTTGATATTAATAGCACTCAGCTATTCCCTTTACTTTTCGGTCATCTATATGATTTAAAATGTATTTTATTTCCTCTCTTGTTCAAATGTGGTTCCATTTCCCATAGGGCCCAGAAAGAAAACAGAGACACCTTTATTTGTGATTTTGTTTATTTTCAACAAGTGTACTCATTTTTGTGACCCTGCAACACAAGTAATTTCGACAATTTACTAGGGCACAACTATAGTCCAGCGGATTGATAATAAACGTAATTTGAATAAGACAGCTGTCCTTTTCCCCCCTATCATTCACTTCGTCAAACCGTAGTGAACCACTAGTTAAGTCCAGAGAAATAATTTAGTCATAAGAACCATCTTAAGTCATTTATTTCATCTCGGCTATGCCCTTTCCAGGGAATAATCTCGGAACCACATAACTCTAAGCCTCCTAACATCCACAGCTAAGATAAGGTACAAGACACACTTCACTAGCTAGCTACATGTGAAACACCTAGCTTTATGCTACATACCTAGCGAACCAATTAAACCATGGTTCTGAAATTATAGGGTCATGCATTAGGCTCACACAAAAAGACAAAAATGTCACAGAGCCCCTGCTTCACCTGACCTTAACCTTCCAGCTTACCAAAGACTGACGACAAAACAGCGGACACTATGAAAACCACCTCTCATACCCCTCCTACCACCCACGAACGCCGTCTGCACCCACCGACAGCCGGTGCCCCAGACAAGCTAAGTCAACAAGCACATGCCACGTGCACTAGACAACATTTAGCGTTCTGCACCTGTTGCCATCACCGCGCCACAGCTTGTGGTGCCACAGTGCAAAAGGGGGGTAATGCCAATGTATGCCCTATGCCCATGATGCACCATGTGCTGCACACCGCAGCACCAGAGACACTTGCAAGACACCGAAGCAAGTGGCATACCGGCGTCCTCAAAGCGAAAAGACTGTCCTAGCCAACCAAGGACGACGGTGGCTGAAATTTTTCCTCCCTTTCTCTCTGTCTCTCTCCCTTTCACTTTTACCAGGATGCTGCTGTGCCTCCAGCCAACCAGAGGGCAGCCGCAATCGGACATCTCACCAGGTCCGGCACCAAGCACCATCCTAAGGGGAACAACCAAGACTCCTTTTCTGACGGACCCGCACTCAGAAAGTGCCTGTACCACCTGATCCTCGCAATGCCTACAGGACGCACTACCCCCGGTGTAATGACACAATACAGCTGGGTAGGTGCCAACGGACAGAGGAGGCCCTCACGCACACTGAGGCCGATGTCGAACACATGTTCGACCAACTTGAGAAAATGACTGTCACGCTAGCGGAGCCAGGTGGCCACAACCGCCGCCGCACTGCCGTCAGAACTCTGTTTAACACCTGTATGTCCAGCATGAATGCAGTAAACCTTGCCAACGTGGACGGCATGTAGCCGAAATTCAAACTGAGATTCCACAGATAACAGAGCCACTCACAACAGAGTGCATCCCTGCAGACCATCGACAAGACACTAAAGGGAACTGTGGTAACTTTCAACACCCACAGCGTTCTGCCGACCCCGACAGTGAACTCCAAGACACAGCTGTTTACTGCCTTCCAGAATGACTTTGCTCAAACTCAGCTGGCAACAGCCTGAGGACAAACCTGCTGCAGGAGGTGAACTCCTCCATCGACAGCCTCGCCATGGGTAGAATCCCACCGCACCTGATACCCTTAGGCCTCATGCAAACCGTGCTGGCGTCCGCCATCACCACCCCAACCGACTCTTTAAAAATACACCTTGCCTACTCTCATGGGTAGTGCCATCCCACTCTGCATCACCACAAGCAGAGAAAAGGGGACGTTCCCCTGAACTTACCCATCATAGTCAAGCCGAATCCACCGGCTCAAGAACATTGTCCATGTCAGATTGTGAAAGGTAGCACTCACATCAAGATCCGCATGCCGTACGTGATTGCCTTGCATGACAGCGACACCAAGCTGTCCCCAGCTCCGAATCCACACATGTGCACATTGACCAAAGTCATTTACTATCTCTGCCCTAACAAATCTTTCCTCAGAGACAACCCTGACGGAACCTGCGGGCTGCAGATCAGCGGCACAAGCTGCCCTGCTAAAAGCCAAGCCTCGCACTCAAGTCACCGAGACCCAAGCAGAGATTGTGATGGACAGGGGGCTCGCTAACACTCCGGTGCAAACAGCTGCACCCACTTACGACCAGAAGGACACTGACCTCTGTGTCACCTTGCTGTACCAGAGCAGGGCATCCAAGTACCAAAAAGCCCCATCCTTCTTCAAGAACCACACTTTCACCCTAACTCCAGAAAGGGAATTGTGGGTTGCAAAAGGGGGATCCCAGCTAATTGACCTTGCTTCTATCAACACAGCACGCCGAGCTTTGTCTCAACTGCCTGCCTTAACTGCTTCACCTGCTGTCCAATCCTGGACTGCAGCCGATCCTATCGATGACTCGACAGTCATCCTGCACAGGAGGTTCAACGAGATGCGAACATCTACAGCCAAGCCCACGGGACCCACTGGAGGCTGCGTCGAACTTTATCAAGATGAGCCCTAAGCCTCAGCCTAACAGTCGCCTGCTACCCGACCCTCACGATTCACCTGCCATCCGTCCATTGCGATGGGTGTCGGCCGATGAAGTCACGCAAGGACTTCATCCTCCGAAAAGGGGGACTGTAAGGACTGGATCGAAGAGTGAATCTGAATAATTAAATATATTCTGGATAACTAATATCCCAAGAGCCTTCAAAGGCCTAGAACTTGCTTCCAAACCAGCGTCCTCCCCCAGGACTCAAAATTAACACACACACACACACACACATTCCACCACACACACATCCCCCAGGAATGTGCCACAGGAAGTGAATTTCCAAAGAGGAAAGAAACTCCTCTTTGTTTAAAGACATTTAAACAAATATATTCAATGTGTCTTATGTCAATGTGTGTTTGTCCATGTTACATTGGAATAACTGTGACTATCATTATGTATTTCACATTTAACTGCTGATTCTCAGAAGTTAACTAGGAAGGAGAAATGTATCCTGCCTTCATGCATACATATTCTGGTATATATGACCCGCTGAGAATTTTGTGAACAATCTATCTAATCTCCTTATCAAACGATGCGCCTTCTATTTTGTGTTTGATCTATGTTGTTGGGAAACTAATGGGATAAGGTTTAAAACTCTACAAACTATGATTAACCAACAGAATGTGTGGCATATTTAGTATCTACAGCCTGGTACCGGGAAGATTAAGATGACTGAGTAAATTATATGTCTATAACAACAACATATGAATAGTACCAGGATGTTTTCATAGTTTCTTCATCGTTTCTTCGAAGTTTCTCTCATTTTCCCCCCCCTCCTTTCAAATGCCTTTCTACAAACAAAAGGTCATAAAGACCCAAACTCCCGCTCGTGATTCCCTCCCTCTTATTGGCCGAGGCAACAGGAGGAGGCCGGACTTCTCAGAGGTGATAAAGGTCGCTTCCCAGCTCCGTCTTTCCTCTTCCTGATCCTAGTCTTCATCATGTAACGTCGCGTCTCCGGCGAGCTCTTCGCCGTTCTTTTATTTTGTTTCTAGTTTAGTTTGTGTTTTTCAGTCTAGATAAGCCTCCGTGTTTAATTCCCATCGACGAAGGAAAGGAACACTGCGTGGCATATCTCTTCAGCAAACCCACCTACTAAGGACTTTTAAACGCGCGCGCTCGCTCTGAAAGTAGGAACACGCGCATGTGACGCGCGGAACCGAGATACGCGCTTCTTCACCAGGCTGCACCATGTAACCCGATCTCGTGGTCTCCTCCGGAGACCCGATCCGATCGTTATACCTTTCCTTTGTAAGTCAAAGTTTTGATTTACATAGTCGACTCTGTTCACTTCCACGAAGTGAAACAAACGTAGCCAAGCTACTTTCATTGGTAATGTTACTCAAAGACTTTAAACCGCCGCGCAACACGCGCGCCCAGAAACACCACGTGACTCTTACACACACAAAGGACTCCGCTCACGCACACGGCCGGGACAGGCCTTCAGGAATGCAGCAACACAGCGAGACCCATAACTTGTGCAAGTATAATCTGTTTATAGAGCTTTTAAGAAGCATTAAGATGATGTTTCGTGTTGTAATCAGAAAAGGTGAATGTCTTAGGAGGAAGTATGCCACTGTTCTCTCTCTCACCCTCTCTCTCTCTCTCTTTCTCTCTCTCCCTCTCTTACTCGCTCACCGCGTGGAAGTTATCCATTGCCCAAACTTTACGCATTTCTCGTTCATTGATGTTTCCTAGTATTGTCTATGTCTATGTGCTTGTAAATACATATATCTCCCGTGTAAACGTAGTAAATATATAAGTAGACATGCCTTTATTAAATCATTATATTCACGTGACTGATTGATTCATTCTCTTTGTCATTCTCAAGTCTCTTAAGTGCCAAAGATCCAAACTTATGCTACAAGCTTTACAAATTAATTATTTAAATAATTAATATTTTAAAGAGTATTCGTTATAGGGCAGGAAGCCCAATTCTTCTGGCCAGAGAATTGCGTTTCCTGAAATCCTATAAAGTAAGATGATATTGGGGAACCCCCACAATATTATTCTGACAATGGAGCTAAATTAATTTTGCCTGCTTTGTAAGACGTGATCTGTGTAATTAACTGCAATCAACTTGTCGTTAAAATGAAAGGATTCACATGTATGCATACAGGTAAAACGACAGATTCTCCTTTAGAGGGAGATTTATTAACATGTAAGACTGATCTAATCCAAACATGTATGAATAATTATTAATTACCAATTATTAATTATGATATGCAAATTCCCCATGGATTAGATCCCCCCCCCCCCCCCCCCAGAGTCTTTACAGCTCTGATCCAATGGCGTTGGGCATTGTTAGGTTGACCGTAAATCTAGCCCAATGATGTAGGGGGGGTACCAGGGGGGGCCAATCATTTTTCAGGGGGGGCCAGTGCCACCCCGTGCCCCCCTTCTAGACACACCCCTGGGAAAACCAATCATGGAAAACATATCAGGGCTCGACATTAACGCTTGTCCGGGACACGTGTGTTTTTTTGTTTGTGTTAGTTTATCACCGAAAACGCGAGGAAGATTCTGTTTTATTTTATTTAATGTAAGTGGCAATTATAGTTGATAATAACTACGGACGGTAACAAAGTTGCGCTGTTGAGGCTCGCGCAGTTATAACAATAATTATAGTTAAGAAACAATATATAGGCTAAACACGACCAGAGTGCTGTTTTCCTGAATGCCATCACGATTGAAACCGAGATATTGATTTCATAACAGTTCAATAAACAAATAGTAAAAATTAAGTTACTTACATTTTTAGACGCAATGACTGTTTTTGTTCTGTTTCAGCAGCGAAAATAGTTCCAAACAACAGAACCGTCCATAGCGCATCTCATAGCAACACTCATTCATGATTCATTACTGAATGATTCGCCGTTTTGACCTAATCGCTTGAGTCAAAGATTCAATTACCCATTATTAAACCGCCTCATTCTGAATAAATCAGCCGTTTGAACGAATCGTTTGAATGAATGAATGAATGAATGAAATGACTCAATGACTCGCTCATTACGGCGGCCGCCTGCCACCTTCTACTGGCGGTTCAGTTTAAAAAAAGTATCATTCTTTTCAACATTCCTTTTTTGTATATTCAAAAAAAAATTAAAACCATCTCATAATCTCATTTAATACAGTTATCATTTTTCAATGTAAATTATTTAATTTGATTGGTAACAGCCTAGTGTCTTATTATTTTAATTGAATTTATTGATAAAATGTAAGAATTTGAAATGAAATTTAGAGCATACATTAAATAAAATTAGGGGGAAAATGCCCTTTATAAAGGTACAAAAAATTATTCCGATAAGAGTGTTTTTTCAAAAATGAAACATTGACAATTTAATTATACATTAGAATTCAACTAAGCCATTTAATAACATTAATTAATGCACTGTGAACTAACATGTACAAACAATGAACAGCAGTATTTTTAATAACTAACGTTAACAAAGCTTAAATGCAGTAACAAATATATTGCTCATAGTTAGTTCATGTTAGTAAATACATGAACTAATGTTAACTAATGAACCTGTGATGAATGGGTATGATATAAAATACCTTTTAGTAGATGATGTTTTTTTCTTGCTGGAGTTCGGTACACCACCTTTTGAATGGTTACTCTTTAAGGATTCAGAGCTCGAGAATGATTTTTTCCTAATGACACAGAACAGAGAGAAAAAAAACACTATTCAGTCTCATTTAAAGAGGTGAAATGTTGCAAATTCCAGTTAAAAGTAGTAAAGAAGGCAGTTACACACATCTTATTAACAACAGGAGCGACACCCTCGAAAAAATGGTGGAATCTGTTCGCGGCGACATTAAAGTCTTAAATGCAAAGGGGGTTTACATTGAGAAGAGGGTGCAAAGGAATGAGGATTCTGCTTTAAAAACCATGAACCGGGTTAGTGAGCTGGAACGATACAGCCACCGGTGGAACCTGTGGCTCCAAGGGCTGACAGAGGACAGGGAGGAGGATGTGCGGGCTCGAGTAACCAGTGTTTGTCAGGCGATTCTACTGGAGGAAAAGGAAAGGCTCCCTGCTGCTATAGACGTCGCGCACCGGGCGGGAAAACTTCAACAAGATCAGACGAAACCTAGAGGCGTTGTCATGAGATTTATCTCTCGAAGATACAGGGATGCAATTTGGAAAGCAGCAAAAAACAACTCTTATCTCCAAAACAATGGTCTTCGCTTCTCAGAGGACTTATCCCAAGAGGACAGAGAGAACAGACAAAAACTGTGGCCGCACATAAAGAAAGCTCGGGATGAAGGAAAAACGGCCTATTTTGTGGGAGGAAAAGGATTCGTGAACGGTTCGGAAATTTATCTGTGATCTGCTTAGATCAGAAGGTTTACCTAAGAAGTGCCTCGTGTTCAGGTCATTCCAGGTTGATTACTCTGAATTGTTTTATCTCAGGGTAATATTTTGTGTTACTTAGATAGCAGGTGAAGTTCCTGCTGGTTAAAAAAAAAAAAAAAAAGGGTATAATGTTTATACGTTTCTTACTTCTACGGTTATATGATATAGAACATTATTCTTCCTTTACGTGAGTGATGTCAAGGTTATATTATGGTGCTGAGTTATAATGCTAAATATGGTGCCGATCTCGACAGCCCACTGTTACTTATCAACACTAGTAGTATTTAACCAAGGCTTTTCTAAGGTTAAGCTCTTTATCTTTCATAGTTCTTATTTTTTGTCCTTATTAATGTTGTCAATTGTCTCACTAAATGCCAGGGGTCTTCGTAATAGTGTTAAGAGAAAAGCATTATTTTTGTATGCAAAACAATTCAAATCAGACTTTACCTATTTTCAAGAATCTCACTCTAATGAGGACGATTCTAACTTTTGGAGGTCTCAATGGGGAAATACAGTAGGTAGCCAACCAGAATGCCTATTGCCGCCGCGGCGTCTACCGCGGTGAATTCACCGCGGCAAAAAAAAAACCAGTCGCATTTCTAAGTCATTCGCGAAATGACCGCCAGGTGGCGCAAAGGGACATTTAGCGAAAGCAAAACGTATGTAAAAGTAGCTTACATTTTAAATAGAATATAGCAAACTTTTAGAGCAGAACATTTTATGAATCAAAATTTAAAGGATGCCTATCTCGCAGTCAGTGAAAATAAATTAGGTGCAATCAATGATGCTAAACTATTGAGGAATGAGAAGATTGAAGAGTGCATCTGTCGTTTGTGGGCACACTGACGCGTGAACCGAGCTTGTGGTCGAGTGGTAGAGCTGAAGGTTTAAACAGTACAAAGACACAGGTTCGAAACCCGAATAAATATGTTTTTTATATAATTACCATGCATTTCCATTTTACACTAAGGAACAAATCTCATCCAACAGATTGACTGAATTTACGTCTTCAAAAACAGTTCTGTTAAAAAATAAACAAACAAACAAAAAAAACTTCACGGACAGGACAGCAGACAGCAGGACTGGAATTCTTTCCATATGCAGAAATAATTTTAAAAGCAAGGTGCGATTTGCCGGTGGGTGATTTCCCCCCTCCACAGTAGGCTATAGCGAATAGGCCTACCCTAAATAGACCTTATCAAATATAGTATATATATTTTTAAATATAGCCTAAAACACGCACGTTTAAACAACAAACAATAAAATCTGAACCAGCGCTTCTGCTCCTGTATTGAGAGATAACATGCAGCGCATTTCAGTTACGATCCTGGTTCCAATTGTATTAATACATTCACGGCTTTTTAAAATGTCACAAAGCGTTTTGATGTGGTTTTGAACGAAATATTGAAGTTTATAATTAAGTATTTTGACACACACCACGCCTAGTGCGTATTCTAAAATGGGGTTTTCTTCTGCCATTGAATTAGAGTTCGACAAACGCCGCATTCACTTGAATTTCTTTTTCTGCTAAAATAACAGGCTATAGCCTACTTCGTTATTTTTGGTCATACAGATAGGATATCATATTTTAAAACTGTAAAAGGTCTATTTTATTCATGTAAAGTAGGCTACACTCACAATAGGCTAACAACAAAACATTCTCACTCATTTGAGCGAACACACACTGCATAAACGTTTGGGCTTTTCTCAGTGAGCTTCGACATGGCCGAGTGGTAGAGCTGACGGTTCATCAATCGGAAGACCTGCGTTCAAATCCCGAACAAACATGGACTTCTGTAAAAATATATATATTTTTAGGCTATTAATGCAGATTTGTTTAGTTCTAAAACTCTGTTACACCATATATTTTTTTGCTTATATTTATAAAATAATATTACCATGCATTTCCATTTTACACTAAGGAACAAATAGGCTATCCAACAGAACGACTTTAGATCTGTAGCTAATAATACCAATTGTTCAAAAGCAGTTTTGTATATAAAAAAAAAGATATATAGGCCTATATATATATCTATATTTGTTGTATTCCCTATAGCCTACATAGAGTTTTTAAAAACATGGTTTTAAGCAAAGTTTTCGACAAACGAGGCAGCGCGTTCATTTGATTTATTTTTCTCATAACAGCTAAAATAACTTAATAGGCTATACGTGATTTTTTTTGGTCATACAGATAAGAGTAGAGTAGCCTACATCGTTCAAAACTGTAAACTTTTTTTAGGCTAATGACAAAAGTTTATCTGTCGTCTCTCTCGGTCTCCGGGAAACTGCGCGTCACAAAAATAAACCGAAAGCCACTTGCCTCAGCTCAGACACGATAGGAAATCGGATATGTCTAAAGCCTTTAAATGTCTAAATATTTAGGTTAATAAATGTTATCTGATTATGTAATCCATATGAAAACGAGAGCTACAGAGAATCTGCTCAAATATGTTTATGTGATTGTGAGCGCCTCGCAATGAGAAAATGACAAGGTGAAAATCTCGTTTAATTAAAATCGCCCTGAATTAAAATGTAAAAACAGATCAAATCATTTATTCGTCGAAGTGTTGCTATATTGTTTCATTTAAAGTTCATAATTATTATCTAAATGTTATTTAGTTTATCAGCAGTAGGCTACCACGAAGCACCGATATTTATTTGAATAATAATAATTTAAAAAATAACTAATTCACATTTTACATGCCTGGACCCAAAGATCCCTGTAGAATTTAATATTGAGTTGAGCATTTTGTTCATGACAACAAAATGAACATGCGTTTGAAGATTATATTTAGTTTTGCTTGGAAAAAGCTGACCCAAACCAGTTTTATTTCTTAAATTATTTAAATAATGAAATATTTAGTAATAAACTTTTATGACAGAAATACCACAACATGTAGCTTAAATCATTTAATTCTTTCATTATCAACACTTTTATAGCCTAATGCTAGAGCGATTTAAGTGTGAATTGCGACTTCTCCTTATTTTAAGTCAGACTCAGACTCAAAGAGCCTGTGGGGGGTTTGGAGGGACAGACAATAGGTGTTAATGTTCCTCATTCATATGGAGAGTGTCGGATAGCCAGCCCGATGGCAAAGGCAAAATTATTTTAAGGATAGGCTACATCTCTCGATGTGTCCCCATATTTGATTAAATTATAAATATTGTAGTTTATTTATTGTAGCCTATTTAAAGTGTTTTCACACACAAATTTAAATTGAAGTGTTCAATCCAGTTGTTTCAACTGGTTCTGTAGAGTTTAAGAATGTTTGAGCAAGGGAGACTAAATAAACTTGCTGAGATCCAGCGCGAGAGAGGCAAAACTCATGTTTTTAATTTATGTTGCTGTGGACTATTTTCGATTTGTACCGTTTTGTTTAATTTAGCTGCAATTTCTTTGGCAAAACAAATTCAAAATGTAGCAAGAATAAGATTGTGTGTTTCTTTTTTGCATGGAAATAAAGTCTAAATGCAAGTTAGGTTGCCACCGGTCCCGGTTTTTACCGGGATTGTCCTTCTTTTTAATAACCTGTCCCGGGAAATTGAAGCACTCTCCCGGGACAATGAATGTCCCGGTTTTCGAAAGGCTACGTGATGCAAGTTCAAACCATAGACAGGTTCAAACTGTGTAGCGCGCGGCCGCTTGCACGGCAGAGAGAGGAGAGACAGATCACCGGCTAGATCCCCCCTAACTACAGATGGTAGTTGCCGCTCAAAGTGTGGGGCGCGCCCCTCTATGGGTGGGAAATAGCCTAGAGAAGTGACAGGTTGGGCGCGCCAACGGGAGGAACTTTTCCTTTTTATGCCTTTATATCTTTATTCGTTCATGGCGAGTCTACATCGCATCTTCATCTTTGCAGCGACGCAGAAAACACCAGTTTATTAATAAACAATGAAATGTCTCCTTGCTATTTTTTACACATTCACCATTGCCGGCTCGTGCGCTTGAGTGCAGCTTTATAACACTCACTCATTACCCTGTATAGCCTATTTAAGTTATTAAATCAATATAAAGGGGTGATTTGTCCACTGATGGCTTAAATAAACAACTAGGCTACTAGAAAAAAACTAGTCGGAGACAGCCTGAGCGCGCGACCCTGAGCGGAATGAGCGAGCCGAGGAATATCCAGAAATGCTCACATGCTCTGATCGGAACAAAGGAATTTTGACATAATTAATCATTAGTTTATATCTCATGCAGTGCCCATAATTTTAATCCCATATCAAACACATTAGCCTATGTTATGTCTATTTAAATTTTTTTGTCTTGCCAAATGGATTTATCTTCTTTTCTTTTTTTAACATTTTGACACAGCAGCACTTTAATTTTCTCTATTTTTGTTTTTGTTTGTTTAGTTTGTATTTAGATACTAGCCTACTTGTTACTTCAATAAATTGGAACATTTTAAGCTTGTTGCGTATTTCATTAGCATTGTGTTGGGGCGATGGGGGCAGTGGGGCTTGAAAATTATGAGTCTATCCATCGGGTGCAGAAAAAAGATTGCATGTGTGTGCTAGTGTGCGTGTCTGTGTTTATGAAGCGAATGTAAGAAGCCCCCCCCTAACAACCCCCCAGCTCTACTGTAGCAATGTTGTAATATGCCATTGATTATTAAACAAAACGCTTGACTTTAAATAAATAAACAGTTAATAAACTCGCAAATAAAGAGTCACCTATTTAAGCATCAAGAACGGTTAAAGATTAATGCTGTCGGCCAACATGGTGTTATATTGAGATTCGATCTCGGGTCTCTTGGATCTCCGTGTCGTTGCGTTAACCACAGAGCCACCGCCTGAACGCTGTTACGTTAACGTCTTATACTCTTCCAAAGCCTTGATGTAGCCTAATATGTTTCTATTGCAATGTTTTATATGGAAATGTTTTCATTATTTATTCAATTTAATTTAAGTATTGTGATGAATTATTTAACTACATTTCACTTAAATTCATCTGCTACCAGCTTTCAATCGCTCTGAATGAGCCGCGACGCAGCGGCAGATTACGCAATAGAGAGAATAAACGGACACTTTTCAAAGTCTGTGATTGTAGCGCCTCTTAGCGGTTAAAGGCAGCAAATACACCCCGAATTTCACCGCCGCGGCAAAGCGGCGGCGTTGAAAGTATTATTCTGGTTGGTAACCTACTGTACTATATGGCTCTCCCACGGAACAGAGCGGTCAGCTGGGGTAATTTCCTTAAATAACAGGTTTAATGGAAATGTCTTGACCACACAATGTGACCCAGACGGTCACTTTATTTGCCAAGTTATTGAACACAATGACTCAACCTACTTAGTTTCTAATATTTATGGGTACAATACCAAGAAAGAAAATGTGAACCTTTTGTTGTCAATTGAAAACATTTTTACAAGTTGGTTGGTTAGATTCCCAAATGCGTTTATATTGTTAGGAGGTGATTTTAACATTATTCTAGACGGGTCTATAGATAAAAGTCCACCTTCTCAGCATAACAGTTCAGACGCATACTTGACTGGCTTTATAAGAAGATGTAACCTGATAGATATATGGAGAGAGAAGAATCCTAATAGCAGATTGTATACCTGGAGCAATAAATCAGGCTCTAGGCAATCACGACTGGACTATTGGCTTATATCTGACAGTTTAAACAAGGATTATGTTGATGTTAGCATCTGCCCTACTCCCTTAACTGATCATAAAGCCATATGCATATCTCTTAATATCTCAGCTGGTTCTACACTTGCCACACGCTCAAGCTCTTGGAAGCTCAACTGTTCTGCAGTGCAAAATGGGGTAGTCCAATATATAGGATATGATTTCATTTTATTGGTCTAAAGCAAACAAAGAAAACTGTTTTGGGCTCAACTGGGACCTGCTCAAATATGAGATAGGAAAATATTTAAGAAAGTTTGGTGCTGAAACAGTCAAAGCCAGGAAAGCGGAGGAGTTAAAGATTGTCTCTAATATAACAAAATTATCCTGCAGAGAATTTGACTCCCTAACAGAGGAAAAAGAAGGGTTATCTTACTCACAAATCAAACTTGATTAAATGTATCGGCAAAAAGCAAAGGGTGCCTTTATCAAGTCTCGCTCTAAGTGTTAGAAGAAGGTGAACAAAACTCTAGTTTTTTCTTTAGTCTCTAGAGAAATGTCGTTCCACCAACAACAGTATCAGTAAGTTGAATATTAATGGAGCTATCAATGAAGATCATCATAAAATATCAGAGTTTTGTTCGAAATTTTATAAAGACTTGTATAGCTCTCAATTTAGCCCAACTGCGTCTGATAATTTTTTTAACTCCCTTTCAGCGAAGATGATAAGCGAAATGGATAGAGAGCACTGTGACATGCCTATATCACTTGAAGAAGTACAGCAAGCTATAAACCAACTAAAAATAACAAATCAACAACGATTATAAAATCTTAGCTCTCTTATTGGCTAGAAGATTACGGTCTGTTCTGGACTCCATCATAGACGAAACACAATCAGGCTTCATGAACAAAAGGCATATAGGAAATAACATTAGGCTCATTTTAGATATTTTAGATTACCCAGAAATGGTTGAGGAGGGTGGGCTCATGCTGTTTGTAGATTTTTACAAAGCATTTGACACAGTTGAACATCCATTCATTTTACAGTCCCTTAAAAAAATTGGTTTTGGTGAATTTTTTTCCTCGGCTATTATAAGTCTATAACAATAGTAATAGCTCAATTAGACTAATTCTAAGTAAAAATTAGACTGAGTATGTCTCCCAGGTTCAATGTCTCTAGAGGCATCCGACAAGGGTGCCCGGCTTCGCCTTACCTCTTCCTATTGGTAGCCCAGCTTTTGTCTGATCTTATTAAATCAAGTGAGATAAATGGCATTAATATATTAGGTAGTATCCCAGTCAAAAGTGAACTTGTTCACTTAGGTATCACAATGACCAAGGACCAACAAAAAAGGACTTTATTGAACTTCAACCCTATTATTCAAAGAACCAGAAAAAAGCTGAACCAGTGGCTGTTACGGGATCTCTCCCTCAGAGGCAGAACCCTACTGTCTAAGGCAGAAGGTTTATCACGGTTAACATATCCAGCTCTATCTCTGTATCATGACAAAAAATATATTACTGAGGTTGACAAGCTTCTTTTTAACTTCTTATGGAAAAATAGAACTCATCATGTGAAGAAGTCTGTTTTAACAAATGACTATGAAACGGGTGGATTAAACTTTATCGATTTCTGTTCTCTTATAATAATACTTTTAAAGTAAATTGGTTGAAACATTTCTTTAAAAACCCTAATTCTATTTGGAATGTCGTACCATGTCATATGCTGTCAAAACTGGGTGAGTTGAGCTATTTCTTAACCTGTAATTATAATATTGATAAAGTCCCGATAAAAATGTCAGCCTTTCACCGCCAGGCCTTCCTTTCATGGTCTCTTATTTTCAACCACAACTTTTCACCCAACAAATATTACATATGGAACAACAAAGACATACTGTTTAAACACAAATCTTTATATATTTATTACTGGTTTAATAATAACATTATTTTTGTTGACCAATTATTTAACAGGGATGGTTGTCTTTACTCTTATAATGAGTTTCTAGAAGAATACAAAATTCCTGTGTCTCCTGGAGATTATGCCAAAGTCTTTGGAGCAATTCCTTCTGGTGTTTGCATGTTATATAGAGCTCAACCAAGATTGGGACACACAACAACTAACTTTGTTATCGCTGACTGACACTTAAGTTGGTAAGATTTGTTTTTCTTGTAACAATGGTAAGAACAATAAACTAATTAGATCCCTGTTCAAAACAGATATTATCACAGTCCCATATGTGGTTCCATACTGGAATAAGTTTGCGCAAAACATTGACTAGAAGAAGGTCTGGCTCTTACCCAACCGATATTTGCTGACCAACAAAATTAGAGAAATATCATTTAAAATAATTCATAAGTTTTACCCGTCTAATGATCATATTGTTAAAAAAATGAAAAAAGACATTGATGTAATGTGCACTTTCTGCTCTATGAGTATTGAAACAGTTACCCATTTGTTTTGGCACTTCCCTTTTGTCCAAAGTTTCTGGTCTGACATTTGTAATTTTATTGCAGAAAAAAATGAGAAAGATTTCAAGTTGTTTTGGAGGGATGTTCTTTTTGGCCTTTATGACCTCAACAGAACTAAGACTAAGCCTAATGAAACTTTCATTATTAATCTCATTATTCTCTTGGCAAATTTTACATTGATAAATGTAAGTTTGCGCACTCCAAAACATCTTTTATTGCTTTTAACAATGAGGTCAAGCAGTATGTCAACACGATTAAGTATTCTCTTAATCAAAAGGCAACAAAAACGTGAATGCGTGTAAACAATTTGATATCTTTTTGTAAATCCGTACTTCCCCTGGCAAAATGTGATGATATGAGTCTTTTGTTTATGTTTTGTTTATGTTAAAACACCCGCAATGTTGAAAACTGCACAATATGTTATTTTTATAATGGAGATTAACGTTCCTGTAAACTGTGCAATTGTTGAATAATAAAAAATAAAAAATATATATAAAAAAAATAAATACAAAAAAAGTCCCTACTAGCTGTTTGTTGTAGTCATTTTCTTTAAAAGCAAATATCTCCCTTTGCTTTGAACTTGAAGCATTGTAACTTTGCAGATGTTGTTTATGCTCAAACAGCAACACTTCACACTAGCTAAAGTTAGAAAAGTGAAATTGTGTTTTACCACCACTTTAATCAAACAACAAAAGAAAATCACTCACTGCTCTTTACTGAATAACTTCAGTAACTTTAATAAGAATCAATGTATATTAAAACCATACAGTGACTATATGCAGTATTTTAATGTTAGATTGAATTGAAATACTTGAATGCTGCAGTTTAATACATCTAATACAGCTGAAAAAAATTAAACACTATTTTTCATTTGTATCTTATGAAACATTCCTTGGATTCGGTAATATTTCAGTACCCCAGACATTTTTAAGCGCTGGTTCAACAAAATGAATTGTTAAAAGCTTCTAACAATACGTTGGTATGCCCATTACAATGAATACAAATAATTACTGCATTTTAATAATATATCGTAAAATAATGTCTTATTTCAAATGTACACTAAGCATTTTGTCATTTCCCTGAGGCACTTCACTGAATTTGTACTCAGAAAATACATAATAAAATATGCACAATGTCTATAATGTTTGGTAATATTGAAAGTATTTGTGTTCGTTGCTCAGACTCGCTCTCCCAGTTCAAAACTAGAGTAAAGACGCATCTCTTCAGACAGGCATTCATATAATATTTTTAATCTTACAGTTAAATCTGGCCTCTAGTTCATAACCACAAGAGGAGAACTGGCCCCCGACTGAGCCTGGGTTCTCCCAAGTTTTTTTGTCTCCATTAGGTCACCTGATGGAGTTTTAGGTCACCATTAGGTCACTTGATGGAGTTTTTCGGTTCCTTGCCACTGTTGTCATTGGCTTGCTCAGTTGGGGATATTCAATTTAATTTAATCAATCAATATTACTATTGATCAGCATTACCAACGTGGACGTTTATTATTATCTTAATTTAATACTGTGAAGCTGCTTTGATACAATTGTAACGATCACCAGCTGGAGTGCCCTCGAGAGCCACCAGAGGGCGCTCCACAATAGACTATGATCACTTCCTCACAAACTACATTTCCCATACTCACTGCATGGACTCATTCACACTGATCACATTCACCTGTACCTCATTGTCACTGATTGCATTCACCTGTGTCTTGTCATCCTGCTAGTCTCAGTCTATTTATATCATGTTCATTCATTCACTCACCGCGAAGTCTTGTTGTACTGTGTGTCTGCATTTCCGAGCGTTTTCCCGTGTTTGTTTTTCTGTTTTGACTTTGGATTGTTCTTGGACTCTGATTATTGCTGCCTGCCCTGACCTCTGCCTGTTTCTAGTGATGGCCAAATGAAGCGTTTCGAAGCATTATTGCTTTCCGATACAATTGTGTCAAAAATGGTTCATTACTCGAAGCTTCATTCAGATAGGAATTGCAGCACCATCTTCTGGTGAAGTAAATGTAATGCAACAAAGCTGACATCCATAAAATGCAAGTAGGCTTATGTTAACGCTAGGGGTGTCAAAATTAATCGTTTCTTCGATGCACCGCGATGCAGACGAGGACGATTCGGTTTCGGTTCAGTAATAGACCATAACCGGTTATAATGTACTGACGCTTTTCTGACGCCATTTAACACGCATGTGCTTTGTCGCGGTAGCAAACACTGCTGGCAGAGGGAGACGAGAC
The DNA here is from genome assembly GCA_036326025.1 of Chrosomus eos. Classification (NCBI taxonomy): domain Eukaryota; kingdom Metazoa; phylum Chordata; class Actinopteri; order Cypriniformes; family Leuciscidae; genus Chrosomus; species Chrosomus eos. Next base: position 44,533,674 of record CM070824.1, on the reverse strand, counting down.
GCGAGTGCGAGTAATTAAACATTCCTACATATGAGCATGCAAGTTACATGCGCTTCTTGAGGCACACACGCAAGGTCTCGCTCTCTCCGTGCACGCGCTACACAGTTTGAACATACATTCACGTAGCCTTTCGAAAACCGGGACGTTCAGTGTCCCGGGAATCGGGACAAACCGGGACAGATGGCAACCCTTCCGCACCCGATGGTCAAATTACACTTATTCTGTGTTATTTCGCGTGATTATGGATGATCGTCTTCAACAGCGGACTCGGTGACGGTTGATGCGCGCATCTCCAGGGTAACATACACTGATGAATGAGCGCTGCTTTTAATGAACATTTCTTTAAAACAAAATTATTTTGAAAGAATTTAATTTTCTTAATGGCATAAACAGGCTTTAGTCCCATGAAACTTAAACTGGAATGTCTCTGTTGTTGTCACTGGGACTTCCTGAACAGGCGAACACTCACGCGAACACTTTCTAATTTACTTCAAAAGTGATGTATGCGTGCTCGCGCGACGCATACATCACTTTTGAAGTAAAATAGAAAATTAAGGATGCGGTGCATCGCAATGCATCGCGATAATCGAATTGAACCGAATCGATGACATGAAAATCGTAATCGAACCGAACCGTGAGACCAGTATAGGTTCACACCTCTAGTTAACGCCCCGTTTATGACGTGTTTACCGAGGCGATCAAAGCTGAAACTGTTAGTGCTGTGAAACACATTTATGTAGGTGAATTTCATGTGTTCATCTTGATAATAAAACATTAAGCATGATGTGTGTGTGTAATTATTTCTTTAGACAAGGACAGAAGATCAGACCAGCTTAAAAAAGTTGGAAACCATCACAGAAATTCTAATGGTTTCTATTAAACTGGCTTTTACCATTTAAACCACTACAGAAATCTTTTTGTAGTGTGTTTGGCACATATTCCATTAGGATGTAATGCCCCTACCAATAGAACCCAACACATAATCAGTAGAAACCCACAGACACCACTATAATTTCCATTATAACCAATAAATTCCCATGAAAACCAAATCCAATAGAATTTCTGTAATGGTGTCTATAGTTTTTTTTGTTTTTTTAGCAGGGCAGTATCATGTGTGAAAGCTTTATCTTGTTTAGCTGTGGGAAGCATACCTCTATAACTTGTTAACTGGTGGGACTGATATTTTTGTATGTTGAAAAGGATTTACTTGTGTAACTGGTTGTATAATGTAGCAGAGAGTTTTTGAAGTTTCTGTCTTTGATGCATATTTTTATGTAACAATGTTCATATGTTCTCAAATTAATAATATTAATAAAATGTGTCGGAGGGTGTGCTTTAGGTAGGCTACATCATACAGAAGGCTTATACAAAGTGTTCATTAAATGGTATGGTTTTTATTCAGAAATATTATTTTCTCCACAGTCTTTGGTGAAAGGCGATTTCTTTTTTTAAAACAATTTCACCAGCTTTAGAGAATATCCTCTCGCATGGAACAGATGATGCAGCTGGATCACACAAAAAACAGCTTCACTTTTATAAATACAGCCGCGGTTTCAAACCTGTCGACACTGGATTGGCCTGTCAAAGCAATCGGGTGGTTCACAGGAGTGAAGCAGTCTGTTTGCTTCAGACGTCATTTTCACTTGACTAGTGACGTAATGATACAAGCTCCGAATCAGTGGTTCATTGCAAGGACCGTTCGAGTTTGAAGCAAGCTTCGGAGCGTCGGTGTCAGACGTAACATCACTACCTGTTTCTTGGATTCTCTCTGCGTATTCTCCATTATCCTGTCTGCTGATTCTTGACCCTGCCTGTACGACCATTCTATATTAAAGCTGCATTTGGATCTTCACCTCCAAGTCTCGGAGCAGTTCGTAACAACAATCTGTATTGTGGAAAGCGCTATACAAATATACTTGACGACTTAATTTCTTGTAAAAAAAAAAAAAAAAAAAAAGATATTTTATTTAAAAACAAACTATAAAATGATGTCTGAGTCTGAACTCAACCCCTTCACGCCAACCATTCTCCGCCTATAATAATTTAGACCCCACCCATTTGTGACATCTTTAACAGAAATGACATCCTTCAGGTCTCTTTAACAGTGGTGCAGAAGATGCTAAGTAGTATCATAATTTTTTTGAATTATGGTACTGATAAAACAGTACTGTTACGCATAACTCAACCCCATCACATAAAATTATTATTTTTCACATTTTAATCCATAAATATATACAATGTACTTATTTGTATGGCATATTCCCCTACACAACAGGAGGAGCAGTGGCCATTTTGAGCAAAAAAAAAACTGTATATTTCTATTTTTTCGAGTTTGAAATTTTGTGACAGGGTTGAGTTTTTCACTTATTTATGAATAATTTTAATAATAAATAAAGCGTCAAGCAGCGATTACTGGGATTCAAGCGTTTTAAGAGCTTTATGCCATCTATGCTGTAGGCTGACACAAAAGCATTTAGGATTTATAGGCTTTTGGGTACATTTGGCCACATTTGTCCATGGCCATTTTCTAAATTACACCTTTTATGGCTATCCAAATAGTAAAGTTAAAACATTTTTGATAATTATTGACCTAAAGAGTCTGGAGAATTGTAATGCAGTGGTTTTGAGGTTGAGCAAAATACCTAAGACCTAGTTTGCAAAAGTAGGATTACTCAATAATCACAAACATTTTAAAGAGCGATTTGATTTACAGCAGTGGTTCTTAGGGCGAAGTTGTCAAGAATGAGGAGATTCAATATATGATATGAATATTGTGTGTATGTGTTATACATTGTGTAATATACAGTAATATATATATAATATATATATATATATATATATATATATATATATATATATATATATATATATATGTATATATACATACTGTGTGAAGTATGAAAGAAAACAGCCACCGAGTGGCACTATCACGTTTGACACATTATATACGCACAGACCTCTAGGGTCATGAGTCAAACAGGCCCACCGAGTTTCGTTTTAATCAGCCGCCGTCAACCTGGTCTAATAGTAGGCTAGTGACAATGCCCCCGAATTTTTGAGATACCCCTACCGGAGGTAGAACTAAACCCAACAATGTTTTTCCTCATCTCTAAGGTCTCCCATATATGAAATGGATTCTTGGCTCAAAATATTTTACTGCTAAGATTGTTAAATTAACAGATATTGTTATACACCCCAAAACCAAAAAACGACTAAAATATAGCCTGTCCGTATGGGAGTTAAGGCATATAAACTAGTACAAATCAATCACACAAGCTCTGAGAGCTTTGAAACTTGACATGTTTGTAGTCAGGAAGTTGCTTTAACTACTAGAAAAGACTGGATGTGAATATATTGATGTATGGAATAAATAGATATACAAACACATACAGGAGGGGTTGTTGGAAAGGAGGGGTTGTGCTGAATCCAGACATACCAAATATGTAAATATAGCATGACAAATCAGGGTGTTCTGTCTCTCAGTGTATGAGGTGTACAAAATGAAAGAAAACAAAACACTGACAAAATAGTCTCAAATCCAAATCACATTATCAGTGTTGAGATGAATGTTGACAAATTCATTGTTACTGCAAAGTAAGTTACATTAGGTACGTATATAGGTATATATATATTTATGATACATTTAATGATGCATTTCATAAGGCACAGTATACTTTACAATTCATATGAGACACAGATCCAGATTGAATCAGGTTAACATTGGAATGGAACACCTTTATTAAAATATGTATATCCATTTGAATTTTGTTTTGGTCAAGTCATTACTGAATAAAAAAAAAATAATATTGTAAGCTTTTGTCTGTCCTGACCAGCAGTGGACAGTAGAGCCTACACTGCTTACTTCACCACATTGGTGTGATCTTTGATTAGATAAGAACAAGATAGTAGATATTTTTCATTTGATAAGCGTATTATGGTCTAGTGAGTTGACTACTGTTAGGCTAATTGTTGGATCCAGCTGTAGCTACAGACCTGCCAACCCTTAGCCAACCTGTACGCATTTTGCGTAGCGGGCACGCATTTTGACCTCAAAGTACGCTGGTACGATTTGTCACTCTAAACTACGCAAAAACCTGGCACTAATGATGTTCGACTCCGCCAGTCTGAGATCACCAAAATTAATATTAAAGAGGTGTGTGAACTCGCAAGTACAATGTCAGGCACTGTAATTTGCTCTGGCCCTCTTCCTGTTCGCAGGAGTGATGAGATAGTTAGTAGATTGTGTTCACTCAATGGCAGGTTGTCTGAGTGGTGTCCGCATAATAATGTAGAATTCATAGACAATTGGAAAAATTTTTGGGGCAAACCTGACCTGTTGAAAAGAGATGGTATTCATCCCTCCTGGGATGGTGCTGCTCTTCTCTCTAGTAATTTGGCTCATAGTCTTAGAGATAAAACATGACAATCTGGGGCTCAGGTCAGGAAGCAGACAAACTGGCTAAACCGACTGTCTGCTAGGAACCGAACATCCTCGCGTCACCAAGGTCACATAGCGACTCTTTCACCTAGATATCATCATATAGAGACTGTGTCTGTTCCACGAATTTGGAAATCCAAAAAACATCCAAACCCAAACAAAAGGTTAAAAATGTAAGTGATGTTCAACAAATAAAAATCAGATATAATACAGATGAGCAAATGATAAAGCTTGGGTTGCTGAATATTTGATCCCTCACTTCTAAATCGCTCATAGTTAATGATATGATTTCAGATTATAATCTAGATGTGCTGTGTTTGACAGAAACCTGGCTAAAACCAGACGATTACATTACTTTAAATGAGTCACCCCACTAGCCTGGGTTTCCCCATACTGCCTTACCGCAGCGCGATTCAATTCACGCTGAAAGGCAGTCTGGATACCATGGCCAGATTTTTCGCCTCATTTAGGAACCAATCACAGAACGGGATCACAGAACGGGGAGGGAACAGCAAGACGATGACGACATATGTTGGCTATGAGCATTTGATAGACATTCTTAGCACCCAATAAACAGCGCCGGGCATTCGTAAACCACGCCTCAAATACGAGAAAATGTACATGTGGTTCCAGACCCAAGTCTCAACGAGAATTGGGTCTGGCGTTAGCCAGGCTACCACCCCACATGATTACTGTTATAAACATGAACCTCGTCTGAAACGCAAAGGGGGAGGTGTTACTGTAATTTATAGTCATATTTTCAAAACCACTAAGAAATCTAGTTTTAAATATACTTCTTTTGAAGTGTTATTAATGTAGTAATGTAGTGCTTAATGTAAAAATACACTCACCTAAAGGATTATTAGGAACACCATATTAACACTGTGTTTGACCCCCAATTGCCTTCAGAACTGCCTTAATTCTACGTGGCATTGATTCAACAAGGTGCTGAAAGCATTCTGCACAGTGGTAACAAGGCATGATGGATCCATGTTCTCATTCTGTTTACGCCAAATTCTGACTCTACCATCTGAACGTCTCAACAGAAATCGAGACTCATCAGACCAGGCAACATTTTTCCAGTCTTCAACTGTCCAATTTTGGTGAGCTCTTGCAAATTGTAGCCTCTTTTTCCTATTTGTAGTGGAGATGAGTCGTGGGACCTGGTGGGGTCTTCTGCTGTTGTAGCCCATCCGCCTCAAGGTTTTGCGTGTTGTGGCTTCACAAATGCTTTGCTGCATATCTCTGTTGTAACGAGTGGTTATTTCAGTCAAAGTTGCTCTTCTATCAGCTTGAATCAGTCGGGCCATTCTCCTCTGACCTCTAGCATCAACAAGGCATTTTCGCCCACAGGACTGCAACCATGCCACGCTCAAAATTGCTTAAATCACCTTTCTTTCCCATTCTGACATTCAGTTTGGAGTTCAGGAGATTGTCTTGACCAGGACCACACCCCTAAATGCATTGAAGCAACTGCCATGTGATTGGTTGATTAGATAATTGCATTAATGATAAATTGAACAGGTGTTCCAAATAATCCTTTAGGTGAGTGTATATAGTGTAAACGATAAATCACATTTGAGAATTCTGCTGGCTACTGTATACAGGCCACCAGGGCACCATAAAGATTTTATCAAATAATTTGCAGACTTCTATCAGAATTAGTATTGTCTGCAGATAAAGTCCTAATTGTTGGTGATTTTAATATACATGTAGATAATGAAAAAGATGCAGTGGGATTGGCATTTAAAGACATTGTAAACTCAATTGGAGTTAGACAACACGTGTCAGGACCTACCCATTATCGTAATCATACTCTAGATCTAATACTATCACATGGAATAGATGTTGATGCCGTTTAAATGCAGCAGAGCGACAACATCTCAGATCATTATCTAGTCTCATGTAAATTACATTTAGCCAAGGCTGCAAAGCAGACTCCGTGTTATAAATATGTTAGACCTATAACTTCTGCCACTAAAGATTGCTTTATCAATAATCTTCCTAATCAGTTTCATAAGGAAACATGGAATTAGCTTTAACTGTTATGCCGATGATACTCAGCTGTATATTTCTTCACGCCCTGACGAAACTTACCAATTCACAAAATTAACGGAATGCATAGTTGAAATAAGAAATTGGATGACTAGTAATTTCCTACTTCTAAATTCTGAAAAAAAAAACAGAAATTCTAATCACTGGACAAAAAACTTGTCTAAAATACTGTCTAACACTTGATGGCTGCTCTGTTAAGTCTTCGTCGTCGGTTAGGAACCTGGGTGTGCTCTTTGATACCAATCTTTCATTTGTAAGTCACGTGTCTAAAATCTGTAAAACCGCATTTTTCAATCTTAAAAATATATCTAAATGACGTCATATGCTGTTATTGACAAATGCGGAACAATTAGTTAATGCGTTCCTGACATCAAGGCTAGATTATTGTAATGCTCTACTGGGTGGTTGCCCTGCACGCTTAATAAACAAACTACAGCTAGTTCAAACTCAGCCGCTAGAGTTCTTACCAGAACCAGGAAGTATGACCATATTAGCCCGGTTCTGTCAACACTGCATTGACTGCCTATTAAACATCGTATATATTTTTAAATATTGCTGATTACTTACAAAGCACTAAATGGTTTAGCTCCGCAGTACTTGAGCGAGCTCTTAACACATTATAGTCCTTCACATTTATTGCGATCTCAAAATTCTGGCCAGTTGATAATACCTAGAATATCAAAATCGACTGCTGGTGGTAGATCCTTTTCCTATTTAGCAGCAAAAGTTTGGAACAATCTTCCTGTAGATTAGGGGCTCATTCCCCCTCTGAGTGTTTGTTTTGTTTGATTGCCATTTGTTTGATTTAAGACAGTAAATTAATTTGTATTTTGTGAAGTTAAGTTATAGTTTTATTAAAAGGCTCAAGGTCAAACTGCAATCCTGACTCCTGGTCTCCTGTTTGTGCTTTGGTAAGGTGTTATCTTTCGATTTCAATCTTTTGTTATAATATAGTACAAGGTGCCATATGGAATGTTTCATAATTAAAGGTATCTTATATTTGAATTTCTCAACATTCTTCTCACCACTGATAAAGGGCTTTGGACTGTCAGTGTTCCATTTTCATTCATTTTGTACACCTCATACATTGAGAGACAGAACACCCTTTTTTGTCATGCTATATTTACTTATTTGGTATTTCTGGATTCAGCACAACCCCACCTTTCCAACAAGTCATCATATGTGTTTCTATGATAATCCCTGGCAAAGCAACCATAAAGTAAATGAAAACATTCTGCATGGATATTCAATTTGTGCAAGTCCGCTTATTTTAGGTATGTGTTTATATGTCTCTATTTATTCCATACATCAAGATATTCACATCCAGTCTTTTCTAGTAGTTAAAGCAATTTCCTGACTACAAACATGTCAAGTTTCAAAGCTCTCAGAGCTTGTGTGATTGATTTGTACTAGTTTATATGCCTTAACTCCCATACGGACAGGCTATATTTTAGTCGTTTTTTGGTTTTGGGGTGTATAACAATATCTGTTAATTTAACAATCTTAGCAGTAAAATATTTTGAACCAAGAATCCATTTTATATATGGGAGACCTTAGAGATGAGGAAAAACACTGTTGGGTTTAGTTCTACCTCCGGTAGGGGTATCTCAAATACTAAAGCACTTTTTGACCATTTGTCACTAGCCTATAGGTGCTCATATTTCATAGATCAATTGCAACCATGTTTTTTTATGAGACGTGAAGGTCCTCATAGACATCCACGACACCATGGACCAAAACAATGCATGCCAGTTTTCAAGTCAATTGGACTAACAGTTGCATAGTTATTACCATTTTCACGCTGTAGCGCCACCAAGTGGCCAATCGCCATTACCAGCATGGCAACTTAGACACTGCATGCCAATTTTTAAGTCAAATGGAATAATGGTTATTTGGTTATAACGATTTTCATGTTTTTTTCCCCTGTTATAGTGCCACAAAGTGGCAAAATGCTGCATTTTTTTTTCTGTGACCTCAGACTGAGCTTGTACACACTTGTACCAGGTTTGGTGAAAATAGCCTCTCTCATTGCGATTAAGAGATACAAGCATTTTAGTAAAAGTCAACTGCCCACTTCAAAGGTTTTGGCATCCTGCTGCGAACCCGAATCACCAATCGAAATTTTGACTTTTGATAACTTTTTGCCATGATCGTTTCTATAGATGATGCATGTCAAGTTTTAAACAAATTGCACTAATGGCCTTTGAGGAGTTTGAAAAAGTAGATTTTTCAAATAATCGCAAATGTTTTACAAACAATTTGATTGACAGCTGGTGTTCTTGAGGCAAAGTTGTCCAGAATAAGGAGATTCAACATGATATGAATATATTGTGTGAAGATCTGAAACATTGGAAGATCTGGGCCCGTCTTCATAAAGAATCTTAATGCAAAGAGTAGCTCCTAGTGACAAAATTCTTAGAAAATTCTTAGAAATGTGGCCGTTTACTCTTAAAATTAAAGAAAAAATCCTAGTAAAGAAAAAAGTAATTCAGAAAGCATCTTAACCCTTAAAAGAGGTCTTAAGGTCAAAATTGTTAGGAGTACGAACGAGGACTTTTAAGAGGCTTAAGAGTTTCTTTAGCAGAGGAGAAATATGGAAGCAAATAAGAGACATAACTATTTGAAATTTAACAGCCACTGAATACTTAGTTTTGAAATATTTTGTTTTGAAAAACATTTATCTGAATTTATTTGCTCTAAATTCACCCCTTTGAAATTATTTTACTTTGGAAACCATGTATCTGAATTTATTTGTTTCGAATTTACCTCTGAAATTTAAATAGGCCTATGAAAATTCTTGATTTCCATTTAAAAAACCTGAATTTCAATGAATATTTTTCAATGCTCACAAATTCAGATACAAAAAAAAAATCAACTTACAGAATTTCAGATAAAATAGATTCAGGTTGATCAAATTCGACTGCTCAAATTCAGATCGAAAAATTCGACTGCTCAAATTCAAATAGAAAAATTCGACTGCTCAAATTCAGATCGAAAATTCAAGTTAAATATTCACATGGTAACATCAAGGCTAACCAAAATAGGCCACGCCCACACCGGGGGAAAACAATCCAATTGACTTTGCATTGCGAGAGGCTGCCTCCTTGTCATTTATGACTTACAACAAAAGACAGAAAATGCCTAAAATCTGCTGTGTGACAAGGTGTACAGCAAACAAGCTAAATAACCCAGAAATATTTTTTTTTTTTATAAGCTGTCGACCCCAAAAAACGGTTTGTTTCAGCAGGGGCGTCATGCAAGCCAAAATTCTGGGGGGGGGGGGGGGGGGGGGGCACAATCTGAGACGTTGCAATTGTTTTCTGACGGGTGATATGGATCATGTTAGGAGGGGTCAGGGGGTTTCTCCCCCTGAATTTTTTTTAATTCTGGCTGCTAAACATACCATTTCAATGCAGTTTGGGAGGGACAGAAATACCTTAACGGAGCTAGCACCAACCCTCCTCTATCTGAGGACTAAGTTAAAGTATCTATTTTGTAAGTTTATGTAAAAGACAGGTTGATGAAAGAACTGTAAGCTCCAATTTAAAACCTTTTGAAGTCACTTCATTAAAGCATGTTTACACACACACTTACTGTACACTTAAGTCTACTACACATGATTTTAAAAACAGTACCATTGCAGTTTTTATCTTATGATTTTAAATTGGTATGTGACCTAAGAACGATCTTACATTAAAGGTACATAAAGGTGCTGAGGTCTGACTTTGTGGTGCTCTGAAATTAAGTTATTTTAAAATTAATATGTGATGAAGGACTTTGAAAGAAGTTTGACAGATTTCAGAGCTGAATAAGGTTAACACTACCATGTTTATTTGAAAATGGTTAATATTTGACAGAAATGTAAAAAAGTAATCAAATCAAATGTAATATGTATAGCGATCTGTATAACAACTATGCTGTAGGGATTTGGCGGGTAGTCCTACTATGATATTAGACTACATAGCCTTAAAAGATAATGAATTTCAAACCTGAACCAAACATATTTTTTAATTCAAAGATCAACAGTCTGTCATTAGTCTTTAGTCTGCCAAAAAAAAAAAAAAAAACCATGAACTCAAATGTCATTGTGAAAAAAAAATGTGGCTACTGTTGTAACAGTGTGTAGGCTAAATCAGACCTTTAAGGCTATAGCCTAACGCTAATAAGCCTTATGCCAAAATTATTATTACAACTAAATTGTGGGTTATTAAATAGGAAAACTAAATAATTTTGTAGATGATTTGCTTTGTGTAACCCGACATCAGACATTAAGGCCCGGACGAAGTTTTTTTTTTTTGCACACAGTGACGCGACCAATTAATTAATGCTGCGTTCACACCCGACGCGAAAAGCGCGTCAAATTCGCGCCTACCGCCTAGTTATACGGGTGAACACTTTGAATCCATTCGTGCGTCAAGAGCGAATGACGCGCGTAAAAAACAAAAGTTTAGACTGGCTGCCTGACTCCAGCCTGTCCTCGCGGCTGCGGCTGCTGCAATTTGAGGGGTCTGGCTGCAGGACGACTCAACTTCCACGGACAGTTTTTAATATTTTATATCAAGATTTTGCTTTAGTATAATTTTCGGGACAATTAAGGCCGGTTTCGGGATTCGGGACAACAGCTTAGATTTCGGGACTGTCCCGAATTTTTCAGGACTTCTGGTCACCCTATGTACAGCAAACAAGCTAAAACAGTGGTTCTCAACTCCAGTCCTCGCGACCCACTGCTCTGCATATTGTGTATGTCTCCCTTATTACACACACCTGATTCAGATCCTCAGCTCGTTAGGGTAGACTCTCGTCCTAACGAGCTGAGGATCTGAATCAGGTGTGTTAAATAAGGGAGACATACACAATATGCAGAGCAGTGGGTCGCGAGGACTGGAGTTGAGAACCCCTGAGCTAAAAAACCCAGAAATACATTTTTATAAGCTTCCGAACCGTAAAAGCCAGCCTTTAAGGAGACAAAAGTAAATACAGGCAATAAGACGTGAAGCATCAGTAGGAAGAATGGGTAAATTTAATATATCTCCTCTTCTCAGGTTCACATGTGGTGAAATAAGCAGTTGACATGGTTAAAATTATGAATGTTTTTTGTTGTTGTTTTTTTACAATATCATGTCGCGTTCCAGTGTGCATAGTTCTCAGTTCGAGAACTTTGCGCTCTTTCTCCATTGATTCACTTTTATGTCCTGAAAGAAACAAACCGTTTTTTGGGGTTGACAGCTTATAAAAAAATATGGGTTATTTAGCTTGTTTGCTGTACACCTTGTCTCACAACAGCTTTTAGACATTGTTTTGTTTTTTGTTATAAGTCATAAATGACAAGGAGGCAGCCTCTCACAATGCAAAGTCAATCTATATGGGAGACGGTTGGATTGTTTTTGGATTGTTGGATTGACGAAATTCAGGTTTTGAAAATGGAAATCAAGAATTTTCATAGGCCTATTTAAATTTCAGAGGTAAATTCGAAACAAATAAATTCAGATACATGGTTTCCAAAGTAAAATAATTTCAAAGGGGTGAATTCAGAGCAAATAAATTTAGATAAATGTTTTTCAAAATAACATTTTTATCATTCTAAGCCAATCAAATACCTTATAGGAAATTAACAGCATGGTAAATAAAAAAAGGATTTATATACACATATATAATGTGTGTGTGTGTGTGTGTGTGTGTGTGTGTGTGTGTGTGTGTGTGTGTGTGTGTGTGTGTGTGTGTGTGTGTGTGTGTGTGTGTGTGTGTGTGTGTGTGTGTGTGTGTGTGTGTGTGTGTGTGTGTTTGTGTGTGAGAGAACGGTCAAATAGGAAAAATTACGCATGTAATTTCAAAGTGAAGGCTTAGAATAGACCCTATACTTAAAAATCACTCTTTTTTTCCTTCTTGGACAACCAACCAATTACAGTCTTCAAAAGATTGTGTCATATATAGCAACGGGGTCAGCCCCGCCTCCTCACTAAGATGAAAGTTTTTGTCTTTTCCTTACTCAGAGTTGCTCTCAGATCGGTCCCGAATCGCTCTTAAGCTAAGACTCCTACATAAAGGTTTTTAAGCTAAATTAAGAGTTTTCTGAGAGGATTCTTAGAATTTTTATGAATACGGGCACTGATCTATATTTAAAACCGCGTAGGAGAATGACACAGACGTGAAGAAATTGTTGAATAAAATCATTATTTTTATTTTGTTTGCGCACAAAAAAATATTCTCGTTGCTTCATGAAATTAAGGTTGCACCACTGTAGTCACATGAACTATTTTAACAATGTCTTTAATACCATTCTGGGCTTTGAAAGTTGCAATTACATTGCAGTCTATGGAGGGGTCAGAAACCTTTCGGATTTCATAAAAATTTGTGTTAAGGTAAAAGGTCTTATGGGTTTGGAACATGAGGGTGAGAAATTAATGACAGAATTTTCATTTGTGGGGGAAATAACCCTTTAAGCGATTTAGTTCTGAACGTGGCAGACTGCCGCTTTGAGGCGGGGAGCTCCTCATATTGTGTGTGTGCTCTGTACATGGCAGATCGCCATGTAACCTCTAACCTCTAATTTACCATGTCGGTTATTTTCATTGTTTTAATCCTGTTAATACTTTCCCCATAAAAACATACTACAGCGCGTGTAGTCACGTGACTCCGCCCCGTCCAGTCAGCGGCATGGAAGCAACATGGAGAACTCAAATACAGAGTCATCTGACAGTAGCTCGCACATCAAGTGCAGTTTGTAGGCACACGGAAAGATTAAGGAGAGTTATCTTAATAAAAATCTGGATACTCAGTATTGCTAATTACATGTTTTACACAGTTTTTTGTACAGGTAAATTAATCGCCGTTTTTATGCGCTAGTACAAGCACACACATAGGCTATAGTATAGACAGTAGGGGTGTCACGATTCTCCAAATCCTCGATTCGATTAAATTTTCGATTCTAAGGTCACGGTTCGATTCTCGATTTTTACATTTCTTTTTTTTAAAGCTGAAACCGGCCAATCAGGATGCTCTCTGTCTTACATGCGCTTCATGAGGCACACACACAATGTCTCTCGCCCTCTCTGCCTTGTGCACGCTATACGGTTTGGAGAACAGGAGAGAGAGAGAGGATAGAGAGGGAGAGAGAGAGAGAGTATGAGTTTGAGGGAGTTGATAAGTGAGGAGGAGTGAGAGTGAGTGAGGAGGAGTGAGTGAGTGATGTGAGTGAGTGAGTGAGTGAGTGAGTGAGTGAGTGAGGTGAGTGAGTGAGTGAGTGAGTGAGTGAGTGAGTGAGTGAGTGAGTGAGTGAGTGAGTGAGTGAGTGAGTGGAGAGAGAGAGTTCCGATGGCAGTTGGCAGCAAAAATATCAGTGCCCGGTTGCATAAAGCACCTTAAGTGTAATTTTCCCTTAAGGTCGCCCTTATGTTTCCCTTAAACCTAAGGGTGTTGCAGAAAAATACCCTTAAGTGTTACTTAACGGTTTTTTTAAGTGAAACGTCATAAACACTTAGAATTTCCCTTAAATGCTGTTTTTTTCACTTAAGTAATCGTTAAGTGTTGCATAAAACCCTTAACGGTAATTTCCCTAAGTATAACTTAAGGTTTGGAAATCGTAACCTTAAGAGTAACGCAGACAAAAATAAGACTACATGGCTGAATTTATGGAACCAGCTGAAGATCATAGGGAATAGGGAGAACCCTTTGGACCAATTTAGCTATGAAAAATTGTTGCAAGAATACCGATTTTGATCGACGCGCAATATTTGACATCGCTATCAAACTAGACGGCTGTCTGTCTGTCATTACACGCGACTCGCATGTAGACTATCACAGCGTTAAGTCAGTGCGCGCACGGAGAGTGTGTGGCGACCGGTGCAGAAAAAAAAATCACAGGAGAACGAGTTGATTCTGTGTTTTAAAAGGAATCATGACAGAAAAAACAGGTATGCTATGGAAATATACTCAGCTTTATTTCGAGACACAGAGCCAGAAGTGCATGCACAAAACCTAAACAAATGCCAAAGCATGAGACGGTGAACAACACAACCTGCCGCCACTTTCGGAGCTAACGCGGTGTTGCGTGATAGCGTCACTGGACTGACACGTGATATTCCGACATGTTAGTGTTTTGCGTATCTATGGCAACAACAGACTTTTATAACGTGAATCCAGGATCGCTGTCGTGAAACACTTAAATGTTTCCCTTACCTAAGAGAACCGTTTAAGAGATTATATGCAACACCCTTAAGTTATTCTCTTAGGTAAGGGGAAATCGCCCCTTAGGTATCATACTTAAGGGAAAAACTTAAGGTGCTTTATGCAACCGGGCACAGCTCCTGATATCAACATTGTTTTTGCCAGAAATATCAAGCTAACTGCTAGCCAAGCTAACATTCCGTGACAGTTAATTCAGTTGAGAACAACATGGGCCTACCTAAAGCAGAGGCATTTTTCAAAAATGAAGAGGAGCTGGAGATAATATATCCAGCAGAAGTTAAATCTACCAAAGATAAGAAAAAGATGAAAGAAATTATCCTGAGAGAGAACCCAGAGATACTGCTGTCTGACTACAGTGGACCAGAAGACAACAGAGTCCGGTGTAACCTGCTGTTCTTCACTGAACACCCATCAGCCTGGCACACCATCCTCAGCTCTGCCATGACATGCAGAAGAAAAGGAGGCATCAGCAAAGGCAGACAACTCACTCTTGAAGGAGACAACGACACAAAGCTGATTGTGAACCTCTACCATAACGGAACCGTCACGGTCCAGGGACCAGAAACCAGCCTTAATGAATTCCAGAGGAACTTCAAAAACCTTAAATTGGAGGTTCAGAAGATTAAGAAAGATCCTGAAGTGAAGAGAAGCACAGAGGAGGGACCTTGCAACACAACGGACACAAACATTGACCCAGGCTCAAGACCTCCTCTGACAGACAGACACATCAGCACTCCTGCGTCTCCCAAGATAAAGGCCTTGAAAGACAACATCGCAGAGCTGGAGCAGGACTACTACTTGTTTAAAGAGGAAACTACCAACAACATCCACCAGCTCTTGAATATGACCAGCCATCACAGCATTCAACAACTACAACAGCTCTGCTTGGCCGTTAAACATCTGGAGGAGGCCAATCAGGAGCTGCGACAGGAGCTGAGGAGGGTGAGAGAGGAGCTGGGTAGAAGAGAACAACACGGCCACACACTGGAGAGACTGCTGGAAGAGACCAGAAACCAGCTGCACACAAAACAACATCAGCAGTGTGTCAGCACTCAAACACACAGCGCCTCCACTCCGGAACGCATCCCAACATCAGCAGTGTCAGCACACACAAGAAAGAGCTCTTTCACTCCTGAACGCACTCCAACCTCAGCTCAACATCAGCAGTGTGTCAGTACACCATCACTGAGCTCCTTCACCCCTGCAACCACACAATCTCATCAAGCCCCTCAGAGGAAAGCCAGCAGAAGCATCACACCATACCGTCCACAAACTACAACACCATCCACGAGGTGGACCGGCAGAGAACAGGCGAGTAAAGACAACATCGTCATCCTCTGTGACTCCAACGGCCAACATCTCGACCACAGACGTCTGTTTCCGGGCAGATCGGTGAAGAAGTTCTGGTGTCCCACCTCACACTCTGCTTTGAGACTGCTGCGAGAGGGAGTGCTGGGTGCACCGTCACACATCATTCTTCACACCGGAACAAACGACCTCAGTGCAAGGGTGGACGTCACTAAAGCCCTGTCCAACGTGGTGAAAACAGCCAGCAGGATCTACCCCGGAGCCAAGGTCATCATCTCAACCATTCTTCCTCGCAGAGACGTCCCTCAAAGGATCATCAACACAATCAACGCGGAGATAGCTAACATCTGTGCTTCAGTGCCGAACGTTCACATAGCCAACCATCAGCGCATCACCCATGAGCATCTATATGACCGTATCCACATCCATTGAGAGGGCATGAGACTGTTTGCAAAAACCATCAAGGAATCAGCCCTGAAACCCCCTCAGAAAACCCCCGGGCGTGAGAAGGTCCGACAGACGGACAGCTACGCCGCTGTAGTGGCAGGAACAGGTAGAGCCGACACCATTGACCTGATCCAGATCAAACACATGCTGGAGATTATATGTGACAACATGTTAGCTTAAATACTCATAGTATGTCTGTCAAGAATGATCATTATTTCTTAACTTTTTATTTTTGTTTATTTAAAAAAAAAAAAAAAGAAATTTCTTTCATTTATTTATTTTTTTCTTTAAATTTTTTAATTTATTATTATTATTATTTTTATTTTTCTTACTTGTAAAATTGACCGACTCACTATACTTCTATATCCTCTATATTACCTTTCTAATTGATTAATTTATATTTTAAAACATGATTTGGGTCATGAATTTCATACATTTTTCTGGTAAATCCAATATTTGTCAATGTCATCTTTTAAAATAATATGCTATAACATTCAAGGGATGTTCTCTTCTGCTTTTGGAGAGAAGATTACTAACCCTGATTTTGTAAATATTGTAAATAGCTCAGATATAATCATTTTACTCGAGACATGGTGTCGTTTAGACTCCAAAATCTGCACTCCTCCAAACTACAGAGAGCTACGAATCCCCTCAACCAAACAGCCCAACATTAAAAACGGTAGAGATTCAGGAGGAATCGTAGTTTGTTTCAAAGATCATCTGTGGCACTATATTCAGCCTGTGAAAAAAGGGAAATCACATATTTGGTTAAAACTTCAAAAAGAGCTTTTGTGTTTAGATGAGGACATGTACCTGTGTGCCACATACATCCCCCCATATGAGTCTCCTTATTATAATGAAGACATCTTCCCAACCCTACAGTCAGAGATCGTTTACTTCCAATCACTAGGATCGGTTCTGTTAATGGGGGATCTGAACGCTAGAACGGGGAAGGAAGCAGATTACATTACTCCAGATGGAGACAAATATATTAACAATTCACATATACAGTATATCAACGGAAATACTTTACGAAGGCACGTCAGAATTATGACAACACGATCAACAGACACGGAAAACAAGTCCTGCAGCTCTGCAAAAGTCTGGGCCTGTATATAGTTAACGGCAGGACAAAGGGAGATTCTCTGGGTCGGTTCACCTACTGCTCATATCTCGGCAGCAGCGCGGTAGATTACGCCATCACAGATATAGACCACACTAAACTCAACTATTTCACAGTGATGCCACAGCTGCCGTTCTCAGACCACAGTCACACAGTCCTCAGTCTGAACCGATCCAAGAATCTCCGGCCTTCAGACCCGAAGGTTAAACTGCACCCCCTGCCCTCCACATTTATATGGGGTAAAGACAGTCCTGCCCAGTATGAAGCTCAGCTCCACAGCACCCGGGTCCAGAACATGATAGATTCATTTCTATTTACTTCATTTAACGAAGACAAGCTATCCATCAATTTAGCTACTCATGAACTAAATGAAATATTTCTTACAGTGATCAGAAAAGCCTTGAGAAAAAGTGTAAGAAAGAAATTACTAAAGATGGTTGGTTTGATAAAGATTGCCAAAAATTAAGAAAATAATTACGATCATTATCAAACATAAAACACAGAGACCCTGCAAACCAACTAACACGAGACACATATCAGCAAACCCTCAAAACATACAAGTCACTACTAATACGGAAAAAAGCGGAGCACGTGAAAGCAAAGCTTAGTAAGATCGAGGAGGCAGTTGATCAGAATTCTTTTTGGGAACTGTGGAATAATTTAGACAAATCAAAAGAGCCCAAACACATTCCCATCTATGACCCAAACATCTGGACCGAACATTTTGGAAAACTATATTCACAAACCGAACCAACCCTCACCCAAAAACACCTGACCTCCCAACTCCATAACCTGGAACGCACTGTAAAAGACCAGCTAAACCATTTAGACCAGCCCATATTATTACAGGAACTGACAGACAAGATAAAATCCCTAAAAAATAAAAAATCCAGTGGCGTGGATTTAATATCTAATGAAATGCTGAAACACAGCAGCCCCAAACTGAAAGCAGCAATTCTGAAACTTTTCAATCTTTTATTAAAATCAGGACACTTTCCTGAGAGCTGGAAAGAAAATTTGATTACACCAATTTTTAAAAACGGTGAGAAGTACGACCCAAATAACTATAGGGGCATCACAGTGAGCAGCAACCTGGGCAAACTCTTCTGCTCCATCATCAATGACAGGCTAGTTTAGTTCCTCCAAGAACACAAGATCCTAAACAACTGTCAGATTGGATTTATGCCTAAACAGAGAACATCAAATCACATCTACACACTCCACACACTCATACAAAAACACGTCCAACAAACTAAACAAGGGAAAATATTTGGCTCCTTCATTGACTTTAAAAAAGCCTTTGATTCGGTATGGCATAATGGACTTTTCCTAAAACTGATCCAAAGTGGAATAGTCAAGTCAAGTCAAATTTTATTTCTATAGCACATTTAAAAACAACAGAGCTGCGCCAAAGTGCTGTACAATATTACAATATGCAATTTAAAAGCATTGAAATAGACAAGGCAAAAGACAGGTTTATACATTTAGCACCTGATATAATTCATTCAAAAGATTCATATACAATCAATCAAGCAGTTTATTTAAAAGCACTAGAGAATAAATACGTTTTAAGAGCCGATTTGAAACTTGTTAGCGTTGGAGCAGACCTCACAGCGAAGGGCAGACTGTTCCAGAGCTTAGGAGCAGCGGCAGAGAATGCCCGACCACCCTTGGTTTTGCAGCAAAAGCGTGGGACAGTTAAAAGAAGCTGATTACACGATCTAAGATTTCTTTGGGGAGTGTACATAGTCAGTAAATCACATATGTATGTTGGTGCAGCACCGGATAGCGCTTTGTACACAAAAACTGCAATTTTAAAATCAATTCTGAACTTTACTGGGATCCAGTGTAAAATTTCTAGGACAGGAGAGATGTGATCTCTCTTTTTTGTACCAGTCAGAAGTCTTGCTGCAGCATTTTGAACAACTTGCAAGCGAGTGATTGTAGATTGAGGCAGACCACAGTACAGGGAATTACAGTAGTCTAGTCGTGATGTAATGAAGGCATGGATTACGGTCTCTAAGTCTTTTGGGGACAAGAACTGTTTTACTTTTGCGATAGATCTCAATTGAAAGAAACTGCCTTTTACCACTGAGCTGACTTGTTTTTCAAAGTTAAGTGCCGAATCGAATGTAAATCCAAGATTCCTTACATGCGGTCGAACACTGAAAGGGAAGGAACCGAAATTAAAAGTAGCTGAGGAGCTAGGTGGGCCTAAAATCAAAATTTCGCTCTTACTTTCATTTAATTGTAAGAAATTGTTTGCCATCCAGCATTTGATCTCATCAAAACAGTCACACAGGGCTTCCAGGGGATAAGACATATCGTTTTTTGCCGGTAGATAAAACTGTGTATCGTCAGCGTAACAGTGGTAGGATATTCTATGTTTCTCAAATATGGCCCCCAGTGGCAGCATATATAGTGAGAAGAGAAGCGGGCTTAAAATGGACCCTTGGGGCACACCACACACTAGGGGAACAGATGCAGAAGTAAATTTACCCATATTTACTGTGAAGGTTCTGTCTTTGAGATACGAGGCCAACCAATGTAAGGCCGCACCCTGAATCCCCACCACTTTTTCCAACCGATGCAACAGGATACTATGGTCGATAGTATCAAAATCGGCGCTTAAATCTAGTAGGACAAGCACTGCATGCGATCCGGTGTCAAGGATTTGCAAAAGGTCATTATTGACCTTCAACAAGGCAGTTTCTGTACTGTGCATAGATCTAAAACCAGATTGAAAAGTATCTGAAATGTTAGATGTGCCGAGATAAGTATTCAACTGGTCATGCACGACTCTCTCTAGAAGTTTAGAAATAAAAGGCAACTTTGATATAGGTCTAAAATTATTGAGAAGGGATGGATCTAAATGAGGTTTCTTAAGAAGAGGGTGAACTACAGCATGTTTAAAACTAGTGGGAACAATTCCAGTCGCTAGAGAACTGTTAATGATATCTGTTACAGTTGGACTCAAGGTTTTAAAAGCTTCCTTAAAGAGACGAGTAGGGACGATATCAGACTCACAACTGGAAACAATATCAGCCAGCTGAGAAGAGGAGATAGGTTGAAAACAAGTTAGAGAATTCATCGGTGAGCAGGTCAAAAGTGGATTATATATTGCTGGCTTTATTGAACCCTTGATCGTCAAGACTTTTTCATAGAAAGACTGTGCAAAATTCTCGCATGTTTCTCGAGAAGGAATTAGAGTAGGGGCTGGTAAAGGTTTTAGCACAGAATCAATTGTCTTAAACAGCATTTTTGGCCGATTTGCATTTTCTGAGATGATTTTAGAGAGGAATTTGAACTGCCTCTTTTACTGATTTTTGGTAATTGATTAAACATGCAGTTAAACATTCATAAGAAATTTGAAGTTTATCTCTTTCCCACTTTCGCTCAGCCTTATGACAATCTTGTCTAAGAGAGCGAGTAGAGTCATTTAACCAAGGCTGTGTGGGGCGCTTTCCCTTAGCTTTCCTGGGCTTAAGGGGAGCAACAGCGTCTAAAGAAATGGAGCAGGCTTTAGTAAAAACCTCCACCATCTCTTCAGTGTTTAATTTGTTGCATGGGATAAAATCTGCAAAGTTGGCCTGATAGTGCTCAGAAAATAATCTGGCCGTAGAAGGCTGGATAAAACGAGAGTAATTTAACAGCTTTGAGTGAGACAAGGTGGGAGAATCACAGACAGAATCAAACACAATTGGCAGATGGTCTGAAATAGCAGCATCAACTACTCTCAGATTTGTTACGGAGAAACCATGTGATAGCACCAGGTCTAAAATGTGCCCCGATTATGAGTAGGACTAGAAACTGATTGTGACAGGTTGAAGGATTCAATAAGACAAGAAAACTCTTTCACCAAAGGTTTGGATGGGCAGCACATGTGAATGTTAAAATCTCCTAAAATTAATAGCCTATCACATCGGGATACAATATTAGAGAGAAACTCAGAGAATTGTTGGATGAAATCTTTGTTAAACTTCGGAGGCCTGTAAATCAATGCACATAATACAGGACTCCCTAAGTTAATTCTCATTAACTGTACTTCAAAGCTTGAATACACATCCGTTTGCAGTTGATTATTTTTTAAATGATTTTTAAAAACAGTAGCAACACCCCCACCCTGACCAGAAAGTCTTGGAGTGGTAAAGAAGGCGCAATCCGGAGGAGAGAGTTCACCTAGAGATGAGAGATCACCCTGTTTCAACCAGGTTTCAGTCACAAATAGGAAGTCCAGTGAGTTTGTAGTGAAAAAGTCATTTAAAATGAACGATTTATTGGATAATGACCTTGCGTTTATTAAGGCCATCCTCAGTGTCTGAGACTCAGTTTTTTCATCATTTGAAGATGTAATATTGATAGAACAGAGATTTAGCGGGTTTACTGACCGTAACTCTGCAGCTGACTTGGAGAGTGACCGACGAGATGAAATTAATAGGAGGAAGGACATATGACATTATAAAGGACATTTACAATGGGAACAAATGCGGGGTTAAGATTAATGACAAACGTACTGATTATTTCAGTCAATCTAAAGGAGTCCGT
>CM070824.1:44496574-44506574 GCA_036326025.1 Chrosomus eos | reverse complement strand
AAGGAAAACACCCAATAATGCGTGTAGGGCAGAATTAGGCCGATTCCCATTGATTCTTAATATGCAAAAAAGATCCCTTAAATTCTGGATGCATCTAAAATCAAGTCCCACAGAATCGCTACATTTTAAGGCACTACAAACCCAAGAACTGAACCCCGAAAAGAGTCTCCTCAGTCAGCTGGTCCTGAGACTCACTAACCCAACTAACCCTAACCAGTCTCAGACCAGCACTGCTCCTCACACACACATCAGAATAAACCAAATTACCAAACAGTCTAAAAGTACATATTTGGAACATTGGGATCAGGAAACCAAAACACAAGTAAATTACAATTCTATCGAAATATGAAATCAAATTATGAATTGGAAGAATATCTCCAGAGTGTGAGAGACACAAAGCAGAGACGGATCCTGAGCAAGTACAGGCTGAGTGAACATAACCTGGCCATCGAGACCGGCAGACACCGGAAGAGCTGGTTACCCCGAGAGCAGAGGGTGTGTGTTCAGTGTAGGACAGGAGAGATCGAGACAGAGACACACTTTCTCCTCCACTGTCACAAATACAGCTCAGTCAGAGACCTCTACTTCAACAAACTAAATAACGTAATACAGAACTTTACAGCCATGACTGAAGTAGAACAGATAAAGATCTTACTAGGAGAGGGACAGACCGTGTAATACCTTTCAGTTGCTGATGGTGTTTCTTCCCTGAAGTTTGGTCTCACACCTATTGAACCGTCACTCTTCACAGACACAGAACTGGACACAGGTGAGCCTGACCTTACACTAATATGTGTGTGTGAGAGAGAGAGAGAGAGAGAGAGAGAGAGAGGGGAGAGAGAGAGAGAGAGAGAGAGAGAGAGAGAGAGAGAGAGAGAGAGAGAGAGAGAGAGAGAGAGAGAGAGAGAGGAGAGAGAGTGAGTGAGTGAGTGAGTGAGAGAGAGAGTGTGAGTGAGTGTGAGTGAGAGAGTGAGTGTGAGTGAGTGAGTGAGTGAGTGAGTGAGTGAGTGAGTGAGTGTGTGTAGTGAGTGAGTGAGTGAGTGAGTGAGTGAGAGTGAGAGTGAGAGTGAGAGAGAGAGAGTTACATTTTTATAAGACATTGTCTTCTGTGATTATAAACAATTAAATCAATATGGTTTATTGCACATAAACCACATGTGAGAAATTAGCAAAAATAACCTTGTCATGTAAAACATGAGTAATACCTTTGAGTATGAGTAAGACCGCAACACTGGCTGCCAGATACGTGTGTATGTGCCACAGCCTGAGAGACAGCAGGTGAACGTGGTGTGTGTGTGTGTGTATGACCAGTGTGTTTAACTACTGCCCACCACAGTGACCTCAGTAATGTGTATTTGTATGTGGGTGTGTGTGTTTATGTATGTTAAAACACTGTGGTATCGAATGTTCACAGATAATCTAATCTGCTACACTGTTAATTTGTACACTTGTTTTATTTTGTACATTTAAATTTAAGCTAAGTTATGCTATAATATTTTATTATTTTATTATTTTTTATGTCTTTATAATCATTATATGTGTTCCAAGCTTTGGCAATATTGTAATATGTACAGTCATGCCAATAAAGCAAATTGAATTGAATTGAATTGAATTGAATTGAGAGAGAGATTCAAATGTTATAAGACATTGTCTTCTGTGATTATAAACAATTAAATCAATATGGTTTATTGCACAAACCACATGTGAGAAATTAGCAAAAATAACCTTGTCATGTAAAACATGTGTAATACCTTTCAGTTGCTGATGGTGTTTCTTCCCTGAAGTTTGGTCTCACACCTATTGAACCGTCACTCTTCATAGACACAGAACTGGACACAGGTGAGCCTGACCTTACACTAATATGTGTGTGTGAGAGAGAGAGAGAGAGAGAGAGAGAGAGAGAGAGAGAGAGAGAGAGAGAGAGAGAGAGGAGAGAGAGAGAGAGAGAGAGAGAGAGAGAGAGAGAGAGAGAGAGAGAGAGAGAGAGAGAGAGAGAGAGAGAGAGAGAGAGAGGAGAGAGAGAGAGAGGAGAGAGAGAGAGTGAGTGAGTGAGTGAGAGAGAGTGTCAACGGAATTCAGAGAAGAAGCTGCATCAAAATGAGCTCCTGAATATTTTCATCAACTTGGACCTAAAGAGTGGGACATTTCTGAAAAAAAAGCCTTCAAATACCCTCCACAGAGGACTCTAAAGAAGAGGTACATTTAATAACCTGCAAAACAGAAGATTTAAATGAAATAAGTGAATATCTTGATTTTAATTTTAAATCAAAACAACTAGCTAAACTGTAAGCTAGGGAACTGTCAACTGTTTCAGCTTGTTGTCATCAGCTGACTGGGCTACTGACTGCCTAAGAAACTAAATAAACTGAGCTAAACAATAACAGAAGAGATAACAGAAGAGATATTTAACAAAGACAAAGAAGAAAATAAGAAAGAACAAGAAATAACTGTGTTTTGAAGTCTTATAAACAACAAAGTAGCCTAGCCACCTGTTTGGAGTAAACAAGTGGTCACCATGGAAACGGGTCAGAAGGCATTTAAGCACAGCAAAGCTCCCAGCAGAGAGGTTGAATACCCTGTCAAATGTAAAAGTGCAGCAGCTAGAGAGAAACACAAGAAGAAGACACTACGGGAAAACCCAGAGATCCTCTTCACTGACTATGCCCAACAAAAGAATGGAAGAAAGAAAAATAACCTCATATTCTTCACTGATTCCATCTACATCTGGAAAGATACCGTGTCAAACAACTACCCATATGTATCCAGTGAAGGCATCGGCTCAGGGGGCAGATTAAAGATCTGCAAAGATGAACACCTGGACAAGGAAGACCCCCTTCTCACCATCACATACTACACCAAAGGAAAGGTCATGGTCCAGGGGAACGAAGCCAACCTGGAGTCCTTTGAAGATGCATTCTCTCTGTTAAAAACAGAGGTGAACACCAAGAGGATGATTGTTCACACTGACAGTGAAGATGATGAGACAGAAAACCCCACCACCTTGTCCATCTCTGCCCCTCCTACACCTGCCACCTCTACCAACAGGCTAAAGGAGAGTATGGCCCTATTAGAGCTGGACTTTGCTGAATTTAAAGAGCTGACCCAGGCCAGGCTGTGTGAGCCCCAAAACACCACTGTGCAGCAGATTCAAGAGGAGCTCCAACAGCTCAAAAGAGACAACCAGTCATTGGCATCTGACCTTAGAGGGAGTATAGAGGCACTGAAGCAGGAGAACAGGATACTTCATACTCAAATGGCCAAAGTAAAAGAAGATGCTGAGAACAGAGAAAGGAGCTTCACCAGGCAGGTCCAACACCTGACAGAGCAACTCTCAGAAATCCTGACAACTACAGAGACACAGACTCTCCCTGCCAGTGTCCCAAAGCCTTGCTCTGTCTCTGTACCTCCATCTCTGCTCTACACCCAGTCCAACAACACCCTGGCAGCTCCTTCTACACCTACACTGCCAGCTGCCAACAACCAGCTCTGCCCATCACAGCCTGCCTCCACCCAGCCTGAAGAACAAGCCCCACAAGTGGTCCTACTGGTTGACTCAAATGGGAAATTCCTGGACACAAACAAGCTATTTCCTGGTAAGAAAGTGCTTTCTAAACGCTGCAGCACCACAGGCCAGGCAATGAAGCTGTTAAAAAAGGAGACCCTCAGGAGCCCTCAATGCCTGGTGATCCACACAGGAACAAATGATCTGCACAGCCTCCGGAAAGGTACTGCTGAGGCAGTGAAGAAGATGGCAGAGAAGGCCAGTAAGGAATTTCCTGACACCCGCATTGTGATCTCCACCCTGCTGCCTAGGACAGACATCCCGCCTCATGCCATCCATGACATTAATATGGAGATCAGAAGAGGATGTGCCACCTTACCCAATGTCCACCTGGCCCTCCACCCAACCATTGGCATCTGGGACCTCTATGATGGACTCCATCTCCACAAAGAGAAGGTGAAGATCTTTGCGAAGACTCTCAAAGACACGGCCCTAGGACGCAGACCTTCTATCCTCTTCTCAACTACACGCTTCAGTGATCATCCCAGACCTCCTCCTCCCCACCACCCCAGGATCATCCCCCCTGCTGCCAGGAGGCACAACAGCTCAGCCTGGACCTCCCCACCCGCCCACCACCTAACCATGGTGGAACACAACCAGAGAAGGCTACTTTCCCCCTCCTTAATCCCTTCCCACCGTCCTCTTTTACAACATCGACAGCAGAGCTACGCAACAGCACCTGTACCCGACCTGCCTCCCCACCCACAGCAAAGGAGTTATTCTTCAGTTGTAGCCCCGCCCCCTGCCACAGCCCCGCCCCCTGCCACAGCCCCACCCCCTGCTGCCTCTGAGCTGGGAGACATCAGGAAGATGCTGCAAACTCTATGTACCCGACTTCTGCCCAGCTAAGATATACATACACAAAACACTTTACCATTTGGGTAACAGAACATTGATATATATTTAGTTAGTAATAGTAATAATAACAATGGTAGAAATGAGTATAATGGTAATATTTATAATTTTTAAATATTTATTTAGTATTATAAATGGATAGATAGTTGAAGGTTTTTTTTTTTTTTTTTTTTTTTTTTTTTTTTTTTTGTCCTACTATATGGGTTCATTTTGTTTGTTTTTAATGCGCTCATTACATATAAGCTGTTGGAATATCCAGGGTCTCCACTCCTCGACATTTGAGCTGAAGAGTGAAAACCCTGAATTCATTAAATCTATAAAAGATGTTGACTTAATTATATTGACAGAAACATGGTGTAAAAATGATTCACTCATTCACTGTCCCTCAGGATATAACGAAATCATGGTGCCCTCTATAAAATTTAAAAACATACGTAAGGGCAGAACATCGGGGGGGATCTTGGTGTGGTACAAAGGAGATCTATGCAGTCAGATCTCAACAGTAAAACAGGGTAAATCCCATGTTTGGTTGAGAATAGATCAAACCCTTGGCATTACTGATAGAGATCTCTATCTATGTGCAATATATATACCCCCAGTTGACTCTCCTTATTTTGAAGAAGATATTTTTGATACTCTCCATTCAGAAATCGCCTACTTCCAGGCCCAGGGAAATGTTCTTCTAACTGGCGATCTGAATGCACGAACAGGAATTGAACCTGATGTCATCGACCCACAGAGCCACAACCATGCATTTGATCAGGCCCCCCTATTTACCACACCAACCATCACCCATCGGAACAACCTTGATTGTGAAATAAATCAAAGTGGCAGGGAGATAGTGCATCTCTGTCGGGCTTTAGGCCTGTACATAGTTAATGGTAGGTTCAGAGGGGACTCTTTAGGGAGATTCACCTACTCCTCAGCTCATGGATCTAGTGTAGTAGACTATGCAATCACTGACATGGACCCCTCAACTATCAGTGCATTCACTGTCAGACAGCAATCCCCACTTTCAGACCACAACCAAATTAATCTGTTCTTTAAACTCCCAGATCAATTAAATCCCAAAACAAAAGAACCCAGTAAGCTGTATGAGTTAAATCCTGGCTACAGATGGGCCCTAGACAGTGGAGACAAACTCATCATGGCTTTGAAATCACCTGATCTGATGAATGACATATTCACATATGACCAAACTCAATATGCCCCTACCAAAAACGGTGTGAACAAGGCGATTGATGACATCAACACGATATTCCATAAGGCAGCTATCAGAGCTGACCTCATAAAACAGAAACATAAGCCTATTAGAAAACAAAATGTCGAGAAATGGTTTGATAAAGAATGCAAGACCATCAGAAAGGAACTTAGAATTATAGCAAATGAAAAACACCGCCAACCAAACAACCTGGCCTTACGCATTAGATACAATGAAATTTTAAATAAATACAAATGTACAATTAGGAACAAAAAACAAAATTATACCCACATGAAACTTGAAGATATTGAAAACGCCATTAATCAAGATCAATTCTGGAATATGTGGAACAAGTTCAACACAAAACAACAACAAGCATTACCCATTCAAAATGGTGATATCTGGAAAACACATTTTGAAAACCTTTACAAAGACATACCAATTAAACAAATTAGACCAGAACAAAATTTTATAAAAGAAAAACTCCAAACATTAGAACAAACAATTAAAGACAACCAAAACCCTCTTGATTCTCCAATTACTTGGGAAGAATTGATCACACAGACAAAATCTCTCCAGCCGAGGAAAGCTTGTGGTCCAGACAGCATTAAAAACGAGATGCTCAAATGCAGCACCCCAGAGATGCAGACTGCAGTGTTAAAGCTGTTCAATATTGTTCTACAGTCAGGATGTTTTCCTGACATCTGGTGCAAAGGGCTCATTTCCCCCATTCATAAGAGTGGGGACAAATCAGACCCTAATAACTACCGTGGCATCTCTGTCAGCAGCTGTCTAGGCAAACTATTCTGTAGCATTCTTAATAAAAGAATGCTAGATTTCATTGAGGAACACTCCATCTTAAGTAAAAGTCAGATTGGTTTCCTCCCAAAACACCGCACCACTGATCATATATATACCTTACACACATTAATTGATAAACATGTACACCAAACTAAAAATGGTAAAATATTCTCTTGTTTCATTGATTTCAGAAAAGCTTTTGATTCTATTTGGCATGAAGGTCTCTTTTACAGACTTCTACAGTGTGGTATAGGGGGCAAAACGTATGATCTAGTTAAATCTATGTATTTAGAAAATAAGTGTGCTGTTAAAATTGGCAACAAACAAACGGATTTCTTCACCCAGAGAAGAGGTGTTCGGCAGGGTTGCAATCTAAGTCCAACATTATTTAATATGTACATCAATGAGCTTGCTGTTGAGTTAGATCAATGTGCTGCTCCTGGCCTCTCCCTTCTAGATAGAGAGGTGAAGTCCCTGTTTTATGCTGACGATCTCCTTCTACTGTCTCCTACTAAACAAGGATTACAGCAACAGCTAGACATAGTAGAAAAGTACTGTCAGAACTGGGCTCTGGCTGTAAATATGAAGAAAACTAATATCATGATCTTCCAAAAACGCCCAAGATGTCAGGAGAACAAACATCAATTCACCATTAATAATGATGTCATTGAACACAGTATGAGCTATACCTACCTTGGTATAACCATATCAGCATCAGGGAGTTTCAACATGGCAGTGAATGCACTAAAAGAAAAAGCTCGAAGAGCTATACATGCAATTAAGAGAAAATTCTATAACTTCCAAATTCCAATTAAAATCTGGCTTAAAATATTTGACAGTGTCATCCAGCCCATTGCGCTGTACGGTAGTGAAATATGGGGTCCACTCAGTCATCAGAGCTATACCCGTTGGGACAAACACCCAACAGAATCTCTTCATGCAGAATTTTGCAGATACATTCTACACGTACACAGAAACACACCAACAAATGCATGCAGAGCAGAATTAGGCAGATACCCACTGATCATTAACATCCAAAAGAGAACACTCAACTTTTTTAACCACCTGAAATCCAGCCCCCCAGACACACTTCACTCCAAGGCCCTCCGAACCCAGGAGCTGAGCCCAGAAAAGAGTCCCCTATGTCAATCTGTACTGAGACAAACTGCCCCACGTCAGAGACCGTCTGAGCAGCCTCAGAACAACACTGCCTTCCAAACACCAATCAGAGTCAAGCCTCAGAACAACACTGCCCTCCAAACACCAATCAGAGTAAAGCCAATCATAGCACAATGCAAAGAAACCTATCTGGAACATTGGAAAGAAGAAAGTAAAAGCCAAAGTAGACTAGAATGTTATCTGACCCTAAAAAGAGATTATAAATTAGCAGAATATCTCTCTACTGTCAGAGATAGAAAGCAGAGACAGATCCTAACCAGGTACAGGCTCAGCGATCACAAACTGGCAATCGAAACAGGAAGACACAAAAAATCATGGCAACCAAAAGAGAACAGAACGTGTGATCACTGTTTGACAGGTGAGGTTGAGACAGAGATGCACTTTCTCCTACAATGTGAAGCGTTCAAAGACACAAGAAACCATTACTTTAACCTCTTAACCTTCGCCAGAGCGAGG
Organism: Chrosomus eos; assembly: GCA_036326025.1. NCBI lineage: Eukaryota > Metazoa > Chordata > Actinopteri > Cypriniformes > Leuciscidae > Chrosomus > Chrosomus eos. Next base: position 44,498,520 of record CM070824.1, on the reverse strand, counting down.
GCGCTCTGAGCGTTTTTTTTTTTTAAATCGTTCAAAGTTACTATCAGATTCAATGTTATTACCTTGACAAACTATACATCATTAAAAAGATATAAGACTGAAGGTTTAGTATTTGACCACTATTGTATTCTGAGAATCTTATAGTGACAGTTATGTCTTAATTTGTGTCTGGAGTTATGTAATCAAAAAATGAGTCGATATCTTTGATATGAATTATGAGCGTCAGCCGCTTCCATTCAGAAAAAAACTCCTGTGAGATCGTCACGACAGAGCTTGACAAAACAACGTCCATCAGGGCTTTTAGCTCAAAAGTGTACAGATTTGGAGAAATATTGATAGATTCTCATAGGTTTACATCAGATTTATATAGACAGGAATCATATTTATTGAATATCTACCCAAATGCGTCGATTTAATCATTATGAGCGCTGGAGACTCTGATGTACTGTGTTTTCAATACATACTGGCAGCCTGAGGGCGCCCTGTGCACATATGGACTCCAAATTTGCAACACGAAGAAGAATCATATCATGTGACATTTCAGGAAGTCCATCACGACGTAAACACTAACAGAGATCGCTGTAACATGCAGATAAAGATGTTTTGAAGACAATAAACATGATTGCAATGATATTTGGTTTACCTGTGTTCTTCGAGCCATGTCAGGTATTTTCATAATAATAGATTATATTTATAATGTAATGCTAATCGATATAGACTTTATCATGGTGAAGAATACTATAAAATACTATATTTTCTGTCCGATTTTTTTATCTGAAGCCAAATCAGAGCACAGAAGGTTATTTAAAACACTCGACTTGTGCTATAAAGTAAGTTTTAGAGCACAAACATGGTTTTAATCTCATAAATTGTCGTGTATTGATGGTGTGCTAAGCTAACATGCTAGCTAGCCCTTGGTGCACCTGCTACCTAGCTGTTATATTTATGAATATTTCTAAATAGGACTGCTTGCTGAAATGTTTCTTTTTTCAAGAAGGTCATTTTATATAGTTTCAAATGTAAGGTGAGAACTTTGAGAACTTTCCCTAAAAGAGATTAGGGGTTGAAACAGTGTGAATAGCCAGTCGTTAGTAATTATAATGCAGACAAAAGAAAGCATATTTAGAGCAATAACCAGAGGCCGGAGAGGTGTGAATGTGTGCAGGGGAGACTGACACTGAATGGAGATCGTTTAGACCACAACACAATAGAGAAAATAGACTGAACAGATGCTTAGAAAATGACAATAAACATCAGTTTGCATTTTAGAGTCTAATCAAAATAAAATCGTTTGACATGATCTTGAAAAACATTTAACTAAATAAAGAGTTTTAGACATATCATCTTCAGATTTTAAATATAACATGGTCAGACATGTGGCTTTAGCTGCAGTGCATTTCTAGATTGCTACAGGGCCAACTTCAATTTTATTTTCATGAAAATATTTCATAAAAAATAAATTTCTAATAACTTGACAAAACTTTGAAGCTATTTATAACATTTATTTTTCATTATGACAATAATTAATTCTACATTTGCAATAAACTGCCAGGTGTCAGCTTTCAAATGAGATCATACTTGTGCTTTTAGAACAAATGGTTCATGAACTGTATCTGTTTCAGTTTGGGTATGCCATTTCTGGGGATTTTTCAAAATTGGGGGTGAAGCTTAACAGGTTAACAAATTTAACTATATAATCCCAAATTTCAAAGACCTGAATGAAATTTCTAAATTAAAGTTTCTCCTGGGAGAAGGAGACAAAACTTATCTTGCTGCCCAATATGTACAAACATGCCACAACCTGAGGGGCAATGAGTGACCGACACACACACACACACACACACACACACACACACACACACACACACACACACACACACACACACACACACACACACACACACACACCACACACACACACACACACACACACACACACACACACA
>CM070824.1:44134074-44494074 GCA_036326025.1 Chrosomus eos | reverse complement strand
AAAAATATCTGATTTCAATTCAGAATTGAAAAACAATGGTTCCTCCTTCAGCCACAGTCTCCCATTACTGTCTGCACTCCGTGAGAACTTAAAAAGTGTCCATGACTTTAAAATTGATCTATAAAAGACACTCAGCCCACTTAAGTTCAATTTCTCAGAGTCCATCAAGAACAAATGGCGATCCAGCCCCATTTTTCCAGCTTCTCTTAGGAGGGCACAGCTCACATTCACTCCATAGAGCAGTCTTTGTGCCGTCTTCAATCTGAAAGTCTTTATTCTCGCTCTGATGTCCACCAACCCCTGGCCTCCTTCCTGTGTGGGCAGATACAGTACCGCCGCCTTCAGCCAGTGCTGCCCAGACCCGAAAAAAATCCACCAGTCACTTTTGTATTCCTTGTACTAGATCCTCAGGTGGTTCAAGTATTGCCATTCTGTGCCAAAGTGCAGAAGCAATCAAATTGTTGCATATTAGGACCCTCCCCCTATATGACAACTTGGGTAGCAACCATTTCCATCTAGACAACTTTGCACACACTCTCTCCAAGAGGCCCTCCCAATTTTTCTTTTTAAACTCTTCTTTCCCTATAAACACTCCCAAGTACTTAATCTCTGCACCTCCCCACTGCAATCCACCAGGAAGATTTGGACCTTTTAGAACACTACCACACCATAAAGCTTCACTCTTTCCCCAGTTAACTACTGCTGATGAGGCTTTTCCATAAAAATCTAATGCCTTTTTAAGCACCTGAATGTCACTTTGGTCTCTGATAATAACTGTAACATCATCAGCATAGGCAGATAGTTTAACAGAACAGTTTAAGGTATTGACCTTTATACCCTTTAACTCTCTTCTCATTTTACTTAACAAAGGTTCAATTACAATACTATACAATTGGCCCGAAATTGGACAACCTTGTCTGATTCCTCTTTTAACATTAATAGGTACACTCAAGCCACCACCCATTTTAATCATACATATCGCTTCGGCATATAATAACTTAATCCTTGAGATAAATTTTTTCCCAAAACCAAAAGCATCAAGGGTGTCAAACAAAAAACCATGATCAACCCTGTCAAAGGCCTTTTCCTGATCCAAAGACAACAGGCCCATATTAACATTTTTACAATAAGCATAATCAACAACATCTCTTATTAAATGAAGATTATCCATGATTGATCTGTTCTTAATACAATACGATTGATCTTTATGTACCACTTCATATAGTACCTTATTTAATCTATTTGCAAGAACCTTAGATAAAATTTTATATTCTGTACATAGAATTGCCACCGGTCTCCAATTCTTTAAAAGTGTTAAGTCTCCTTTTTTCGGGAGCAATGATAAAACCGCTCGTTGGCAGCTTGTTGGAAGAACACCTTCACTAAAACATTTCTGAAGAACTTCAAAATAATCATCTCCAATTATAGTCCAAAAAACTTTATAAAACTCGGCCGGTAGTCCATCCAGTCCTGGACTCTTATCCGAAGAGAGACCTTTTACAGCCTGGGATACCTCCTCAAAGGAGATATCAGTCTCTAAGAGTTCTTTATTATCTTCAGATAACACCGGTAAGTCCTTTAGCAGTTCTCTTTTGCAATGTTCATCAGATGTTTCAGCAGCGTACAAGTTAGAGTAAAAATCAACAGCAATCTTTCTCATCTTCTGTGGGTCTGAGGTAACATGTCCATTATTGTCCTTCAAAGAAAACATCAATTTCTGCTGACCCACTTTATGCTCTAAATTAAAAAAGAAAGCAGTAGGAGCATCCATATCCTGCAGGGTTAAATAACGGCTTCTTATGAGCGCTCCTTAAACCCACTCATCCAGAATTAAACTTAAGTGATTTTTTTTTTCAGTCCAACATTCTTTTAAATTGACATCATCATTTACAGTCATTTTCATTTCAATATCAACAATCTCTTTTTCAAGCCATTTTAAGGTATTTTTCAAAGCTGCAGAAGAATAAGCAGAAAAATTCTGAGAAAAATCTCTTATCTGCATCTTACCAACTTCCCACCACTGTATTATATTTTCAAAAAGATTCTTTTCTGATTTCCATGCTTCCCAAAAAAAATTTAAAGTTTCACAGAACTCTTTATCTTTTAAAAGTTTAGTATTAAAGTGCCAGTAACAACTCTTCTTTTTGCTTTTAGACAGTATGAACCCAACCCTAATGAGTTTATGATCAGAAAGTGTATTAGGAATAATTTCTGTACTAACAACTCTATTTTTCAAATTACAAGATATATAAAACCTATCTAAACGAGCAGCAGAAACCCTACTGTTACAAAACCTCACCCATGTATGCTGTTTTACTAAAGGATTATGTTCTCTCCATACATCCAAGAGATTCAATTTTTTAATAACACCAGCTAACAAGGAAGCTGACGGTGCATGAGGTTCTTCCCCATTTCTGTCAAGAGTAAAATCAAGAGTGCAATTCCAGTCCCCCCCCCCCCCCCCCCCCCCCCCCCCCCCCCCCCCCCCCCCCCCAACAATGTACACATCTTCATCCTCTTCACTAACTATTTGTTCAAACTTCTTGAAAAGTGCATTCCTTTCTACTCCAACATTAGGAGCATATATATTTACAAACAAGAATTTATAATTACTAATTTCAGCTTTAACAGTTAAAAACCTTCCAGGCTCTTCTTCTTTCTTTTCAAGCACTTTAACATTTATATTAGGAGAAAAAAGAATAGCCACACCAGCACTTAAATTGGTCCCATGACTGAGAACATACTCTCCTTTCCACCACAAACCCCAATTAACTTCATTACTACAACTACTATGAGTTTCTTGCAAGAAAGTAATACTCAATTCCTTCATATTAATAATTTCTGATAGAACCTCATTCTTTCTCCCATCCCTCATTCCATTTATATTAAGAGAGCCAACCCTTAAGATCTCCATAAGAAAAATAGAAAAGAGGGGAAGACAGATCAGATAGAACAAGAAACTCTCAGCCATTGTAATTATTTAGATTTTCCCTTCACTTTTCCCAACTTTTTTCCTGATCTAGCAACAGTTAGGTATTTTTTAAGACGAAATCTTTTCTATTGTGAAAGTTCATCATAGCTACTATTTTTCCTAGCCAGTATTACTGAGGAAATAAATTTTTCAATATCCGGAAAATAGTCACTTATTTCAATGCCTGGCTTTCCTTTTGTCTTATCCAGGAATGAATTAATCAACTCAAGGGGATATACATCTTCTACACCCTCCTTAACCTTTTCATCATCTCTCTTTCCATCATCAGTATACTGTGATAAACTTTCAGTCTCATCATCCATTTTCTCCTCATCATCAGCATCACTCTTCCTCACTCCCCTCTTTATCGGCTGAAAAAACACATCCAGGTTTCTCCACACAGCCAACATTCTCAATGTAACATTCTCTGTAGCTCCTGTATCTTGCTCCTTGTTTCTCTCCTTTCCTGTGTTTTTCCCCGTTTCTTGACTAACTACATCATTTGCTCCACCACGAGATGTAGAAGGCCGCTGTTCATCCTTGTGTGGACACATTAAACGCTTATGTCCCAAATCGCCACATTCAAAACACTTCAGACTCACCGTACTCGCATAAACCATGAAAGAGTTCTCTCCGTGAGTTACGCGAAAAGAAGCTTCCAAGGTCCTCTCCGGCGAGCTTAGAAACATATAGACATGTCGTCTGAAAGACAAAACGTGCTTTAGTGCTGCGTCCTTACATCCGAGTGGGACTGCTATTACAGGACTGGCTATCTTTCCAAATCTCAGTAACTCTTTCACGATAGCTTCATTAGATAGGAAAGGAGGGGCATTAGACACGACTACTTTGGTTGCTGGAGCCAACAGCGGGGTTACCGGAACAAAGGTTTCCTTCACCCATATTCCGCTTACAATCAATTCAGTGACGAGTAGTTCGGTTTTCAAAAACACGACTACCGCTTTATTCATGCGCGACGCCGATACTATGTTTTCAAACCCAATTGCCTGACCGATAACTAGTAGTAAATCCTCCACTGTTACTCCAGCCTCAGGAACACACCTGCAGCCATTTCTAAGCGACACGGGGGATTTTCCTTGCGCGTGAGCAGTCGCCATCCCGGCGACTACAAACCACACACACACAAAAGAACTTTCTTCCTACACTAATAATAATAGTTGAACCATCGCAAAGGGAAAACTAAATAAGTACATAGAGAAAAAGAAAATAAACACCAAAAAACCCCAAGATCACTCTCAAGCAACACTTTCACCACGCACTCCACAGACTCCCAGCATGCACCAGAGAGAGAGAGAGAGAGAAAGAGAGAGAGAGAGAGAGAGAGAGAGAGAGAGTGAGTGAGTGAGTGAGTGAGTGAGTGAGTGAGTGAGTGAGAGTGAGTGAGTGAGTGAGTGAGTGAGTGAGTGAGTGAGTGAGAGTGAGAGAGAGAGAGATATATATTACATTTTTATAAGACATTGTCTTCTGTGATTATAAACAATTAAATCAATATGGTGTATTGCACATAAACCATATGTGAGAAATTAGCAAAAATAACCTTGTCATGTAAAACATGTGTAATACCTTTCAGTTGCTGATGGTGTTTCTTCCCCGAAGTTTGGTCTCACACCTATTGAACCGTCACTCTTCACAGACACAGAACTGGACACAGGTGAGCCTGACCTTACACTAATATGTGAGAGAGAGAGAGAGAGAGAGAGAGAGAGAGAGAGAGAGAGAGAGAGAGAGAGAGAGAGAGAGAGAGAGAGAGAGAGAGAGAGAGAGAGAGAGAGAGAGAGAGGGAGAGAGAGGAGGGGAGAGAGAGAGTATGATGAGTGAGTGAGAGTGAGTGTGAGTGAGTGAGGTGAGTGAGTGGTGAGTGAGTGAGTGAGTGAGTGAGGAGTGAGTGAGTGAGTGAGTGAGTGAGTGAGAGTGAGAGAGAGAGAGAGAGATATTACATTTTTATAAGACATTGTCTTCTGTGATTATAAACAATTAAATCAATATGGTTTATTGCACACAAACCACATGTGAGAAATTAGCAAAAATAACCTTGTCATGTAAAACATGTGTAATACCTTTCAGTTGCTGATGGTGTTTCTTCCCTGAAGTTTGGTCTCACACCTATTGAACCGTCACTCTTCACAGACACGGAGCTGGACACAGGTGAGCCTGATCTTACACTAAGGACACAAAGAACAGTAAGAGGGAATCATTTTACTAAAGGAAGCACCTTAGTAAGATTTTTTGGTAACACTTTACTTTAAGGGGTGTGCATAAGAATGACATGACACCTTCAAATTCATGACATGTCATGAATATGAAGGAGGATTTATGCATGTTTATGACAACTGTCATTAAGTGTCATTCGCTCAGTTATGACATTAATGCAAATATGAAATTGTTTGAGATGTTTTTGTTATGACAGCTTGACACAAACCAATACATCATAACCTGTCAGTGTCTTTGTCATGACAACTTGACATTACTAAGACAACACAACCTGTCAAAAACATGACATAGCAGATGATTTATCAAACTTAAGAAACCGTTTAGCTTTATGGGTAAACATTACATTAAACTGTCAGGTGGTTGGTTTTGACATCGGCTGCCATGAGGCCATTATAACATTTTAATGACTAATTCAATTTCAAGACAAATATTCATGGCAGAGTTAAAATGGCCTCATGACAGCCAATGTCAAAACCAATCACATGACAGTTTAATGTAATGTTAACCCATAAAGCTGAGTTGTTTCTTAAGTTTGATAATTCATCTGCTATCATGTCATGTTTATGACATAGTTATGACAATTAATGTTGTCTTGGTAAATGTCAAGTTGTCATTACCGTCAAAACCGTAACCTGAAGGTCAGTACCAAGGTCGCCGTTTACAACGCAGTATGTCTCTCCACTCTACTTTATGGGGCAGAGTCTTGGACCATATACCTCCAGCACATCATCAACCTAGAGGCCTTCCATATCCGATGCCTACAGAAGCTCCTTAGCTTGTCCTGGGAAGATCAAATCCCCCATACAGTCATCCTCAGTAACACTGACTCAATCTGTATGGAAGCAGCTGTGGCCTGCGTTGGATAAGGCACATCATACGCATGACTGAACACCGCCTGCCCCGCCAAGTCCTCTACGGTCAACTAATGGGTGCAAAAGGCTAGCCTGACTACGTCAGACTTCCTACTTCCGCTAATTTCATTTCACTCCTGTAGTCAGTCTGAGATAGCAGCCTATCTTTCTGTTTTCCACCGGCCTGAAAACAGCCGGGCCAATCAGCAAACAGAAGGCGGGCTGAAAGCCGTGACGTAGTCGCCAAGCGCCGAGTTTAAGGGTTAGGTCAGAGAAATCGAAAACGACCGCGGATAGTGAGACACGGATGCAATTCGCTCTGTTGTGGAGAATATTCCAAGCATTAGCAAACTGAAGCCCGAACAAGAAGAGTGTGTATTAAACATTTTGAATGGAGGTGATGTTGTGGCCCTACTCCCTTTGGGAAAAGTTTATTACCGATCGTCAGCGAGAAACTGGGGAGCCTTTTGACAGGTCAGTGTCTCCTTTCTTTTCCAGGTCTTAAATACCGTAAAACTTTAAATAATAGCCGGGCTTTTATTTGCCCAAATCGTCGAACTGCACCGGCTTGTATTTGAGACAGGCGTCTAAAGTTATATGAGACAGGCCTTTATAATTTAGTGTTGAGATGTTGTTCTTTGAGATGTTGTTCCTAGAGTCTCTAATCTCTAAAAATCTCCAAATGCTCCACGTGAAACTGCGGTGTTCCGACCTTTTACTAGTCGATTGATTTTGATTAATATTTGCGAGGGAGAGAGAGCAAGACAGCGCTCGTGTTGTTTGTTTGAAGACGTGATAGTGCGCGCGCGGCCGGGGCTCGCTCGCTCGCTCGCTCTCTCTCTCTCTCTCTCTCTCTGCTTGTTAGCGCCCTGTCAAGTGCAGCAGTCATTCTATTACATCAATCACCGATCAAAAAGGTCGTTTACAGCCATGTTCACTTCGGTATTTCGCTCGCATCAAGTGTTTACAGTGGAAGTTTGATCATAGATTTGAGTTCGATGCATGATGTCTGTGGTTCGATACGGCTGTGTCGCCGCATAACATACGTCATAAACAAACTTATCTGATTGGCTTACGGGTAACCAATGATTTTAAACTTCAGAAATCGCCCCCTAGCGGGAGAGAAAACACTTCTCTATTATGCTATGCCAGACTCTGTCTACGAAGCAAAGTGAAGTAGCAGAGTCTGGTATTACCAGGCTAGCAAAAGGCTCCGCTGGAGGGCAAAAGCAGCGTTTTAACTGTACGTACACAACGCCGCCGACTTGAGCGTCAAAGAAGCTCTGGCCGCTCTGTCAAGGACGCTTGTCAAAAAGCATGGGGAAGCTCGTTGACGCTTTGGACCCTCTGACGTAGCAGGGAGAAGAGAAGTGTCACAACATGGAATGTAATAAACAGAAAAAACAAGCAATACATTGAAGAAACCATTTATAATGACAGCATTTTTATAACCGTTTTGGTCACATTTGGTCGGGGAAAAAAATAATAATTAGCTATTATTATTATTATTATTTGCATTAGGCTATTATTTGCATTATTTGCATTAGTGCAATTGGTCAAATCGTTGTCACCGTGAGCAAATGAATTGCATTCCCGCTTAAAACGAGCGTTCGTAAATATTTCAAGAAGTTGTTGTGTTTGGTGCTGCTTTACTGTATTTGCGGAGAAGACGTCGGACTCGGAGATACTGGTCCCTGTAAGCAAACAACATCATATCATATATGATAGGAAACCCAGCAACAGCGATTATCAGCTTCTCCTCCATTTTCTCGGAACTAATGTTTTGGTAGGAACGAAAGTTCACATCGCATGTTTCTCCGGAATCAGCCAGAGTGAAGCACGTCTTTATTCTGATTGGTTGCTGCGTTTTGCCGCTGCTTGCCGCTGAACCGCGTCATAGCTCATTACCATAAAGTTGAGCTTCTTTCAACTTTCTGATTGACGCTCAATAACGCCCAAAACGCGACGCCGAGGGATTTGACGCTCCTTGCAGCTGAGAGAAGCCAGCTTCCATTGAAAATGAATGACTTCCGGCCGCTTTGGAAGCTCAAGTCGGCGGCGGTGTGAATGTACAGTAAGGACTACACCAGGGACCTCCTGAAGCATGCGAACATTCCCCTCACGCAGCTTTGTAACGACTGAGACCAATCAGACACAATTATTTGTTATGGTTAACAAATAATCTTTAAAACTCACTCTGGGACCTGTGGCCCCATGCCCCCATCCCCCAACAAGGGCAAGAAGGGTCTTTGGTTACCCTGACTACGATCAGATAAGTTGGTTTTATTGCTGTTAAAAATGTGGTTACGTGTTCAAGACAGAGAAGACAGAAACAGACATTAAAACAGACTTTCCTGCATTCATTTATCGACTAAATGATCTATAAATGAGCATGCATCCCATTTATGTTTGTTCGAATGACTTACTGTCTTTTGTAATATGTTTTAATACTATTATTTTGTTGATGCTGTGTATTTTACAATAGAATCAATGGTCACCTATAAGCTGATGGTCCTTTTCATAGTTAAATAGATATTTTCCATAGTTCCATTTCCTGCTTCCAGTTACATTCTATCACTCCCCATTTTATCTATGCATGTATGTAGGGAAACCTACAAACTCTTTGTGAGTCTTGAAGCTGACTTCTGCTGATGAAACTGCAAACTATCTTCAGTAAAACTATTATAAAACAATTATAATTCTGAGTCTGGGTCTTCATTCACACATCTGGTCCTTGGGTCCTAAACTGTTACCCCCTAACAATAGGAAAGACCCACAGCCCTTAAAACAGACTTTCCTGCATTAATTTATAGACAAACTAGAATTTATAGATGAACTGAACATCCACCCCAGGACATTGTGTGAATGATTATTACTGTCTTGTGTTATGTCTTTTGTATGGTATTTTTGTTTTATGCATATTTTATGATATAACCAACACTCAATGTAACCTCACCTATACCATAAATTTGTACTTTGAAGATCAAAATGATTGTGATTTAGTTAAAACAATTTGTGCACAATACATATTTGGTTCTGATTCTCTGCTTGCAACAAAGTCAATTAAATTATTCCAGATTCTGACTACGTGCTCTATGCAGTACTGTACATTAAGAAAATAATTTCCTAACCCTGGAAATTAACATTTCTTAAAATTAATAAATAAAATAAATTAATCGCTGGAGGAACAGGTTAGTTTATTGTGGTATTAATTCTGCTACATCAAGTTAATTCTATCAACTTATCCTAATATTCATAATTAATCATAACGAGTTATGATTTATTATTAATATTGCCTTTTTGAGCTAATTTGCGACAGGTCTATAGCCAGTAAGTGTAGAGGGTGAAAGAGGAGAGACAACAACCAACAGAAGCAGCCTACAAGACACATCGTCTTCTGTGATTTTCCATTTTATTTAGTCATTTATCACAGATACTACATCTGAGATATTAACTAATGAAACACTATGATGCAACAAAATACATTAAATACCTTTCAATATCTGATGGTGTTTCTTCACTGAAGTTTGGTCCACCACTTTTTAAATGATCACTCTTCACAGACACAGAGCTGGACAACTCTGATCTTTCACTAATAACACAAAAAGCAGAGAGAAAATATGCTTTACTACAGGATGTTCAATGTGTGTATCTGCACTTGCTCTCTCTAGTCTTCCTCAGAAATTAGCACACGTTCGCTCAAAAGTCAAGTTCCAGGTTACTGACTCACATTTAAGCTATTCTTTTATGAATAATTCATAGATGTGAAATTACACACGTTGATAATTTAACATATTTGACATATTTATTGAAGTTTTTGTTATTGACTAAAATGAAGAGCAAAGAGGTTGCTGCAACAATGTTTTGTTTCAATTTCAAAACATGTTAGATTTTAAAAACACAGATTGTGTTTAAATCATTCATTTGGAAAAATGTACCTGAGTATGCCTACACACTCAGTGCTGAGGTTCAGTGCGGCTGCATCCCAAAAATGTTTTAGATTTTTTTTTGTTTTTGAAAAAATTATCTTCTGCTCATCAAGGCTGCATTTGTTTTAACAAAATAAAGTAAAAGTGGTATATATTATAAAATATTATTACAATTTAATATATCTGTTTTCTGTTTGACTACATTTAAAAATGTAATGTATTCCTGTGATATATCTAGTTAAAATGGTTGTGCTGCTTAATGAAGTCTGGAGGTTTCTTTTTCCAGGGTTCTTTGCTAAATAGATAAAACGTCATAAGAACAGCATTTATTTGAAATAGAAATCTTGTGTAACATTTTCTGATCAATTTAATGCATCCTTGCTAAATAAAAGTATTGTTTGGTTAAAAAAAAGTGCCAGTATATTTCTTATGATGAATTTTACGATGAAGGTGGTTTAACTGGTTTAACCTCTCTCTCTCTCCCTCTCTCTTACACACACACACACACACACACACACACACACACACCGCACACACGCACACTCTTTCTCTCTCTCTGGAAGGCCTGATGGTAGAGATGTGGTTGGCTGCAGTAATCAATCATACAGTTCTGTTATGAATAACAAATGAGAGTATCACTTTAACTTGTAAAAACATTTTTTTTAAATAATTACTTTAAATGAATGGGATAAAGTTTACCAGATCTGCAAACAACACAAGAACAGGGCCGGGTTGTATGAAAGCCCTTATGTTAAGAAAACCCTTAGTAGGGATAAGGGCCTTAATGAAACATGGGTTGCAAGAAAAAGCCTACGGTCCACTTAAAGAACCTTAAAGGAGCACCTATTATGCAAAAAACACTTTTACATTGTATTTGGACGTAAATGTGTGTTGGCAGTGTGTTAACACAATCACAAAAATCTACCCACAGTCTCATCATCCATGCCGTTTTCATTTTCTGCCCTGCCCACGACCATACCTGTCAACACTCCCGTTTTTCCCGGGTTTCTCCCGTTTTTTAGCCCCATCTCCCGGACCCCTCCCGGTTTGTTATTTCTCCCGGGAAACTCCCGTAATTTGCATGGCCCAAACTCCTTTATGAATAATCGGACCCGTTTGTCTAATGTTGACCAGTTGCCAGATTGTATTAAATGCATTATATTCACACAATCCACCAGAGACGCGGGAAGTCATTTTCGACAGGGGGTGCGGGGTGCGGGGTGCGGGGGGCTGAGGGGGGGGGGGGGGGTGCGTGCGTGCGTGCTTGGGGGGGGGGGGATGGGTCGGGGGTCGACCAAGCAATTACAGGAACGTGGTTATAGGAAAAGTCCACTTCTAAACAGATCTATTAATTACTAGTACCTAGAAAAGCGCTATATAAATGCAACGAATTATTACTACTCTCCCTCAAAACCTTTTTTTCCCATTTGCATTCACGCAGGCCAAGTGGCCATAGGGACTATAGGAGGAGTAAGAGAGTGATACAAGCACGGCAACGATCTTTATAACGTAAAACTTCAAATAATAGCTGAGTCCCAAATAGACGCCTGTCCCTTTTTACACGCCTGGTGTGGCGACAGGTTTGAGTAAATAAAGGCCGGTCTCAAATAGAGGCGGGGTCTGTTTTTTTTTAGTTTCGGGTTGTGTTTAATCTTCTAAAACCAGTCGGATCGTCCGCTTTTTGGCGGCCGCCAAAGCCTTTTTTGATCGGTGAGTTTTGCTTTGACAGGGAGCAGAGAGAGAGAGAGAGAGAGAGCGTCCCGGCCGCGCGCGCGCGCGCGCGCACTCTCACGTCTTCATACAACACAAGTGCTGTCTTGCTCTCTCTCTCTCTCTCTCTCTCTCTCTCCTCGCGCATATTATTCAAAATCAATGAACATGATAGTAAAAGGTTCGTTTCTTTATAATAGGCATGCTAATCACAATCATATAGGCTATCTGGGCCTGCACGGCGGCAGGAAAAAGACGCAGAGATGTAAGACACCGTGTCTCTACCTTACGATGATTTTACACCAAAGGTAGATTTGCGCTCTGGAGTTTGGCTGATAAACTCTGCCATGAGCTAACTAATTATATTGCTACAGCGCTGATATTGATATAGACTAACGTTATATCACTAGCAGCAGTTTTTTAGACTAGGTTTTTTTTGTGCTGTAGGCTGAATCGTAATCGCGTGATTCGCGTCAAGACCTGATTGGCTAATACTACACACTGAAGATAAATTAAATAATTTTTAATTGAATAATTACTAAAAAAAAATCCCTCTCTTCATCCCACACCCCAAACATGACATACAAAATGTTGTATTTATAAGCTATCATTTTATTGTCATCAGTTTGCCAACAGGGGGTGCTGCAGCACCCCAGCACCCTACTTCCCGCGTCCATGCAATCCACAGACCATTTTCAATTTCAACCCGTTTGTCACCTCAAGCTGGCAACCTATAAGTTATAACCCAGTTGCGCGCGCGGAAAGTTTAACCCGAAAGCGAGCCGATAGACATGATGGCAGGTCAAGGTGGTGTCCCCGCAATGAAACTGAAGTACAGTTTGTAACGCGTTGCTTCAGGAAGATTAGGGATAGCTCACAACTGAAGTTATTGCATGCAGAGGCCAGACAGACTCACGGAGGCGATTGGCATCTCACAACTCGCACTTTATTCCCAAATCGAACTCGTGTAGCCTAACTGTCAGTCACACTAACGTCCACATCGTTACTTAATAAACAAAATAAGATAAAAATTAGCATCAAACAGAAATTACCCGCATACATGGGGTGTTCGCATAGACAGTAAAATGGGTGTTCGAGGCCCAAGGTATCACAATACAATACTGCCGACAGTTCAACAGGGAGCGCGCACAGCTCTTAAAGGGGCCACACCTTATTTCCATTCGTTACAAGTTTACCCCCCCCCCCCCCCGGGAGAAATCTCCCGGATTTTGAAAACAAATGTTGACAGGTATGCCCACGACTGCTGACTGACAGTCCTGCATTGACCATAGTTTCCGCCCTCTTTCCATTGTAAACTGTCCCACCATTTGCTCCGTGCTCAAGCAGCTGTAGAGACAACAATGTCTCGTAAGAAATCCCGGTGTTCTGTTGTTGGGTGTTTAAGTGAACATAAGAGTCTTCATTTTTTCCCATCATCAGAGCCACTGAGGACACAGTGGATTAGTTTAATTTTTGAAGGGAATGCGCTGCAAAATATAGTTAAATTCATTTATGTCTGCGAAAATCATTTCACTCCACACTGCTTTATGGACAAAGGTTAATACAAAGGGGCAATACCAAACACAGTTTTCTCGAGGATGGATCAGTACCAACTGTTCTTGATCCATCTTACAGTCTCCGGAGCATTGGTTTTAATAAAAAATTTACGGAGCATTAATAAACTAAAACATTAGTTTATTAATAAAAAATGTAAATGTCTCCTTGCTATATTTGAAACATTCATAATCATTACTTTTGTAGTTCTTTGTGACAGCTGTTATGTGCGTTATTGGCACATCACCCTCTGGTTACATTAACGCGTCACCACCGCATTAGCACAGAAAACATGGGGATTTTTTTAGACAATAATTGCACAAGCGATTTGATATTCTATAATTAAATCAACTAATCAAATATTTGAAAATCGTGACTCATTTACTGCCACTACTGCTTTATTAATTTATCCATCCAGTGTAAAACCCGGACACCGCCACACAAATGTGGCTTTCTGTTAATGACTGTCCTACTACAGAATTTAACACAGAGTAACAGCTCACTACCAGTTACAAAAGACACTGCAACAATCTGTCACAGACAAATGTAGTTGCATTTTTCATCAATTCATTTTTAAAATGATACTTTGACCATGTTCTGAAAAAAAAATGTTTGGCCCGATGCCAAACTTAGGCTACTTGCCGATCCCTGTAAGCATATGTACAGCATAAATAAACATTTGTTTTTGTTGTTAATGGGTTTTCTGAACCAAACCGAATCGCTTGACCCTGGAGATTGTTGTACGACGCGTGCGAATAGACTGGGAGGGATATTTTGCTGAGGTTTTCCCATATTAAGTTTGGTGGCCGCCGTTGATTTCCCTAAACGCTGTAACCCAGGTCCAGTAGAAGGTAAGGAAGCCAGCAGTACACTCTTGTTTTTACTGTTGTATGGGTTGTGACATATATGTTGGTATTGCTTTGTTCGCCGGGGAGGCTCTATTTTATGTGTGAAACTACTACTGATCCCCCGGCGCTATTTGTGTGTAAAGTGAGCGTGTGTGTGAGTGAGGGGGATAGGAGAGCAGGTATTGTTATCTCCCATATGCCTCTTCTACTGTATATTGCCAACGGCTAAGTATTTAACGTGAGTGGTATTGATGGTATGTCCTGATTGATATTTGGTGTGGTATTTAAGCGATGAATGGATATTTACTGTATATGGCTTTGAGGTTTGCTGTGCAATGAAATTATGCATGTGTTACGTTTGTGACGTAATGCAGCAACATTGTTTCTGTTGTTGTTTCTGCTGTCTCCTTTTCCTCTTTTAGGATTGGTCCTGGATTTAATGCGAATCTGTTGGGGGTTGGACCAGAGAAGAGACCTGGACTATGAATTCCCCAGAATTCCTCTGGATGGAGCTCTCTGACTCTTTGATTGCACCTGTTGTTGTACTATGTGTTAGCTGGTGAAAATGTAGTGCAACAGATTGTGATTTCTGTGCTCTACTTAGTGTTAACAGGGTGCTGTTAGCCACTTTTGATACAGTGTAATATGTTCCTAGTATGTAAGTTTGTAATTATTTGAGAAGCCGTAGGGGGTGAGTGCCTTGTTTTTATTTTTTTTGTAGGCCAAAAGGCCCCACTTTTTCTGCTGTTTATTGGGTTAGATAATGATATAGGGTATGTCATTGTATGTGTAGTTTCTTTTACTTTGATTAATAGGGAAGTTAGTTTTTTTGTGAGTAAGTTAGTTTCTGTTTGTTCATTGTTTTGGCATTAGCTAACCCCTGAAGATTTTGCTTCTAATCTTTTCTTTGTTTGTTTGATTCTTTCTTTTCAAGAGATTGTTTTGTAAAACTTAAAGAATACCACTCTGAAAACAAACAAGAGAGCAAGAAAATAAAAAAATAAAAATGGCTAACTAAGAAGTATTGTTTTGTTGTTTATGTTACACCCTGACCTAAACCAGGGACCGTAACACATGTTAGGTGATCACATGAACTGATTTAATGTATGTATTTAAAAACATTTAAAACCCTGTGCAGAATATATTATCCTGTTTGTCAATGCCTTATCCTTCTCTAAGCTAACTTATTGCTGATGATCCTTAATTACAAATACATGATCAATTGAATTGTACATGTCATGATGCATCAACCTGCTGCCCTCCCCTGGGTTTTAATACTATGACTGTACAAATAATTACATTTTGTATCTAACGTATTTTGTGTACTTCAGTGTTTCCTTGGTTATTGGGCCCACATAAAATCTTTGGTCCAGTAGAGAACTTGTAAATCACCCTTATTGTTATTGGGGTTACATCTGCGTTCTGAATCTGGAGGATTTCATGCAGACATTCGTAAGAGAGCAGTTGTCCCCCAAGGCTGTTTTAGGGAAAAATGCAGTTTATTATAAATGATTTATCCGTACACAATTATTATTTTATTTTTTTTTTAAAGAAAGTGCCCTTATAATCTTTAATCAAAATAACTTCCATTCCCCTCAATGACATCTTCTCTGATGACGAATAGTGTAATATTTCTTTGTAATTAAAATTGTTCTAAAACTGTTTAAAATGGACTAAAATGAATTTGAACTCCACTGTATATCCGGTCTCAACTATTGGAAACAACCGCAACAATTGGAAACAAGTATTAGCCTACTGGCAGGGCTGGGCGATTTGACAATATTATCATATATCAACGATCTCCCACAAGTATCGCAATGTCAATTATATCGGTCAGTTTCCAGACGATTCCTTTAAAGACAAAGTGTCTCTGTGTATACTATGCTTTGGAGATGCTGTCAAACATAATTTAACCTTACTTTCCTAATTTTGTCAAATATTATTTATTTATTTATTTTTCTTTATTTTATGTTTATTTGAAGTTAACTTTGCTAAAAAAAACAACGAAAAAAATTAACTATCTAAAATATAGTTATCATATATAATATAGTATATATAAAATAATATAATATATATAAAATATAGTACCAAATATCATTTTTTATTGCTACTTTTTGTAAATAAATGAAGCAGTATTTTTTTTATTTCATTAGTAGCGGCCTAACTAATTGCTATGTGACATTAACCTGCATTTATCATTCTTATAATCACTAAATTGGGTTCTGTTCTGTTCAATAGTATTCAACAGTTCTTCTCACTTCTCACGAATGAAATTCATTTCAAACACAAATGCGATAAGAACAGTGTGGAAATTATTAGCAACACTAACAGCAAAGCTAATGTTTTATAAAAATTAAAACTAAACAAAGTAAAACTTTTAACATTTCAATCATTAAATTAAACTAACTGAATCGCAGGCTATCATTAGATCAAGTACAACCAAACTCAACATAACTACTAAAGTTGGAGAAACACATGAAATTTTTTTTTTTTTTTCAGTCCAGATATTCGATTGGATGGAAACAAGCTGTTTGTTCTAGAAATAGTGTAAATTGTGTAAACATAAGGAAGTTCTAAAGTTTTGCCCACAACAATAGTGAGAGAAGCACTCCTTGTTAAGGTTTTGTTCCTCACAGGGAAAAACCTGAAACTCTAGTAGTGTTTAAAACGATTGTGTGAAAACAGCTGCAGCCTTACCTCTGTTTCTCTGAGAGACTCATCTTAGAGAGAGAGTCCTTTCCTCGCTCCTCTGACATCACTGCAGCTAAACCAGTGCAAACAGATCAGCACTGGTTTGTAAAGCAGTCAGCTCAACATGACCTGGAGATGACAATATGTTAATGAGATGTTACAAACAAATATACTGACATGTAGAGATCATTCATTAAGGGATAATTCACGACCAAGTGTAAATTAAATGATTTTAAAGCACAAAATGGAGGCAAAGAACCACATGACATAAAGCAGAGTGCATTCAAATTGTTTCATGCACAGCTAGCTGTGGATTTCCCAGTACTGACAATTTAAAGCTGTTATTGATGTTTGCCTTGCAATATTTGACCTAAAGGGTAATTTTTTTTTCATCACCTACAGCTAGTTAGATCTAGCATTCTGCCTGCTTCGACGAATCAGACACGAAGATGAAGTATTGCATAAGATTACATTTATTTATTTGAATGAATGAATCATAGGATTTATTGGAATTCCTTATCGAGGATGGGGGGGCATCTCTCTCTATTAACTGAGCATTAAAGAGTAATAAAGCTAATGTAAGCCATTCAGTAGCGAAGCATCTTTATTAATAAGTCGTGGGAAGCGTTGCTAACATTGCTACATTGCATTGTAACTTCTCACAACACTAACCCAGATTGCACAGGTGTGTCTCTAAGATGCCTGTTAAAGAAGGCTTAATGTGGAAACATCTGATAAACATCTTAATGAAAACAGTTTTTCATACATTCTAAATCATAAACTTAGCCTTAAAAATATTTTTTAAATGTCAAACATCTGACAGGAAACATCTAGAGACATATATATTGCAGATGAGCAACTACAACTTGCAGATGTAAATGTTGACATCAAAAAGATGTCTCTGTGATGTACATGTGCTATTAGGGAAATTGAAGAACATTAAGAAATGGACATTATAATTAGGATACTGTGTTTAAAACTTGAGGCGGCAAACTGAACTCATATAAAGTTCATAGCTTTCTGTATTGCAGTTAAATATTTTTTTTACACTCATTTATTTCCATTAAATTATTTTTCTTTTCATTTTTTATTTGATCATTATTTTTTTAATGGTCCTAAATTAATTTGTACATTGAGAAAAATGTTATACCGATATATAATAATTAATATCTGTGTCAACCAAAATATTATATTCAGTAGATTATTACTATTAATTAAATAATTATTTCATTCACTATGAGGTTTATCTGTCTTATCTCTGAAGGTCTATTTTAAAATACTTTCGATTTCGCATTATAACAAATGCGCCCGAAATGAAAAAAGGAAAACCCTTTTGAAACGTATTATTCGTTTACAATAACCCTTTCGAATAAACTTCATGTTTTAACTTTCATCGCCTTCAAAAAATTTATTCGTATAGGCCAAGTTAATTTCTGTACAAGTTAAAACGTCTGTAGTGTTTGGAGCAGCAATCCTATAATACTTCCGGAATAAAACGGCCTACTTTAACTTCGAATTTTAAATTATGGTGATATAAACAGTCTAAAATCAATAGTACATATCCCAAAAATAACTGTAATCAAGAAAGTTAAAGCTTGAAGTCTGAAGAGAATTTAGACCTTCATTTATTTTCTGTCCTTCACAGTGTTCGCTTGTCACATGGTAACGTTACAAGTCCAGAGCAAAGTCCAGTATCTGGTGGAAGAGATTTATCGCCTGTTTATAAACTTTTTTTAACAGTTAACTGCTTGACATCCTCCTTTTGCGGAAGCATAGCAACCAAAAGCAACGCTCGCGCTGAGAACTGTGGTATTGGAGGAATGGCGGCCGGGCACGGGAAGTGGTTTTTACACAGTATAACACTAGGCAGTTTTTTGTGTTAATTTCTATTTCCTGTCGCTGTGCAGGCTTTTTTACTGTATAATAAATGTAGTACCCTCAGTCCCTCAGCGCCTGATGAGGGGATATATATATATATATATATATATATATATATATATATATATATATATATATATATATATATATATATATATATATATATAGCATAGGACACGGAGCTGCTGTTGCTTTAACCATCAGAGATGTGTATGGTTTTTATACAACCATTAAAAACGGTTCACACACAATTCCACACGTCAGTAAATGACAGAGCATCACTTCCAGAGAAGTCTCAATATAGAAAAAAATAAGTAAATACAGTTTTCATTGAGGTTCCACAAATTAAAAATATATACTATAAAATAATATCCAATTATAACATAATAATATTATGTTATAATTGGATATTATTTTATAGTATATACAAACATACATTACATTTTCCTCGTGAATGAACCCTGACAGTGTTCATATGTTAGAAAAAATTATTCTTTCTAATACATTTTTGTGCAAACACACTCACACTGATGTTCAGTCACATGCAAACTCACAACCTGCATTCATTGCATAATCCAACCAAAATCATATTTGTGGATTCACTCTGATTTCGCGCCATCTCTGAGACCGCATGGTCTCAATCACTAACGTTAGCATGAAATGCGCGTAACTAGCACACGCCACACACAGACGTAACTTGAAGCGAACTTTTACACCTCTGTTAACAGTAACTTATTAAAGTCAAGTCAAGTCTAAAGTCAATTAAAGGCTTTAAATAACGAAGTTTACATTCCTCAAAACTCTGTAATGTCAAGAACATACTCTTATTGCATTAATGTGTTTCATACCTGATGAGGGGAGATAAGTATTGCTCCTGTTGTTTACGCGCGCGCGCCCCCTCCTCAAGCAAGTGAACAACACTCTCCAAGGGAAAAGCAATCATCGATCATTGAGCAGGAAACATCAATCGTCAAAGAAATAAACACTGTAATACATTTTAGAAATACATTCTCTTGTCACATCCTACATATCACATATTTATTTATTTATCATTTATCTATTTTTGTAACCACCACATAAACTGCTCAATAACTCTTTTATTTAAAGGCTTGATTTATGTCCCGTTGACCGGTCAGTTGCATTAGCTACGATTAACAAAAATGTGCAGTCAAGTTCGGGTGTGTGTGCTGTTTAAACGAGTGTTCTCACTGATAAGCTTGTTGTAATTGACGAGTTTATAGTCTGTATATTGTTTCTTATTCAAACGTGGTTTTATTTCGTTTAACACTTTCGGTTTCGTTTATATATCTCAGTGCGCATTTGCATTTCCTCCTCATACTGCAGAACCGCAGAGCCATTACGTCATAACAGTCTGAGGACGACAGCGCCAGCCCGACTGTCTGAGGGCGGAAGTGGGCGCGGCAAGGCATTACGCTACTTCCGTGTTTTGGAACGTTAATTGAAAATGTATAATATTGGTTAACAATATTATACATTAAACAAAGCATAAACTTAAAAATAAATAATACAATGAAAACAAAGCTTGAGAGTTTGAACATTTTATTCAATTGAAAATCAATTGAAAATGATTTTAAATACTCAACCAACATAGACCACCATACACAATAATATGATGGACTGAAAACACAAAAAATATTAATTTAAATAAAATGAGTTTTTTCCTCTGAAATATAAAAATAAATCACACACTAGCTGTTTTCTAATTAAATACAATTACAAAATCAAACAAAATAAATAAATTATATAAAAACAAAATCCAAAGAAAATAAAATAAATCTTCTAAAAGTTATACAGGCACAAATTTGACAACAATAATTCTCAAGAGAAAAATAAATAACATAAATTAAAACTTCATACACATGGAGTTTAATCTGAGGTGCCTTTCGTCGTGGGCAGTGAAAATTTCTGCAACATGTTGTGCATTGGATCAGAAGTGGTAGTGCTGACCTAGCCTGGTTCTACCAGACTCTCGTACATTTCATTTGTACAGAGAGTCTGGCACCGCTCCATTGACAAGCGTTAACTTCCTTGTAGGCGGGAACTCTATTGAAGTCTAAAACTATTGGATCTGCCCAGAGTCACTCTGTCTGCCATAACCAATCGCTAACGTTTGGTCGTGACATATGTATATTCCCGAACCCTGTGGGAGGATGGCCATAAACACAAAACTAAGCAAAGATTGTTCTTGCTCCGGCTTTAACTTCTTGATATTTGGTAGCGTTGCCACAACGGACCGAATGGCTTCGCTCGCATCTTTCTTATTTTGAACTACAACTCAAAATAACGCACGAGTCGACATCAACGTCATTGTTCTCAGCTACTCCCTCTGTTCGCTGATTGGCCCTTCAAAAAATGTATTTCTGGAAACCAAAGTCTACAGCACCATCCCAGACGTAGTACTGAAGGAAAATGAAATTGAGCGGAAGTGCGTAGGAGGGCGGACCCAGGCTAGTGCTGACCCTCTCTGAATCGATATGTGCTCCTATAGGTGAAATAAAATACAATTAATGCAGTTCTCATGGTCAGAAAATTTAACAAATGCCGTAAAATACAACGCCAACAACAAATTAAATCACAAACCATGAATATGTAACCCAACAAAGTGATACTGTGACATTGTTAAATATTAACTTACAAAATACTTCCTTTCAAAATACTTCCTTTCAAAAAAAAAACATTTCAGTAGCCTACAGAGCCGTTTTGTATTGTGTAACGTTATAATGTTAAAGCTCCAGTCCGTAACTTTTTTCAAGTTAAAAATAATCCAAAATAATTATTTAAAAAAAAACATATTCAGCCAGTGTTCAAAACTATCTGCTTGCCGTAGCTCGATTCAAAACGGTTAGCTTGTAATAATGATTTTATTTCCAGTGGTACTGGTGGATTTCCGCGGGAAATTCGAGCATGTCTTTGCGTCATTACGTCACATCCGTACACATAAAGAAGGAGTTTCGGCTACCTATACTGCGTGTGAGGATGTTGACGTTGGGGAGAGTAGAGATGCCTTTTCTCGCAGCACTTTACATAATTGAACTTATGGCGGATCCAGAAAGATCCAAACGACAATCATCAGTGTCAACTGGAGATTCACCAGTTATAAAACCCAAAAGACTTCGTACTTCGGATTTAAAGTGGCTAGAGAAAGACAGCAGCCGTCTCATGTGAACACAAGGAACATAGGCAGGGCGTTTGGTGCGTGAACTCCGTGTTTTGAAGGGGTTCAAAACGGAAGAAGAGACGCTTTTTTCTGCTGGACAAGTAAGACATTTCAATAGTTCAATCGTGTAACAGTAACACAATTGTTTGCTTAATTCACACAGTTATGGAGTTTCCTTTGTTGTGCCTTTCTAGTTTAGCTATTCGCCTTATTCACCTACGTCACCAGCTTAAACCAAAACGAGGCTGTGGGGTACGGAAGTAACGGTGGCCCTCTGTAGGCTACAGTTATAACATTATCTTAACGCCCGTAACAGGCCTCTATGGAACAACGTCCCACTAACCCATCATTTTACCAACAAACTGAAGTTTTATCAGAAAACTAATCAAAAGAAATCACTGGAAACGACGGAAAAGCGACCGTTTGCTGGCATTTTTGTTGTTTACTTGAATATCACACACACACACACACACACACACACACACACACTCACTCACTCACTCACTCACTCACACACCCAAGCATCGATGTTTTACTACAGCCAGGTTTACAATAAAAAGTGACATTGATCATGAATTAATGTATTTCAAAATTGCACATAAGTCACAGATAAATTACCGTTAGGTTTCACAAAAGAAAGAGGACACACTTATTCAGTCGCGTCTGTTTCTGTTTATTTGGTAGTTAACGTTACAAGACATGCATCACATTTAGAAAGAATGATAATTTCTACAAATATATGCCACCAAAAATAAAACCTGATGAGCTTTATCACTCTCTCGACTCCCTGTAACTTAGGCTAACGTTACAGATATTTTCAGTCAGAGAAACAGAAGAAGCTCCTGAAAAAAAAAGTTGCTTTATTTTATGATGATACTCCGCTATAAAGAGACGAGACGTAGGCTACTGACAGATAAAATAAAAACAGGATTGTGATAGCCTTTATTATTGGTCTGATTTCTTCAATCGTTCGATCTTCAAGCTTTTAAGTTAATATGTTTACTATGGTAATGGTTAGCGTGCATAGTCTTTTGCATCGCGTATAGCTGCTAACGTTATAAATATTTCTAACGTTACCTTATAAGGTGATCAGAATCCACATCGGATCACAAACGGCATTCAAACATGAAAGTGAGTTAATTATTTCGCCTGTTCATAACCCTCTAGCCCGAGCTTGCTTGGTAACGTTAAGCAAGTTGTAGCTCTTTAGACTAGCCTGATCAGGTAATGTCCTGCCGTGACTAGCCGTGTATTTTCAGCAAAACAGCCCGGGGAATCTCGCAGTCGTTATTTGCCCATCTTTCAACATACTCCACTGTTATTTCTGGAAGAGATGAGAGGTTTGTTGTCCACACAGGTACACAGATATCTATGACACAGACGCCCGCCGCCGCGCTCTGTCACTGAACTTCCGGTAGAGTGTACCCCCCAGCCTCGTTTTGGTTTTCAAGATGGAGGCGCGGTGAATAAGGGGAATTATGGAGAATATGAATTCTGAACTATAACCATACAACACATTAAATGTAGCTAGTCACGCAAAGCTGATGTTGTTAACATTAACAATTTGAGAACAAAGTATAATTTGCACGGTTCGACAAAAGCAATCGTTAGATTTAATCAGCGCGATTTACTGCAGTGCAATCAATGCATTTTCCCGTAGTTGATCTGAACAAAAGTGAATGTTACTTACTTGTTCAGATGACATTTTCCGGTGAAATTCTTATGTTGGTCATTCTGTACTTCCAAAAAGTAGAATGTGTGATTCTGAATGCCAGTATCCACACCGGCGCTGTGACCGACAGCCGCGACACGCACTCTCCTCACAACATTGTGTTCATCCGCACTGTTTCATGCCGATGTACAACTCACGTAAAATTAATGACTGCAATTGCAGACTTCAAACAGAGATGGCGACAAAGAGGTAAAGCTATTGGATCTCATAATATCGTTATCTTTCTCCTTTTATTCTACAGTGTGCGTTTCCGCTCTTATTTAAACCTTTTTCTACAGTTGCTCCGTATAAACCTTTTATGTCTAATTTAATGTTAAAACTTTTACTGTCTAGTCTAAACACGTCTAAACATGAACTCCGTACACTTCCGGCATCGGACTGCTACCCCGCCCACTTCCACCCTCAGACAGTCGGGCTGCAGGTCCTCAGACTGTTATGACATAATGGTTCTGCGGTTCTGCAGTTGGTTATTATTGCCTCATACTGCCTGTCACGTGACCTTTTAAAAAAATCCTCACGTCTCAAAATCTACTGGTCTGGTAGGCCTACTGTAATGGCATTAGGAGAAAACAAGGCAAGGGATGATCACACCAAATGGGCTATTGATTTGATTTAATATAAATTAATTAATAACATTTATTATTTATTTTTTACATATCCTCACTTTACAGTTTACAGTTTTTTTCCACAAGTTCATGAATCTTTTCACAATTGCTTTGTGTAAAGGGTTAGAAAAATGTGTTCACAGTTAGGCATCAGAGATGTTAAAAAATAATTGAATTAGTACAGTTCATTATACTACAAATAAAACATAAAATCACAGTTTTCACGGATAATAACCCTTTGACATATGTCCTTAGCACTGCCAGACTAAATGCTGTTGGACACAGATGGGTTGGTGAGCTGGCTGACTTTCACTTCGATATTAAGTACAGGCCAGGGAGGATGAACACAGACGCAGAAACACTGTCAAGGTATCCTGTGAAACTTAAGGACGGCGTGAAAGACCACACGGAGACCATCTCACCTGAGGTTGTGTCTGCTGTATGGCAAGGCAGCAAAGCACTTCAAGAAAATGACGTACCTTGTGGCCTTGCAGCTTGATGGTGGAGGTGCAGAGGTTGTGCCACCTGCAAGTATTTCCAGTGTTCCACCAGAAAACATCCGGGCAGCACAGCAAGAGGAACCTGCTATCTCAGAAGTGGTTTCCTTAAAACTTCAAAACTGGATTCCCAACAAAATAGACAAAAGAAACCTGAGGAAAGAGACAAGGAGACTGCTGTATGAATGGAATAAACTGGAAGTGGATGACGGGATTCTCTATAGCCGGACTGGACAACACAGAAAAAAAATTGAATTAGTACAGTTCATTATACTACAAATAAAAAAAATGGACACCCATATAATTTTCCTTATGATATGGTGTATTAAATAGCTGCTAAAAGGCCGGTTTCATTGTGTTTTACTTGTTATTGTGGCGGGGCGATACTTAAAGAGGTCACTAGATGGCGCAGAGCGCTCGGGAGGAACTTAAAACATTTAGGAGGCAAGTGCTGCTGCAGAATAAATACTGCAGTCGAGCTGAACGCAAGCTAAAGTTTTTGTCTCATTGTTTCTGCATACAGTTGGGTTAATGTTCCTCAAAAGTGCATGCATGTACCCCAGTTTAAGAGATAAGAGTGTTGTGAATCCTTAGTGAGAACGTGCAATGTTTAGATTTGAGTAGTTTTGCCGTAATGTGTTGAAATAGTGATGTTCAGCTATACACTGCCGTGCTAGGCTACCTGTTGCTAATGAGTAATCCACAGTACAATAGAAATGCTAATGGTCTTGTTTGTGTTGTTAACTTATCTGAAAATGTATTCATTGCTAATGGGTGTATAAAATATCAGGTTAAACGAAAATAACAGATTTTCCTGTGTGTGTAAGTTGACATTGTAGTTGACTTTAAAAGTGATGGAAATGCAGTAATTTGTGTAATGTGATGGAATTGTCGAACTTTGGAAAATGTTGTTACAATAACCAAATGAGAACAAGTTAGTTTTTTGTTGTTCGACTGGTCAATATGTAATTCATGTCAACTGAAGCACAATGAAAAGTATGGACATGAATATGGTTTATTTTACTGTGTTTTCGTCATTATGTATTCACATATCTGGTTATACATCCCCCACACCATTACACCACCACCACCAGCCTGCACAGTGGTAACAAGGCATGATGGATCCATGTTCTCATTCTGTTTACGCCAAATTCTGACTCTACCATCTGAATGTATCAACAGAAATCGAGACTCATCAGACCAGTCTTCCAGTCTTCAACTGTCCAATTTTGGTGAGCTCTTGCAAATTGTAGCCTCTTTTTCCTATTTGTAGTGGAGATGAGTGGTACCCGGTGGGGTCTTCTGCTGTTGTAGCCCATCTGCCTCAAGGTTGTGCGTGTTGTGGCTTCACAAATGCTTTGCTGCATACTTCGGTTGTAACGAGTGGTTATTTCAGTCAAAGTTGCTCTTCTATCAGCTTAAATCAGTTGGCCCATTCTCCTCTGACCTCTAGCATCAACGAGGCATTTTCGCCCACAGAACTTCCACATACTGGATGTTTTTCCGTTTTCACACCATTCTTTGTAAACCCTAGAAATGGTTGTGCGTGAAAATCCCAGTAACTGAGCAGATTGTGAAATACTCAGACCGGCCCGTCTGGCACCAACAACCATGCGACGCTCAAAATTGCTTAAATCACCTTTCTTTTCCATTCTGACATTCAGTTTGGAGTTCAGGAGATTGTCTTGACCAGGACCACACCCCTAAATGCATTGAAGCAACTGCCATGTGATTGGTTGATTAGATAATTGCATTAATGAGAAATTGAACAGGTGTTCCTCATAATCCTTTAGGTGAGTGTATATTACTAATGTATGCTACTAGTTATAAGTACATTTTGCCAACTGTGGTACTAAAGTGCTTCAGGAGTTCTGCGAATTCTTTGGAAATTGATAAAAGTGTTGTAAAACAGGTAAAACATTGGAAAAACAGGTTGTACCTAGAGCATGGCGCAGAGCAGGTGGAGTCTTTATACCTAAAGAAAAAGATGCTACAAGCATCAGTCAGTTTCATCCTATTTCACTATTAAACGTTGAGGGTAAGATTTTCGGTAACACTTTATTTGAAGGGGTGTGCATAAGACTGACATGACACTGTCATAAACATGACATAACACCTGTCATGAACATGAAGGATTCTTTATGAATGTTTATGACTGTTGTCATTAAGTGTCATTCGGTAAATTATGACACTTTTAATGCAAAGTTGACATTGTTTAAAATGTCTTTGTTATGACAACTTGACATTAACAAAGACAAAAAATGTCTTTGTTATGACAACTTGACATTACCCAAGACAAAAATGTCTTGATTATGACAACTTGACATTAACAAAGACGGAAATGTCTTTGTTATGACAACTTAATATTAACCAAGAAATCATAACCTATCAACCTGTCACAAATATGTCATAACAGGTCTAATTATCAAACTTCAAGCATTTTGCAGTGTAATAACCCTTAATGACATCTTTATAACTGGTACAATGTGTTCCACTTTACTTGAGGACAAGTAAAATATTCATGACACAGTTATAATGGTGTCATGACGGCCAAAGTTGTCACAGGTTGACAGGTTATGATTTCTCGGTTAATGTCAAGTTGTCATAACAAAGACATTTCCGTCTTTGTTAATTTCAAGTTGTCATAATCAAGACATTTTTGTCTTGGGTAATGTCAAGTTGTCATAACAAAGACATTTTAAACAATGTCAACTTTGCATTGAAAGTGTCATAATTTACCGAATGACACTTAATGACAACAGTCATAAACATTCATAAAGACTCCTTCATGTTTATGACAGGTGTTATGTCATGTTTATGACAGTGTCATGTCAGTCTTATGCACACCCCTTCAAATAAAGTGTTACCAGATTTTCTTCAGCATTATTGCCCAGAGATTGTCCACCTACCTATTAAAGAATGGCTTCATTGACACCTCAGTTCAAAAAGCGGGCATTCCAGGGTTCTCAGGATGCTTAGAACACATCAATGTGATCTGGCAACGAATTCAGTCAGCTAAAAAGGAGAGGAAGGAGCTCCATGTGACATTCCTGGATTTGGCTAATGCATATGGTTCAGTGCCACATGAGCTTCTTTGGGCAGCATTTGATTTTTTCAGAGTACCAATGTCAATAACAAATTTAGTGAAAGCCGATTTTGGAGATTTGCAATTCAGTTTCTCAACTCCAAAATTCAGCACTGCATGGCAATGCCTAGAGGTTGGAATAATGGCAGGATGCACCATTTCTCCACTGGCTTTTACCATAGCAATGGAAGTAATCATTAGGGCATCAAGATGGGTAGTAGGAGGTGAGGGCTTGGCTTCTGGGATGCGACTACCACCAATCAGAGCATACATGGATGACATGACAACCATGACTACAACAGTAGCCTGCACTAATCGGTTATTGGGGAAGTTAACAGATAATATTGAATGGGCACGAATGCAATTTAAGCCCTATCAATCAAGGAGCATCTCGATAGTTAAAGGAAAGGTAGTAGATAAAACATTCTTCATTAATGGTGAGGCAATACCAACAGTTTCTGAGAAGCCAGTGAAGAGTCTTGGGAGATGGTACGATGGGGATCTAAAGGACACAGTTCGGGTGGGAGAAGTTAGACGACAAGCAGTGGAAGGGTAGAAGAGCATAAACAGCTGTGCTCTACCTGGCAAACTAAAACTCTGGTGCTTTCAGTTTGGTCTACTGCCGAGGTTGCTGTGGCCCCTGACCGTGTACAATGTTTCTTTGACAACAGTGGATAAGCTGGAAGCGTTGATAAGTTCATACATCAGGAAATGGTTGGGAGTTCCACGCTGCCTCAGCAGAGTGGGACTTTATAGTAAAGGAATATTGCAGCTGCCAGTCTCTGCTTTAACCGAGGAGTTTAAGTGTGCCAAGGTCAGACTGATAATTACCTTAGTAGAGTCACGCGACAAATGTGTAAGGGAGGCAGCCCCTGTGTTAAAAACTGGTAGAAAGTGGTCAGCAAAGAAATCTGTAGTAGAGGCAAAGGCTGCCCTTCAAATTGGGGATATCGTGGGACAGGTACAGCATGGAAGAGGGGGTTTTGGGCTCAGTTTAGCTCCTCCTAAATGGCACAAGGCAGGCCCAGCTCAAAGGAGGAAGCTGGTAGTCAGCGAGCTGCGAAAGCTGGAGGAGAGGATGAGGTGTATAAAGGCCATTTCCCAAGCAAAGCAGGAAGAGTGGATGAGATGGGAGAGTGTGGAACAACACAAGATGGGCTGGCAAGACCTTTGGTCAATTGAAGAGAGTAGGATCAGTTTCCTTATTAGGTCAACATATGATGTTCTCCCATCACCGCAGAACCTAAACCTCTGGGTAGGAGAGGATCCCTCTTGTCCTTTGTGTTGATCACCTGCCACATTAAGGCACATTTTGACAGGATGTAAGGTGGCTCTTAGCCAAGGTCGGTTTACTTGGCGCCATGACCAAGTACTGCGATGTTTGGCTTTAGCATTGGAAGGCAAGCGTAGTATGACCAATAAGTTGCCGCCTGTTCTAGCAAAACATTACACGCAGAAGACCATATTCCTCCGCCCAGCCGAGCAACCACCAAGAAAAGGTGTTAACACCAATTCTTGCCCAGGACAACTGGAAGCTGCTAGGGACTGGAAGATGCTGGCTGATCTTGATCAACGGCTTATTTGTCCACCTGAGATTGCCACCACTAACCTACAACCAGATATTGTTTTATGGTCTGGATCAGCACGCATTGTTCAACTGATAGAGTTAACAGTGCCATGGGAGGATGCGGTAGATGAGGCATATGAGAGGAAGAAACTGCGATATGCTCATCTGGCCACTGAAGCAGAACAGCGAGGATGGAGAGTCCAGGTTTATCCAGTGGAAGTGGGTTGTCGAGGTTTTGTGGCACAGGATTTTGGACATCGGACCTCATTTCCAAGCTAGCCTGGGTGTTATTTATCAGTGGAGACAGTTTTCAAAAATTTTCATCCAGTCGTTCCAGTTGCATAGTTCGCCGGTGCTAGGCTAGCGCGAGTCAACGGTAGCTGCTAGCCTGCCGTTAAAAACAGTTTTACCCACTCCACAGTTCACCAAAAGCAGATAAATTATAACGCCAGACTATCAATGTAAATGTCTGTTGAGAGAATAATGTTAGAAATCAAACTACCCTTTCATCGCATTGCAATAGTTATACTATAGCCTGATGTCCAAAATTCTGAACCCCCCCCCTTTAAGTACACTAATATAAATGCACTGATTAGCACTAACACTTAGGAGTCATTAATTCAACCGATTCGTTCAAACGGCTGATTCATTCGGAAAAGAAGCAAGTGATTCGTTCAAAACGCGGATTTCAGTCAAGAAATCATCGCTGTCGGTTGCATTGAGACTCTGCTACGGTTACATTTTGAAATTCTTGTCGGCGAAATAAAGGAAAAACAAACAATATTGTGTCTAAAAAGTAACTCAATGTTAACCCATGTTAATTTAACTGTTGTGTAACATAAATATCACACTTGGAATTGTGCACGGGAAAACGGCACTCTTTCTGATGTGATATTCTAATATAAGAACATAATATGATATAAATATAAGACAAAAACTAATTTGGGGACATAACAGTTACACTGCACATGTTTAGGGGGGTGAGTGTAACGGAGGCCAGCTAGTAGGCTGCAGTCTTTAGCCTCCTTGTTAGAGTGCCTGACTCTCATGCCGGAGACCCGGGTTCGAGGCCCGTTCGGAGCGGGTCGAGTGGGACCCGGGTGGAGGGGTTACATTGGTGCCGTGACCCGGATGGGAGTGAGGTTTAGGGGGGTGAGTGTAACGGAGGCCAGCTAGTAGTTGCTGTGCGAGTAAACCTCACTCCTCTGATCTCAATAGGTGCTCTAGCGACAGATGCTAGAGGCTGCAGTCTTTAGCCTCCTTGTTAGAGCCCCTGACTCTCATGCCGGAGACCTGGGTTCGAGGCCCGCTCGGAGCGGGTCGAGTGGGACCCGGGTGGAGGGGTTACACACACATCACGCAGTGAAGCACGAGAGACAAATGCGATGTCAGCTCGCAGTGCCTCATACATTGTTAAAACAATACCATACTAGACAATACACATTGCACACCATACGCACATAAATAATGAACTTACAACTGAACTGACATTTACGAACTTTCTTTCTTGCGACTCGCGAGTGACGCGTAATGTCACGTGAACTAGCAAATCCACAAAGATAGAATAATAAAAAAACAATACGTACGCTATTAGATAGTTTTATTTTGGAAAGCACAAACAGACTCTCTCTCTCTCTCTCTCTCTCTCTCTCTCTCTCTCTCTCTCTCTCTCTCTCTCTCTCTCTCTCTCTCTCTCTCTCTCTCTCTCTCTCACACACACACACACACACTTTCACACACACACTTTCACACACAGAACGCAGCCACCGAATCCACCGAACGGAGCCACCTGTAATAAAAAGTGAGAAGCAGCTTTTCAACGTGTTTGCATCAAATTAAATTTGGACAACATTAAGCCTATACCTTTTTTATTGTATGTGGATGTGGGAGGGGAAAATGTCGAGACTAAAGCCCTATTCGGATTAACTTTACAAGGATAGATGGAGTGAGTTAATGTAATTTTACTACAGGACTTCTGTAAAATCAATAGCCAAATCGCATGTGATAAGATATAGGTTATCAATAAAACGAATCGGTTACCTAACGTAACCTCGGTTCTCTCTAGATGAGGGAACGAGTATTGCGTTCCTGGCCGTGTAACCTCGGTTCTCTCTAGATGAGGGAACGAGTATTGCGTTCCTGGCCGTGCTTGTGCTACTGGCGATGTTCGCTTCAGAATTGAAAAAAACAGATTATTCAGCCTATTTCGGGGTATTTATAGCCTCGTCCACGCCCGCTTCGGGGGCGGTGACGTAATGAGAGCGAGTCAGACTCTCATTGGTCGCGGGTTCATCCGCGCTCCCTCATAGGCTTAAGCAGTTCTCCGTGAGCGAACCAATGAGCGGCTAGCTAGCCTTCTCATGGTCTGCTGCAGCTGAACTGCGTTGACAATGGATACAAAATTATAGGATAATTTTTGGCTTCAATTTCTCAGAAAGATGGAATCTTTCCCGTAGAATCGTTGTATTCGTTCTCTCGTATTGCGTAAGCTAGCTTACGCTACGGGAACCCCTGGTCAACGCCGTGCGTGCTAAGCATCCACTATTAGTCCCGCGGGGCATCCCGGGGAACACCGAAAGTGGGAATGAATATATGTATCTGTGACAAGCGGCCAGCGGAGCGGGCCGGTGATTGTGTAGTACATAAGCACATAAAAGGGAGGGACAGAGCGAACTCGGTCTGTGTGAATTAACCTCCTATAGTGCAGCTCAACCAGAAGAGCTGAAACATACTAGACTGCTAGTAGTTTAGCCTGCAAAGCGGGTACTTCCAGATTGTAAAATCTGACAAAGGTGGAGGGGGAAGCCCATCCCGCTGCCACGCAAATGTCGTGAATGGAAATCCCGCTGGACCATGCCCACGATGAGGCCATGCCTCTAGTGGAATGAGCCCTGATGCCCAGGGGGCATGGCAGGTCTTTCGATGCAAATGCTGCTGCAATGGCATCAACAATCCATCTGGATAGGGACTGTTTCGAGGCGGCCAACCCCCTGGTGCGCCCGCCGAACGAAACAAAAAGCTGCTCGGATCGTCTGACCGGAGCTGTGCGAGTGACATATAATCTCAGAGCCCTGACCGGGCATAGGAGATTAGAATCTGATTCGCTATCGGAAGCAGGCAGAGCCGATAGGGATATAACTTGTGCCCTGAACGGGGTGCCAATCGCCTTGGGAACATAGCCATGCCTAGGTTTGAGAACGACTAATGAGTCATTAGGTCCAAACTCAAGACAGGACGCGCTGGAAGACAGCGCGTGCAGGTCTCCCACCCGTTTTACTGACGCGAGCGCGAGTAGAAAAACGGTCTTTAGCGACAGGTACTTTAGGTCCACGGTGCTTAACGGTTCGAATGGGGGAGCTTTCATAGCATCAAGAACTATGGAAAGGTCCCAAATCGGCACCGAAGGGGGGCGCGGGGGGTTCATCCTTCTAGCTCCCCTGAGGAAGCGGACTACCAGCCCGCCTTTGCCCAGTGACTGGCCGCGTCGGGGTTCAGCAAACGCCGCGACGGCTGCCACATATACCTTAAGAGTGGACGGGGATCTGCCCTTGTCCAGCATCTCTTGGAGAAAATTTAGCAAGGAGGGAACCTCGCATAACCGTGGGTCCAGACCCTTATCTGTGCACCACTTTGAGAACACAGACCATTTTGACGCATAGAGCCTTCTGGTAGAAGCCGCTCTAGCCTGTATGATCGTGTTTAACACTCCCTCTGGCAAAGCAACGGGTAGTTGTTGATCACCCACGCGTGAAGCGCCCAGCGCTCTGGGTGGGGATGCCAGATCGAGCCGCGAGCTTGGGAGAGGAGATCTGCTCTGACTGGAATGGGCCATGGCGCTGTCTGTGACAGCTGCGTGAGCTCCGGGAACCAAGTCTGACCCTCCCAGTGCGGGGCTATGAGGAGAATAGGCGCCACAGTTTCTGGACTGTAAGAGGATGCAGGGACCATTCCCCGGGGGGAATGGGGTTCCTGGACAGGCTGTCTGGACCGTCGTTCAGCTGTCCCGGCACGTGCGTCGCTCTGAGCGAGAGCAGGTGACACTGAGACCAAACTAGAATGCGCTCTGTCAGCCGGAAAAGATTCCTGGATCTGACTCCGCCCTGACGGTTTAGATAGGAGACCACGGCCATATTGTCCGAACGGATCAGCACATGATGGCCCTGAATGCGCGGGAGAAACCGCCTGAGCGCGTTCTCGACCGCCAACATCTCCAAACAGTTTATGTGTAGGAGGCTCTCTTGAGCTGACCAGGGGCCGAAGGCCGGTGAGCCCTCGCAGACCGCCCCCCACCCCGTGTTGGAGGCGTCTGTCGAGATGACTTTTCGGCATGAAACAGTCCCCATGGAGACGCCGCGCTGAAACCATTCTGCCACTAACCATGGCTGCAGAGCTGTAATACAGGTCTGCGTTACCCTTATCAGCTGGTGGCCCGAGGTCCACGCTCGGTGAGACACACGGCTCTTCAACCAAGCGGGCGCATGCGCAGTAACCCCAGCTGGAGCACCGCAGAGGCTGAGGCCATACAACCCAACGCTCTCTGAAAGGTTTTCAAAGGCGTGAGTTTGTTCATCTGAAAAGATGCGGCGAGGCGCTGCACCCGGTGCGCGCGCTGCGTCGAAAGACGCGCCGTCATCGTGACCGAGTCCAGCTCTATACCCAAGAAGGAGATAGTCTGACTGGGTTGTAGTACGCTCTTTGTCCAGTTGACAGAGAGGCCCAAAGCTTTCAGATGTTCGAGGAGAACTGTACGATGAGACAGTAACTCTTCCTGAGACTGTGCCAGAATCAGCCAGTCGTCCAAGTAGTTCAGGATTCGCAGCCCCTGACTCCGCAGGGGGGCGAGCGCCGTATCCATGCACTTCGTGAACGTACGGGGTGCCAAGGATAGGCCGAACGGTAGGACGGTGTATTGATAAACCTGGCCTTCGAAGGCGAAACGTAAGAATGGCCTGTGAAGGGGATATATCTGGATCTGGAAGTATGCATCCTTCAGATCTAGTGATATGAGCCAGTCCCCCTGGCGCACATGCGCGAGGAGTTTTCTGATAGTGAGCATTTTGAACGGTCTCTTTATGAGAGCTTTGTTCAAATATCTGAGGTCTAATATTGGTCTGAGACCGCCGTCTTTCTTGGGAACAAGAAAATAACGGCTGTAGAACCCCGACTCGCTCATAGCCAGAGGCACCCTCTCTATAGCCTTCTTGCACAACAGACTTGCTATCTCTGAACGGAGCAGTGACACTGCTTCTGGGTTCACCGTAGTTTCTA
The DNA here is from genome assembly GCA_036326025.1 of Chrosomus eos. Classification (NCBI taxonomy): domain Eukaryota; kingdom Metazoa; phylum Chordata; class Actinopteri; order Cypriniformes; family Leuciscidae; genus Chrosomus; species Chrosomus eos. The sequence continues at coordinate 44,459,481 of CM070824.1, read as the reverse complement.
GCCGCGCTCGGAAGCGAGGAGGGCGGCGACGAAACTGTAAGCGATAGCCTAGCTTTATTGTGTTTAACACCCACTGGGAGATTCCCGGAATAGCTTCCCACGCTTTGAAGCGTGACGCTAGGGGGTGAATGGCTACATGGTCCCCATTGTCGCACTTCGCGGGCTGCGTGAGCGCGCTGATAGTGCTTATAACAGCGGGACTTACACTTGGAGAGGAGCTTAAGGGCCCTGTAACAGAGTGAACAGAGGTGGAACGCGCACACGGGCTTGTGGGCGCGCTTATGTACTCTGGGACTCGAGCGGGCTTGGCCCGTTTTATGAGAGTGGACTCTGTGAGAGACAGGGGAACTGGAGTGCTTTTGTGTATGAGTGAACACAGTGTTGCGGGCACATTTCGTACACAAGAGGCTTTTATGCTCTTTTTGAGATTTCTCTGGGTCGCCGTGAAAACGGCGTTTGTGCTCATGCAAGCGGGAAGGGAGACTGGCTTGGTTATGGCAGAAAACACTGCTGTAGTAACCGCCTGGGCGGGGACTAACAGAGGGCAGATCTTTGACGGCGGTCCGGCCGCAGCGGAAGAGCGCCGTCTTTTTCTTCTCAGCTGTGCTAGGCAGACTTTGGTTGCTCAGGTTTCAGCGTGATTCTAGGCCGAGGCCCCCGAGGAGGCGGCGGCCTGTGGCGGCTGTCAGAGCGGGAACGCGGGCGGCCGCCCTGGCGTCGCTGAGCAGTCTGGTTGTGCTGAGCTGTGCGCTGGGGTGGGGCTCGTGCAGGAGGCTGATCACGTGGGTGGCCTGCAGAGGAGCTAGCGCGACGAGGCAGGAAAAGGTTCATGGCCTGCGAAGCTTTCTGTACTTCGGAGAAGCGGTCGACGATACCCGTGACAGCAGATCCGAAGAGGCCGGCTGGAGAGAGCGGGGCGTTGAGAAAGGCGGCGCGCTCGGAGTCTCCCATGTCGGCGAGAGTGAGCCATAGGTGTCTCTCAGACACGCAGATGGCGGCCATGCATTTCCCCAAGGCTAGAGCAGCAGACTTTGTAGCGCGAAGGGCAAGGTCCGTGGCGCTCCTCAAATCCGCGACTGACGGGGGGTTCTTACCGCTCTCATCCCACTCACGCAGCAAATCGCCTTGCAGGATTTGCAGCACGGACATCGAGTGGAGTGCAGACGCCGCCTGGCCGGCGGCTGAGTATGCGCGGCCGTGAAAACTTGAAGTCGCTCTGCAGGCTTTCGAGGGAAGCACAGGTGATGAGCGCCATCTAGCAGAGGGCGGGCATAAGTGTGCGGCGACCAAGTGTTCAACCGGCGGGATGGTGAGGTAGCCCTTCTATGCGGCTCCGTCCACAACGCGGAGCGGGGTGGAAGAATCAGAGCTAGACCTAGCAGAGAGCGGGGCATTCCAAGACTTTGAGAGCTCAGCGTGCAGCTCGGGCAGGAAGGGCGCAGCCCGTTTGGCAGCGGGAGTCGAGCGCTGGCGGAAATAGCTGCCGTCCATGCGGTTGATGGTCTGCTCGGGGGGAGGAGACCACTCGAGACCGAGGCGCTCGACGGCCTGCGTGAGGAGGCGCATTAGTTCCTCTTCAATGCCAGCGCGAGTCCTGGAGGATTCGCGGTTCGAAGAGACCTGAGAACCGGACCAATCCTCACTGTCGGAAGCGAGAAGCGAACATGAGTCCTTGATGTCCGCGGCGTCATCGGAGGCAACAGAGCGGCCACTCGGCGGCAACTGTTCGTCCGGAAGCGGCGGAGAAGGAGAGCGGGAGGCTACAGGCTCCGGCGGGATGAACGCTTCTTGCTGGGGCTCCGGCGGCCTCTGAGCGCGGCGTTTTCTTCTTCCGCGGCGCAGACAGAGGTGGCTTGGGAGCGCTTTTAGCACCCAACAGTCGAGCCCGCAGGGTCAACATAGGCATAGTATCGCAGAAGTCGCAGCCGCCGTCAGCGAGGGCGACTTCAGCGTGCTCCGGTCCGAGGCAGACGGCGCAGATGACATGGCGGTCTCCAGCCTCGAGAGGAGCGCGGCAGGAGCCGCAGGAATTTCGAGACATCTTTAAAAAGACGCTCGCTCTTTTAGATACAATAGGATTTTTAAGCTCTGAGTAAAGGATACACTCCGTCGGATGGCGCTAGCTCACAGGACGGCTGAAGGTGGCGAAGACGGCCGGCTTCCTCAGTCTCCCAAACGCTCGCTAGAAGGTGCCTTTTCAACGACGGCGGCTTCTCTCTCAGGATCAGCAGATGCAGGTGCATCGCTGAAGGATGAAAAATCAGATTATTCAGCCTATTTCGGGGTATTTATAGCCTCGTCCACGCCCGCTTCGGGGGCGGTGACGTAATGAGAGCGAGTCAGACTCTCATTGGTCGCGGGTTCATCCGCGCTCCCTCATAGGCTTAAGCAGTTCTCCGTGAGCGAACCAATGAGCGGCTAGCTAGCCTTCTCATGGTCTGCTGCAGCTGAACTGCGTTGACAATGGATACAAAATTATAGGATAATTTTTGGCTTCAATTTCTCAGAAAGATGGAATCTTTCCCGTAGCGTAAGCTAGCTTACGCAATACGAGAGAACCTCTCGTAAGAGAACTAGAAGTTGGAGGGGTAACTCAAATAAGCATCGCTGTCATGCGTGTATTACATTGCTTCCTGATATCATGTGCGCAAACACAAATAACCTATACAACAGGGCCGTTGAATGCTTATCTGATAACGAAGCTCTTGTAATTATTACTTTAACAGTTACCCCACCTCTCTCCATGCCGGGTGAACACCGGCTGATGCAGTAAACAGCATTTCACAATGATTTCAGTACAGTAATAGCAAATATCCTTGCTCCTTCTCGATTATCTGGTAATATTCTATTCACAAAATACAACCAATAGTACGGTATTGTTAAGACTTACTTGTGAAAAGCCCCATTTTTGATGGTTCGGCGATTAGAACAGGAAAATGCTCCACAATGCTCTTGCATCTTATCTGCTGCCATGCAACGAAACTAGGAATACGACCGGTTCAAGATGGCGGCCGGATTTCTCGGTTTCCAGCGGCCAATAGGGCTTCTAGTCTCTATATGATTTCTATGGTTAGCACAATGTCTGGAAATAAATAATTGGAAACAACCTAACCTGGCAAATTAATTCATTGTTATCACTAAATTAACCACTAAATTAACCCTTTTCGCATAGACATGAAAATCATTATCCAAACTTAAATGGTTGTAATTCAAGAATGATTTGGAATATAGTTGGTCTTGTTTTAAAGAAGACATTTGCCAGATTATTGTTGAAGTGAAATAAATTATGAAAGTGAAACAGAAAAAAAAGTTATATAAGTTTGAGTTTATTAAAATGTACAAATGTAAAATTATAATTATTTATATTTTATATAAAATATATAGGCTATATTATAAAATATATTTTACTTTATAACTGCAAGAAAATGAAAGCAAAAAATCTGAACAAGTTGTGTTCCAAATTTTAGGTTGATATTTCATAATTAAATTATAATAAAACTAAAGACTAAAACAAATAGAACAGCTAATATAGCCTACTTACCATTTTTATTCTATTTGTAGTAAATGTGTGCACTTTACTTGCACAATGTTTGATTTGTTGTGTGTAATGCAGGCAGAAATGATGTGGTGATCTACCATCACCAATTTTATTACTGTTAAAGGGACTATATGGAACTTTTTCCCCAAAATAAACGTAACAATAGCCTTTTTATTTTACCATTTATGACTCAAACATCTCCTGTTGAGCATACTGACACCTTGTCCGCTCACAGTGGGTGCACCTATAAGCCTGTATCCTATTTTTCCTATTTACTGTCGGGTCGGATTTTCCCGCGCTGTCTGCGGATGTGACGTCAAGCGCGTCACTCTGCCACCACCGCTAGTCAGCAAGTAGCCTACACTCGGAGGTTGTCCAAGATGGCGACCTGATCAGACGTGTTCGTCCGAGCTCTTGCACCAACTGTGGTTAGACAATGCAAAAAGAATTTTTAGTTATCTGTACACTTTGTTCATAATTTAGTACGACTCTGACTTTAAGTTTTTCTCCATTCTGTGTTAATATGGGGCGTAAACGTGGACATGTGAATCCACCGTCGGTCGCTGCTAAACCGCCTGATGATAATGCGTGCTCCTTAGCAAGCGGTGGCCATGATTACGTGGTCGCGTCTCAGGATGATATGTTCAGTTTAGTTGAAGAGGAGTTTCCAGCATTGCCCATCACCCCGAGTGAATCGCCAATCATAAAGAAAAGGGCAAGTGACGCTCGAGCTGATGTCTCGTCACAACTGTTGGGCATAACGCAGCTGATCAACAGCCGCTCTGATGGGATAGAAAAGAAGATTTTAGACATGTCCGCCGAATTGAAGGCTGTTGTTGACAAGGTTGCAAGTCTTGAGCGACGTGTGGATGATGTTGAACGGCCCGTAGTGCAGATGCAACGAAGGATGGATGACATGGAAACATATTTGAGAAGGCGTAATCTGAGAATTGGCGGGATTCCTGAATCAGCGCACGAGGACATCCGCCTTGAAGTGGTCAAGATCTGTCAAAAAGTGCTTCCCAGTGCAAAGGACAAGCTTTCAGAAGTTATTGATGTAGTTCATAGTCTCGGGAAGATTCAACAAGGTGGCGTGGGTACTGGGTAGATCCAGGGCGACCATTATGCAGTTTTCTGTCCGCTCTTACAGAGATGCTGTCTGGAAGGCCGCGAAGAATTCTTCATATCTGAAAGAGAATGGTCTGCGTTTCATGGAGGACTTTTCAGCTGGAGACCGTGAGAGGAGGAGAAAGCTGTGGCCGGAGGTCCAGAAGGCGCGTGCAGAAGGGAAGACCGCATACTTCGTCGGAGGCAGAGCTTTTATTCAAGGACAGGGTGAAATTGTTCTTTCTACATGAGATGTTTTTCATCTTAATACCCAATTTTGACATGGTGTACTTTTAAGACAGCTAACGGTTTTTGACTTGTTTTTTTTTGTGAATCTCATCGTTGTTAATTTTTATGGGTATAACTCTAGATCTGAGAATGATCAGTTATTATTTTTTATGGAGGATAAGCTTTATTACTGGCAGTCAAAATTTCCAAATGCCTATTTATTGATTGGTGGTGACTTTAATGTAGTCTTAAATGAATCCCTTGATAGGTGGCCTCCTAGTCGCCCAACAAATTCAAACTCTGCTCTGAAGGCATTTATGAATAGGTTTGACCTTATAGACATATGGAGGGCCAAAAACATTAATGATAGAGTGTATACATGGAGCAATAAAAATTCATCTAGACTTTCACGAATTGATTTTTGGTTAGTCTCCAGAAATCTTGATGAAGATTCTATTTGTGTTGATATCTCAGCAACTCCATTAACTGATCATAAAGCTGTTTCCATTAAAGATTTGCTTTCTCCTGAAGCTAGTGGTAATAGGGGCTCTTCATATTGGAAGATGAACAGCTCTTTACTTAACCATAATGAGGTTAAATTAGAGCTGGGAAGGCTGATTGATTTTTACTGGAATAAGGCTAAACATGAAAATTCATTTGGCACCAATTGGGAAATGTTAAAATTTGAAATTGGGAAATTTTTAAGAAAATATAGTTCTAATTTGGCTAATTCAAAACGGCGTGAAGAATTGAAAGTGGTCAGTGAAATCTCATCTATTACCAGGATTTTACCTGAAAAATTGTCAGATAGTCAAAGAGCATATTTAACTGAATTGCAATTTAAGTTAGATGACTTGTATAAATTAAGAGCAGAAGGTGCTTTCATTAGGTCAAGGCAAAGGTGGCTAGAATTTGGGGAAAAGATGTCATCTTATTTTTTCAAACTGAGAAAAATAGGACTAAAAACAATTGTATCTATCAGCTAAATATTGAGGGGTCCGTCTCAGAAAATCCAAAAGAAATTTCCCAATTTTGTTATAAATTTTATTCAAATTTGTATAGTTCTAAATTTAATGTAGCTGATTTAGATACTTTCTGTAAGCACATTGATAATGTTAATTCTATTAATCAGGATGATAAGTTTCTCTGTGATTTACCAATTACTGTGGATGAGGTTAAGGTCGCAATTTCGCATCTAAAATGTAACAAGTCGCCTGGTAATGATGGGATAGCGGCTGAATTTTATAAGTCTTATTCTGAGGTTATATCCCCTTTTCTTCTTGAAGTATATATAGAGAGCTTAAACTGTTCTGAGCTTACAACAAGTATGAAGCAAGGTGTCATTTGCTTAATTCCTAAACCTAAAAAGGACTCACTTTTATTAGATAACTGGAGACCCATCAGTCTCCTTAATAATGATTACAAATTGTTTGCCCTTATTTTCTCAAGTCGTTTCAAGTCAATTTTAAGCTCCATCATTGATGAAAATCAGTCAGGTTTTATGGAAGGCCGTCATATTTTCAATAATATTAGGCTTGTCTTCGACCTTATTGATTACTCTGATCTGATTGAGGATGACAGTTTAATTCTTTTTTTGGACTTTTTCAAGGCCTTTGACACTATTGAGCATCCTTTCATTTTTTTTTGTTTAGAGCGTTTTGGTTTCGGACCCTATTTGTGTAATGCCATGAAAACGTTGTATGCAGGAGGAAACAGCTCTGTGAAATTAGGCCATGGCACAACCCAGAGATTTCTTCTGGAAAGAGGAATTCGGCAGGGCTGTCCAGTGTCTGTATATCTTTTTCTTATAGTAGCGCAGACTTTCTGTCATCTTATTAAGAATAGCTAGAAGCTAGAAGGAATTCGTATTGCCGGTAGAACTATCTTAATTAGTCAACTAGCTGATGACACAGCCTTATTTTTAAAAAACTCCAGTCAGGTTCATCAGGCGATTAAAAGTATTCAGTTGTTTTCTAATGCCTCAGGTCTGCACCTTAATATTAAAAAATGTGAAATTTTAGCCTTGAAAAGCTCCCCTCTTGTGTCTATGGATGGTATCCCTGTTAAAGAAGCTGTTAATTATTTGGGTGTTGTTGTCTCGAAGGGTGAGCAAGATAGAGTTCCTCTTAATTTTAATCCTGCTCTTGAAAAGATTAAAAGCAAATTTAATCTATGGTTATTAAGGGACTTGTCCCTCAGAGGTAGAGTCCTTCTGTCAAAAGTGGAAGGGATTTCCAGATTAACCTATATTGCTTCATCTATACATTTAGACAATAAGACTATCAAAACTATTGATCAGATTTTGTTTAATTTTCTTTGGAGGAATCGTGTGCACTACATCCGTAAGTCTGTTATTTTAAATCCACTTAAAAGTGGCGGACTGGATTTTTTAGATTTTGATACTTTAAATAATACCTTCAAAATTAATTGGTTAAAATTTTGTTTGAATAAACCTTCTCTGTGGAATTTTATTCCTAATTTTATTTTTGACCAACTTGGGGGCCTTTCTTTTTTATTGATGTGTGACTATAAAATTGACAAATTGCCGGTGAAACTCTCTGCCTTTCATGCTCAAGCTTTATTGGCCTGGAAGCTGATCTACAAGCACAACTTCTCTCCTCAGCGTTGTTTTATCTGGAATAGCCGCTGTATTTTGTATAAACACAAAAGTATTTTTCTAAAATGTTGGTTTGAAAAGGGTATTGTTTTAGTTTGTCATCTGTTTAACTCTCAAGGATACCTTATGACGTATGATGAGTTTCTTTTGCACTTTAATTTTCCTGTGACTCCCAAGGAGTTTGCTCTTGTATTTTCTGCAATCAGCTCCGGATTAATGTCTTTATGTAGAGGTGTCTTGTCTTTAGTTGATGTGCCCCTTATTAACCCAACTGACACAGTATGTGGTAAAATCTATTTTGTACAGTCCAAAAGCAGCAACAAGTCTATTCGTAATTTATTTTTGAAGGAGGTTGTTACCAAATGTTGCTCTATTACTTATTGGGCTAAATTTGTTAATGATGTTGATTGGGAGCGTGTTTGGTTGTTACCTCATAAATTATTTGTTACAAATAAGGTCAAAGAAATCTCCTTCAGAATATTGCACAAATTCTACCCTGTCAAACATTTCCTCAGTAGGTTTAGGAAAGACATTGATGTGAGTTGCTCTTTCTGCTCTTTGCACTTGGAAACAGTACCCCATATTTTTTGGCATTGTAGTCATGTGAAAAGATTATGGTATGAGGTGTCTATGTTTATTAAGGACAAAGTGCTTTTTAATTTTGTTTTGCATTTTGAAAATGTAATTTTTGGTTATTTAAAGTATGATAACAGTGTGATTAAGGAGGCTTTTGTAATTAATTTGATAATTGTATTAGTCAAATTTTACATCCATAAGTGTAAGTTTTCTAACAAAATGCCCCTTTTCTCTGTATTTCTTATAGATTTCAAAAATTATTTTTCTACTATTCAATCTAGTACTAATGCAAAAGCTAATAAGACTGTGCATTTGTGTACTGTCTTCAAAATCTTTGTTTGATACGAGGTCTTGTCGACTTGTTTTGTATCCCCCTGGCTTTAGAGTGTGTTATGTATTGTATTGTCTTGTTTAAGCAATAAAAAAATAAAAATAAAAAAAAGTAGCCTACACTCGCAAACTTATCTCAAACAATATTACGCATTTGACTGTTCTTACCTCTGTAAACATAATGTTGACGACCTTGCTGCAGATGACTTGTAAAGTATGCACGTATGAGCGCGCGCGCCGCGCTGCGAGAGCGAACAGAAAGGAAGAGCAGTTCTGTTTTTTGGCCACAGGTGTCAGTCGCGAGTTTAAATTTCAGAAAAACGCATATAGGCTCTTTAATTTAGTGATGATTTTCTATTAGGCCTAGCCTACTATTAAATATTCTCTCTTGACTGTGTTGTCCCTTTCACCTACTCACTGTTCATTGTGTTTTGGCTTTTTCAAGGAATTTATCAATCTTTCATGAGGAACATGGGCTGTTGTTACTGGTGTTGTAAAATTGTGCTGTGTATGAAAACGAGAGTTATCCCCAAACGTTATTGGGGTAAATAAATAGCCCATTTGACAGCTTCATGCTCTATGACGAAATTGTTTAATTATAAACCGATCCATAAGCATTATTTTGTTGAAAATTATTCAACACGCCATTTTAGTTTAGGCTATAGAGATATTAAAAACTAGGGCTGCGTCCGAAATCGCGTAGGCCTACTTCCCTACTATATAGTGTTATAGTAGGCTATATATAGTGATGTAGTGTTTAGTATAATGTAGTACCTACTCACTTAGTACGCGATTTTTGACGCAGCCTAGAAAACTACTATTTAGTTCCCTTAACCGCTTTTGAATTGGAACCGGTATCGTTAAATTCTATCACAGCTGTGTTGCGTTCAGTCCAAAATGGCGGAGCCATTCGACTCACAATCTGAGCTTCTAGTGTATCACATTAGTGGATTCTGTCAATCACATTTAACTGCTATATGAATTTTATCATTTATCATGTAAAACAGAGAAAACACTCTGTTGTAAAACTAAATCTTTATTAAAAGCCACCTGGTTCCCTGAGATTCATTTCAAGGGTGCAACCGAAATGCAGAGGGCATTTAACTTAATAGATTAATCAAAATCATATTCTGTGCATAATATAAATCCGTGTATCATTTGTTCTGTTTTTTTTTATTTAATATTGAAAGTAAAAAAAAAAAACCTCCACAAATTTGTGTTTCAGAGATCCAAAGAGCGAATTACGGATAACATTTGGAGAAGAAGTGCTCTCTCTCAGCTGGTTCTGCATTATTTTCTCATGTCTGTCCCCAGAGTTTGCCGTCTCTACTTGTATTAGGGTCATTCTAGAGAAACGTCCACTTTTGGTATGGCAAAGATATCTTAAAAGTTATTTCTTTTTCTAACATTTTAACTTACACCACATTATTAGATTACCCTTTGGCTTTATGAATATGCATAAATGACAGCTTAATGATTTTTATTTTTTTAGTGCATTGTGTTACCCATAAGAAAGGTGACACCAGTGACAGTAACACCAGTGACAATTTTCATGAAAAATTCATTTTACAAAATGGCTGCTGCAAGGTATCAAACCACATGTTGTCAATCATGGTTACTAACTAAATTAAGTAGTTTAATCAATTTGTATTCTCGTTTTTTTTTTTACAATTACCTAACAATAAAGTAGGTCATACCAGTGACTTCAACTAAAAGCTTCATATGAAATCATGAGATAAATGAGAATATTTCTGATAACTGAAAAGAGACAGAGGATTTATTATGGGTCTTCCTTCATAGATATTCAGGAAATTGGACAAAGGAAGTCAAGCGATGTCATCAGTGTGATTTTTATTTCAAAGTAAGAGATTTTTGTTTAACGGTAACACCAGTGACAACTCCAGGGGACCACTACTTTCATTATACATTTTATCATATTTATTCTGCATTTAGTTTTTTTATGTCATTTACATAATATATTAGATAGTTATGTATACATTATTGTATTTTAAATGGTGTAAAAACATGTTATTGACCTCCAAATAAAGCATTTTCCCTCTGTACATGACTGTGGGGACAAGCACTTCTGTGGTGCTTGGAATTCTGTATAATTAATAAAAAATAAAATATTGCCACTTGATGGCTCAAGAAGGTGTAATTGTTCAAATAACATATTGTTTTATTTTAAAATGTAAAGAAATTGTAATTCTAAAGTGTTTTTGAAGTGTGATATTTCTGTAAAGACTAGGGACAGAAAAATGGACATTTCCGTAGAATGACCCATTAGCTAAACCGCTCCCTTTAAAAAGCACTACGAACCGCAGAGATGTCCCGCAGGCAGCTAGTGAACGCAGTCTGACCGATCGCTCCAGGGCATGATGGGAAACCTCTGAGTGAACCACAGATATTGGTGCTGAGATGTGAAGCGAATCCTCAGGCCTGATATCTCGAAGTCGAATCAAAGCTTGTACGAGAGTTTAAACTGGACAGCCGTGCAGAAGCTCGATGTGATTATTGTGGTCGGTCCTCTGGAGGAATTTGATTGGCAAGTTTATTCTTTTGTTTCTGTTTTTCTGAATTAAAGCAGTTGTACATGGTGTGCTCGTAGAGGGCTTCAGACCGGGGCAAACTAAGGTTTTTAATCAACAAGAAATAAAGAAATAGTTGTTGAGTATCCTGTCCGTGTGTGTGTCCTTGTTTTTTATCAATAAACATTTCTGCAAACAATAACAATTAGTGGCATGTGCAATAATAGCATTTTTATTGTTAGATTATTTTAACTCTTGTGCATCAATTTAAAAAAAAAAAGTTACTCATGGTTCATGACAGAAATGTCTGTCAAAAAACTCAAAAAAATGTGAAGCTTAGGAGCACAAACTTAAGTTTGATCTCATTTTCTTTTCATTTTCAACAGTGTTGGCCAAGTTACTCTAAAAAAGTAATTCATTACTAAAGCTACTAATTACATCTTCAACAGTGTAATTAGATTACGGTTACTGTTTGATCAATACAAGGATAGACACAAAACTGCACTTTTATAATTCTTTCAAATAAACTATATAGCCTATTGCATAATTATTCTTGAACTGACCAAAGTGTGTAAAGGGAGGTTACATTAACAACATACATTTTAACATTAAATCCACTATTCTTTCTTATAGAATTGTCTTTACAGTATTTAATGCAATTACATCAGAAGGAAAAATTAAAGAGTAATCCCTTTTTCAAAAGGAAAACTAATTAGATTACTTATTAATAATGCCCAACACTGGCCACTAATCCTACAGTCTTGATTTAAAAATTGTATTAGAATGTTTTTGTTTTATTAAAAAGGCATTTATCATTATTAGTTAATGCATGAACTACATATTTTTACATTGATCTTTGTTCATGTTAATACACTATGTTGATTGTTTTGAAAAAAGTTATTCAAATTAAACAATGTCAGATACACGTTGACAACTATATATTGATATTTTTATTTTTTGAATAGTATTTTATTATAGATTATTTTCATATTTAAAAAAAATATATATTTAAATACCCTGTTTGAAAAAGTTGCTGAGGGGTCAAGCTAAGAATATAAGCAATATATTGACATTTTAGAATTCGTTTGGCATTTATTTAAATTAAATTAATTTAAATGCCGTTTCAAAGACAGAGTTTAAGAAATAAAGATGTCAGTTTACATGATGTAGGCCATCTTGGCACTTTTATTCTATTAAATTAGGCTATTTTAACTTAATGACAAAAGAGAAGCAAAGCTCTATGCAATACATATGTATAGTATTTTCTATCAACTTTGTGAGCTTGTTTTACATTTGTTCTCGGTATGATGATCTACTGCATATTGACTAAACTGCAAGAGAACAGCGTCAGTGCTGCAAAATGGCCGGCAGAGGTCAGTAATGAACCGAGTCACTAAAAGATCCTAACCACACAGAAGAAACGAGTTGCTCTGGTGGAGACTGTTCACTGTTGTTGATCTTGATCACATAATATAATGTTGATATTCATCGATTTGTTGCTCAAGGTTTTGGATTTCTGAAGCGGTTTCTCATCTGCAGAATCCGTTTGAGCTGAATATATCCGTGTGAAGCGCATCGGTGCTTTGAGTTTTCGAGCTCGTGAAAATGTCTGTTGTTTTTGTTCCCAAACGGCAGCGCGGAAAAGCGCAAATCAACCAGGAGACAATTCAAAGAGTGAGTAAACGTTTGAACTCGGTGCTTAATTCGTGTACACACACACACACACACACACACACACACACACACACACACACACACACACACACACACACACACACACACACACACACAGTTCTGTTATTTCCCAGAGAAACAGCCGCTTTCTATAAACGACCTCAGCCATATACCGGTAACTTATGTTTTCAGGACTCACGGAAATGACGGAACCGTACTGGACAACTAACGTTAGTTACGTCATTTACGCGGGTCTCGTATGTGTTGTTGTGTGTTTTTGGTAACTTACGTAGATATTAGCTAAATTCAATATAAAGATTGTAGATCCAGTAAGTTTCTGTCTTTCATCGGAGCTGCTCTCGTCAGTTGTCCGTTATGCGCGTTCACGCATGTTTAAAAACATGTTCATTAAGATTTAAACATTGAATTCGCGCCACTTCTGTTTGCTGCAGTGTGAACGCGAGAGTTCGAGAGTCACACCTGTTATTCAATTAGTGTGAACGTTGCCAATTTAATATATGGGTAGTTGACGTGACGTGGCTTTTTACAGTCACAAAGATAAAAAATAATTTATTTCACATTTTCATCATTTAGAATACTGTAAATGGTTGAACATTTTCATGTTTTACATGAATTTGTTATTTTAATACCCGAGTTATTTTTTTTTTTTTTTACAACTTTGAGCCAAATCTCAAAATCGTCCTATGGTGTGACGGGAGACAAAATTATTTCATAAATATAAACTTTTATAAATAAAGAAAACAATGTTTAAAAATCTTAATGGACACTCCTGGCATATTTGTGTGTCTATTTCACTAAGTGGCCATCACTTTTCCTATACATACATTTCTAAAAGTATGGGAATTTCATAAATTTTGTCACAGAAAAAAATGTCCTTTGGTGTTATGCAATAACCTGATATTATGTTGGGCAATATCATGGACAACTAAATTTAGTTGAAAGACCCCATTCAAGGTCATGTGACTGAAGACCCATATGAAGCACATGAGCAGTGCACATAGTAAGTATTTATCTCAGAATTGTTCAAATATTTAACTATGTTTTCAGACCACACTGAAGTTAAGTTTTTTTGTCCTTTGGTGTGACACCACTAAATTTAATTTTTGAATTCAAATTTGTATTTTTAACAGCAGGACTATGTAATATTATGCAAATATATCATGCCAATTGATAATGACAGTTAAGCTAGCATTAGCATGGTTATTAACATGCCACAAAAGCTCAAATGTCCTTTGGTGTGACAGGAAATGTCCTTTGGTGTGACACTTTGGTCTGTCACACAATAGGACAAGACCTCCTTAAGAAGCTATTAAAACAAATAGATAAAATTTGTTAACATACTTTTCATTCTTTTTTGACCAGTTTTGATTTTTAGATTCAATAATAATTTACATTTTAATGTTTATTGCCATATTTTGGACATTAAATAAAATGTTCTGAAGTGTTACTAAAACAACTATAATGTATAATGTAACAATAAACAAACAAAGTACATAAATACAGTGCTACTACTTTATAATGCTACTTAACTTTTTTTTATAACAGAAAGAACTGAGGGAGAGATGAGTGCAATAGAGAGGACCAGACAGTATAGGGAGCAAATTAAAAAGGATCCACAGAGAAAAGTCCTAAGAGAACGACGGAGAAAGTAAATCAAACTGAAATGTTGCCACATCACATACATCTTAAAATAATTCAGGGATCTTGCTGAGTGACTGAACGACTGCTTATTGTTCAGTATCAGAATAGACCTGTGTGAGGTTCAGCTTCAACAATAGTTACATAAGCTTTTTATTACAGAATAGTAATCTATATTGTGTTTAATAAGAAATTGACAACATTTGTAGGGAAAACACAGTAGGTCACCAGTTCATAATTGAGTATACATTACATTCATTTCTCTGTTGATCCATTCATCTATATTGTATCATTATTTCAAACAGATATCATGAAAAGAAGGCTCTCTGGGAATTGGATACATTAGACATTTAAGCACTGGGAAGGAAGAGACAAACTAAACTTATGCAATGTTTTTAGGGATTTTATTTTCATGTCAGAAGCCAAGTTTCCATCCACTTGTCAATCGAATTATCTGAAGTTCGGTAAAAAACCTCATGCGAATAAAGCTGGTGAAAGTGTGTTTCCATCAAACGGCTTTAAAGCGAATAAAAACCTGTGTGTGATGATGTCACATGCTGTTTTGCGATCAAATTGGTATATCAAATTGATTTGAGACATTTTAAGGTGCTTCCATTCATTTTCGCACCGAATTGCACAACATTCAAGCCAACATTTGCGAACAAAGTTTTGCTAGACAAAATGGATTGCGCCATAATAACGTTTCCATCAGCGTTTATCACATAAGCCGTATATCCATCAAGATAAAATCCCATGAGACCGAACGCATTTCATTTGAGTCGATATTCATGAAATTCAATCGAATTTTACTGTTTCCATAAGAAATTTTTCATTCGATATCAATGCGGATAAAAACGTGTGGATAGAAACATAGCTGTTGTTTCCTTATTGATGGATCTATAAGTATCAAAGTTACTTTTGGTGTGATATGTTTTGCAGTTTATATTGCTGAAAAATACAAACAAATGTCCTCCTTTATAATTGTTACAATAAACACTATATATTGTGACTCTTTTTATGCAATGGCTATCTTTGTCCTTTGGTGTGACGTTTTGTCCTATGGTGTGACAAACATAAAACAACAGAAAAATGTCTTTTTTTTTAAAAAAAAGTCAAGTTTGGCATTAGGGAAGTTTCAATAATATCTCCTCTTAGATGGGTACAATTTCAAACAGTTTTGTAAGGTTGGCGAAAAAGTTTAATTGACATTCGTAGGGAAAAGTTTATCAAGTTCATCTATTCATGGTGAAAATGAATTTAATTTGTACTTTCATGTAAAATAAATATCACTTTCATAAAAAATTTTTTTAATAATGTGAACAATTCTCTCAAGTATTTTATTTTATTTAATATAATTTCTTAATACTTTTTAAATGTCACACCATAGGACACATTTACAGTAGTGTTGAGTGAAAACGTGAAAAAAAGATGTGAAGTCATTGACAAAATGAGTGACCACTACTATTTTCTGAAACTGCTAAGCAATACATTGTTTGAAGCACAGTAAAAACACAGGACAGTTTATGGAACTTTTTGATACTCGTATCCATCAAACCCAGATGATACACAATGCTACAGCTGATGCCACAATGGAAGTGAAAAAATACACAAACGATGCGTATTTGCCAAGAACTCATGATCCACTATCTTACTGGAAAGAGAGAGCAGTAATCTTTCCTCATTTGTATGTCCTAGCTAAAAAACATCTTTGCATGCCAGCAACAAGTGTCCCTTGTGAGAGGATTTTTTCAAAGGCTGGAGAAATTATCTGTAAAAAAGAAGTAGGCTAAGTCCTTCCACAGCAGAGAAATTAATATTTTTGAATAAAAATATGTAAAAAAGTGAGACATTGTGGCTTGATTTATTTTATTAATATTCATTTTGCAGGAGCAAAATAACAGTATTCACAGTAAGAAGCCTTTAGCTTACAAGATTCACATATTAGAAAGTGCAATAATAAAAAAACAACACATTTTCATGGCTCGTCAAGGCTGTTTTCAGATCAACACCTGCAAGCGACCACTAGGTGTCACCGTTGAGACGGGTGTCGGATTGACCCATTTGGTTCAACTGTTTCATTGCTTCACGAAGCCTCAATCTGCCCATCACTAGTAAACACTTGATTTCAGTGCTTAATTCGTTCATGTACACACACACACACACACAGTTCGGTTATTTACGAGAGAAACGACCGCTTTCTGTAAACGACCTCAGCCATATGTTTTCAGGACTCACGGAAGTGACGGAACCGTACTGGACAACTACGTCATAGTTACGTCATTTACGCGGGTTTCGTATGTGTTGTTGTGTTTTTGTTAACTTACGGAGATGCTGATATGAGCCAACTGTCATATAAATATTGTAGTCTCAGTCAATAGGCTTGTTTGAGATTAGCAAAATCTGCGCAGAATCGATCACCGGTGATCAGCGCGTAATGCATGCCGGTTAGAAATGTGTCCGAGAGCGGTCCGCCTTGCTCTGATGTCATGCTGACGTATGTCAAAAAACTCTTGCGACCGCAAGCCGCATGTGTCGGATTCTGCAGTCGCGCGCAGTTGCTCTCCACCGACTGCGCTGATCAAAAGCATGATGGGAAACGACTTGCTGACGACACAGCTTAATGCTCATTGGTTTAAACAACCGTGATGTATTGTTCTCTTTTAAAATGTTTGATTTTAAAACTCTGATATCATGTTTTATGTGTATACGTAGCCTATGTTATGTGTGAATAAACTCTCTGACAGTGCGATATGGGTTATGTGATGTCATTTTATTAAAACAATATATAAAAACACTTGTCTGTTTAAAAAAAAAAAAAGATTGATAAACACGTATTTGGAATGTAATTAAATAACAAGTAGCCTACTCTGGGTGTCTTGTTCATCATATTTATTTTCATATAAAAGCAACAGAACTTAAATAGCCGCGTTTCCACTGCCGGGCCAGGGCCGAGCCGTGCTGGTGCTCGGGCTAGGGGCGTGCTCAAGGTAAAAGGCGGAGTTTATCGGTGTTATGGAACGTTATGATCTGAAGCAAGATGCACATTTCACCTTTTTATATCGCGCAAAATAATCGCTGCTCAAAATGGAGAATCGCCTATACTGGTCTGTGGAAAATACCAGCTCTTCTGAGCATTTGGGCAGAAGAATGACAGCGTGTGAAGAGACGAGGACGTTATAAAATGCATCGATGCTGAAATTTCTAAGTTAAGCATTCAGCGAGCAACTCTTCAAGTTCAGGAAAAAAATTAAAAAGTCGCGGACGCAGTATTGTACAAGGTGATTAAAACGCACAATGGACAAAGCGGAGCTCAAAGAAGGGACTTTCCATGCTTCGACTCGATGTACGGTGTGCTGGGTCACCGTCCCTCACTCGCGAGACAATCGGGACAATATTGCAGCCACGGCCGGTGAGTTAATATACATGCTATCTTCCTATTATAAATAAATTCATAATACTCGCTGAAATGGGTTGGGTTGTATTGTATGACGTTTGATCCAGAAAGGCGTGTTAGGGGCGGGGTTTAGGGCAGCGCTGCAGGGCTACTGGCCCGGCAGTGGAAACGCGAGCCCGGTGCTTGAGGCCCGAGGCCAGTGGCTCGGCTCGGCTCGCTGTTAGCTCTGGCCCGGCCCTGGCCCGACAGTGGAAACGCGGCTAATTACATCCAGTGGTGGACAGTAACGAAGTAAATGTAATTCGTTACTGTACTTAAGTAGCTTTTTTGCGTATCTGTACTTTACTCAAGTATTTAAATTTTGGGAGACTTTTACTTTAACTCCACTACATTTCAAAGTCAAATATCTTGCTTTTTACTCTACTACATTTTCAAAATCAGTCGTTCCTTTTTATTTATGAGTGGATAAAAACGTAACTGGTCAAACGAGCCACCAATCACAGTAGGCTACAGCGTGCGCGCTTTGTTTTGAACTTGCCTTGGCGGTATCTACTAAGCACAAACCAGAGCCGTTAAATGAGAGTTGCGAACATAGATGGTTGTGACAGTGATCTCGCCGCCGCGCGGTCACATTATTCGTGTAGCTCTCAATAGTTCCAAACAAATCGCGTTGACAATGATTTTAAGCGGGACAGAGAGCAGCAGCTATTATTGCAGCAATTATCGGTATTGACGCATAATGTACATTGCTTACGTTGCCACTAAAATGACTTAGTCTAGGGAGTAAGAAAACTAGCAGAAACACTGTATTAATACAGTCAGCAGCCATATCACCCTGTAGCCCAAGACTGGTTGCCCACTGAAGCTAAGCAGGGCTGAGCTGGTTAGTACCTGGATGGGAGACCTTCTGAGAAAACCAGGTTGCTGCTGGAAGAGGTGTTAGTGAGGCCAGCAGGGGGTGCTATCCCTGTGGTCTGTGTGGGTCCTAACACCCCAGTATAGTGATGGGGACACTGTACTGTCATAATAGCACCGTCCTTCGGATGAGACGTTAAACTGAGGTCCTGACTCTCTGTGGTCACAAAAAATCCCAGGATGTCTTTCGAAAGAGTAGGGGTGTAACCCCGGCATCCTGGTCAAATTTGCCCCTTGGCCTCTGTCCATCATGGTCTCCTAATCATCCCCTTATACTGATTGGCTTCATCACAGTAAGCTGGTGTGTGGTGGGCGTTCTGGCGCAATATGGCTGCCGTCGCATCATCCAAGTGGATGCTGCACATTGGTGGTGGTTGAGGAGATTCACCCCCTTCTATGTAAAGCACTTTGAGTGTCCAGAAAAGCGCTATATAAATGTAATGAATTATTAATAATTATTAATACATTTTTGTGTTTAATTTTGGAGGGAAATTGGCTGCTCCCATGACATAGAATATATATACTGTATGTGTATATGTCTATGTGTGTGTGTGTGTGTGTGTGCATATATATATATATATATATTATATATATAAATATTATATATATATAATATATATATATATATGCGGATTAATGCACAGGCTGCAGCCTAGGGGGCCCATGTGTTCAGGGGGCCTCGGATTGGCTAGACAATTATTATTATTTTTTTTATACTTAAGCGCAAACCAGGCACGGCACGTCACCGGGATTCCAGTTTGGATGGGCCAGACCAATTGTGAACGTTAAATTAAACGTTATCTAATCACTGTTTAACCTAATAAAAATTACTGACTAATATAGGCTACTGTTAAATTATCTGTGACTATACATAATATAGATTTTAATAGCTTGATGCTCTTTAAAGCTGCAGTCCGTAGCATTGTCCCTTTTTGTCGCCATCTCTGTTCGAATTCTGTAACTGCAGTGATTCGCGGAATTATAATCTTTACGTGGGTTGTAAATCGGCATGAAACAGCGCGGATGAACACAGTGTTTTGAGGCGAGTGCTGCTGTCAATCACCGCGCTGTGTGGATACTGTCATTCAGAATCACAGATTCACTTTTTAAAAGTTTGACCAACATAAGAATTTTCACCGGAAAATGTCTTCTGAACAAGTAAGTAACATCCATTTTTGTTCTGATCAACTAAGGGGGGAAAAGCATTCGACATGACAAGCGATCGTTAGATTTAATCAGCGCGATTTACAGCAACCGTGCAAATATAGCCTACTTTGTTCTCAAATTGTTCATGTTAACAACATCAGCATTGCGTGACTAACGTTATTTAATGTGTTTTATGATTACCTGTGTAGTTCAGAATTCATATTCTCCATAATAGCTAAACGAGAAAGGCACAACAAAGGAAACTCCATAACTGTGTGAATTAAGAAAACGTACTGTTACACGATTGAACTATTGAAATGTCTTACTTGTTCAGCAGAGAAAGCCGTCTCTTCTTCCGTTTCGAACCCCTTCGGGAGTTCACGCACCTTTCAAAAGCCCCACCGATGTGTATCCTTGTGTTCGCATGAGACGGTTTTGTTATGTCTTCATGACAAGAAGCACAAGTAAGTAGAATTCCTTTAGGAATCTTTTATTAACTCTGATGCACGAGCAGGATAACATGCAAGCACATGCTCAGTATATTCTCTCACTCTTCTCTCCTTCATACACATGTTATTCTAACTCAAGAGACTCGAGTGCCATCTAGTGGTGTATTAATGTAAGAACATCACATATTCTCCTCTTAGTTAAATGAATTCTTCCTGTAGCCAACAATTGACATGAAATAGAAATAAAGAAGATCCAATCCTTAATGTATCAACAATTTCACATGTATAAGAATACACTAAGCAACACATTACCTGAATGCAAAGGTGCATTTAAAACAATATGAACAAAACTACTCAACTATTCAATACTTGAATGTTTATGCATGTGCAATGTGTGCAAAAGTCCATGTCAGTTTCTGTGACTAATAAACATAGTCCTTTAGCCAACCTGGCTCACGTCTTTGACGTGTCTCACGTGGACAAGCATCAGAAGACACTGAATTTCCAGACAGTGGAACTTGAGAGGGAATCAGGTTTTCTGCATTTGTGGTCAGTCTATTATCCATTGCATTAGTCGGCACAGATGCGAGACACGATGCATGCCACTTCTTTCCATCGTCTAAGAGGTAGGTGTAAGGGCCAACTTTTTCTCTAACCTCAACTGGAGAAGTGAATTTTGGGTGTCCTTTTGGTACATGTACTGACTTTTTTATACGCACTTTATCCCCTTTTTTGAAAGAAGAATGACGCACTCGATGCTTGGTGTCAAAGCGAGATTTCATGACCTCCTGACGTGCTGAAACACGTTTCTGCAGTTGTTTAGATTCATGACCAGAAGGTGAAGGTTTCAGGACATTGAGGCGGGTACGCATTTTCCTCCCGTGAAGCAATTCGAAGGGGGAAACACCTGTCACAGCATGAGGTGTAGCACGATAGATCTGCAGAAAGTCAGTCACTGTTGCTTTCCATGGTGCTGATTGTAGGATTGCTGATTGAATTGTACTTTTCAGAACTCTGTGGAAGCGTTCAATAGCTCCATTTGCAGCAGGATGATACACTGATGTGCGAATGTGCTTAATA
The DNA here is from genome assembly GCA_036326025.1 of Chrosomus eos. Classification (NCBI taxonomy): domain Eukaryota; kingdom Metazoa; phylum Chordata; class Actinopteri; order Cypriniformes; family Leuciscidae; genus Chrosomus; species Chrosomus eos. The sequence continues at coordinate 44,438,240 of CM070824.1, read as the reverse complement.
TCTCTGTTTTTCAGGAAAGCAGCAAACTCTGGCGAAGTAAACTGAGGTCCATTATCACTCACCAGAGTGGTCGGGTTGCCATGTCTACTGAAGACGGAGGTAAGAAAGGCAGTAACCTGTTTTGTTGAAATAGATGCAGTAAAGGCTACCTCGGGCCATTTACTATAGTAGTCAGTGAGTGTCAGAGCATATCGACAGTCCCAGACAGCAGTCTCGAAAGGGCCCACAATGTCTATCGCCAGTTTTTCCCAAGGTGCAGATGGTAACGGAACAGGCTGAAGGGGCACAGCAGAGGTTTTCGCAGTTTTGTCCAGAGAAAGACATAAATGACAGGCAGCAATCTTTTGTTCCACAAGTGTGTCCATTCTGGGCCACCAATACATTTCACGCAGACGTTGCTTTGTTCTCACAATCCCCTGATGGCCCTCATGTGCAATGCGGATCAGTGACTCACGAAGTTCTCCAGGTACCACAAGTCGAGACCCTCTAAACACAAAATCAGCTTGCACACTGAACTCATGTCTCAGTTTGTAATATGGGCGTAGAACAGGATCCAGAGCAGCAGGAGATGGAGGCCAGCCACAGACAATTTGTGTGCGAAGTGCAACGAGTTCAGAGCAACCAGCAGAGGCAGCAGCAAATTCATCCTGAGATATGGCAGTCGGACCAGTGGACAGTAAAGCAACAAATTCGGGCTCTGTATCTGACTCAGCATCCGAAGTCAGAGGCAGGGGCAGGCGTGACAAACAGTCTGCAGTGTAATTTTGAGATCCAGCACGATACTCAACAGTGTAATTAAAACAGAGCAACCGAGCAGCCCACCGAGCTATGCGCATGCCAGCTCTATCAGTCCCTTTTGTGGTCAGCAGCGTCGTCAAGGCTTGATGGTCAGTCCGCAGAGTAAATCTGCGACCCCACAAGTATGTCCTCCACTTCTCTACTGCCCACACACACGCCAGAGCCTCCTTTTCAACAGTGGAGTATTTCTGTTCAGCTGAGGTGAGTGTTCTGGATGCGAAAGCGATAGTACGTTCTTGACCATCAGTGCTTATTTGTGCGAAGACAGCACCTAGTCCGTAAGCAGACGCATCAGTAGAAATGACCACTGGCAGCCCTGGTTCAAATAGTGCGAGAGCAGGACTGTTTACAAGTAGCTTTTTGACTTCAGCTAAGCTTTGTTGAGCTTCATCGGACCAGTGAAATCCACTCTCATCTCTCAGGCACGCACGCAGAGGCATCACTACGGAAGCGAAATTAGGAATGAACTTGTTGTACCATGAGAGAAGACCCAGCAGAGAACGTAACTGAACAGCATCCGATGGCGCAGGTGCATTGATTATTGCAGAGAGATGTTCCTGATCCAGCTGAATACCCTGTGATGTCACCATGTGTCCTAAAAACTTCAAGCTCTGCTTTCTGAATTGACATTTAGACTCATTCAACACCAACCCAGCATCTTTGAGACGTTGCAGCACATTCTCTAGCGCTTGATCATGCTCCTGTAGCGAGCGTCCCCACACGATGATGTCATCTAGATAGTTTGCAACGTTCTGGAGTCCTTTTAGAATGACAACCATCATCTTTTGGAATGCAGATGGAGCAGATGCCAAACCATAAGGTACCCTGCGGAACCTGAAGAGACCCTCGTGTGTAATGAATGCAGTTAGGTCCCGGCTGTCGTCATGAAGGGGTACCTGATGATATGCACTTTCTAAGTCTATAGTTGAAAATACCGTCGCACCATGCAGTAATGTCATCATCTCTTCCATGTGTGGCAAAGGGTAACTGTCTACTATAACTGCCTTGTTGGGCCCTCGCAGATCCACACACATGCGGATCCCCCCTGTTTTCTTTTGGACCACAACAATTGGTGAAACCCATGGAGAGGAGTCAATTCTTTCGATTACACCAGCATGCAAGAGTCGTTCCAGTTCGGCGGAAACAGCTTCTCTGACAGAAAAAGGTAAGCGACGCAATTTGTGTCTGACAGGAGGTACAGAGTCAGAAATGTTAACATTTTAAAATTTTTTACACAGCCCAATGCAGTACGCTGTGATGGAGGAGTGGAGAGGGCACAAACTGAAGCGGATTGTGGCGGCGGCAGCACAGTGTTTCCATTGAACCGAAGCTGGAGTCCCTTAATCAGGTCCATGCCTAACAAAGCTGTGCCATTGTCAACAATGAAGAAATGTGCAGGACAGGTAAGGCCATATTTAGACACTGTTGCAGGTAAACATCCAAGCACTGAAATTGGCTCTTGCAAGTAAGTGACTAAACGGGCAGATGGAGCTTGTAACGGCACAGTGCGAAAGTGCTGCTCATACAATTGTTTTGGCAGAATGGACACTGATGAACCAGAGTCGACTGTGAGTTGAAGAGACACAGGTGTAACAGTAGACGTAGCACTTATAGTCACATCACACATCAAACGATCAGATGTTCCAGGTAGATAGAGAATACAGACCTCTGGTAATTCAACTGAATGCACTGAACGAGTAGGAGCAGAACGGCAGACTCGTGCAAAATGTCCAGTCTTATTACAGTTCTTACATTTAGCAGATGCAGCAGGGCAGTTCTGTGCGTTTGCAAGATGTCCAGTGGAGCCACAGCGGAAGCATGTCCGAGCTGAAGAAGCAGTATGAGGTTTTGATGAGGTACGTGTTTTGAATTTGGCCTTTGAATGCTGTCGTCCAGACGCAGGAGTGGCATGTATGGCTTGTACTGGAGCAGAACTGCTTGTAGTCATAGATTTTGCCTGTACATCAGCGGCCTCTAGCTGCGTGGAAATTGTAATTGCAGTCTCTAGTGTCAATTTAGATTCCAGTAATAATCTTTCACGAATGCGAGGGTTAGCAATATTTTCTACTATCTGGTCACGCAGCATATCATCAAGATTGTCATTAAATTCGCAAGTAGTTGCCAAATCTCTCAACGCAGCAATATATTGCAGTACCGTTTCATCTGTCCTCTGCACTCGTTTCCTGAAGGCATGTCTTTCCACGACCACATTTCGTTTTGGAATGAAATGCTCCCTCAAAGCTTTAACAGCAGCTGCAAGATCGTCACCGGTATCGGGCAATGTATAAAATAGTCTCTGACCTTCAGTTCCGAGGCAGTGAAGAAGTAAAGCCCGTTTTCTGGCTTCCGGCCAGGAATCTCCAGTAGCATTGATGACGAGCATGTAATTCTCAAACATTCTCAGCCATGTTACAAGTGGTATAGCGGGCTCACCGGGACAAGGCAAAAATGGACTAGGAAACGGAGCACTGACTGATGCCATCCTCAGGAAATCTTGTAAGAAAAAATCGTCCTCGTCGCCAATTTTGTTATGTCTTCATGACAAGAAGCACAAGTAAGTAGAATTCCTTTAGGAATCTTTTATTAACTCTGATGCACGAGCAGGATAACATGCAAGCACATGCTCAGTATATTCTCTCACTCTTCTCTCCTTCATACACATGTTATTCTAACTCAAGAGACTCGAGTGCCATCTAGTGGTGTATTAATGTAAGAACATCACAGGTTTCTTTCTCTTTCCACCTTAAATTCCGAAGTACAAAGTCCTTTGGGTTTTATAACTGGTTAATCTCCAGTTGACACTGATGATTGTTGTTTGGATCTTTCTGGATCCGCCATAAGTTTAATTTGCATCATTCCTGGGCTGCGTTTCCCGATAAAGTTGTCTCTTAGCGCGCTACGAAGACTCTTGGGGGGTCGCACACCGGACGAGAAGAGCAGCGCCGCGCCGTGTCTATGACAACTCTCGAGGCATGGGCGTAGATTACGCGGGGGACGGGGGGCGTAAATTCGTCTTTTTTCGTCTCACTTTTTCATAGGGCAAATGTGTCTATGACAAGCTGAGGTTTTCGCGGGTGTGTATAGCCTGCCCTATATCGAGATTTAAAATCCAAATAGTCTATCTACATACGTGACTTTCACGCTTCCATGGTAATCAGTCACTCGTGCATTAGCTTACGACACGCGGCACGCCCATGCTCGCACCCGCCGAATCCATCAGTTTCATAAGGCGTTATTGTCAAGGAAGGATCCTCGGAAGCCGTTATTTCGAGGATGCTACGTCATCGACATCCGTCTAAGGACTGTTCCAATGTCGAGGATCCTCAGAATTTCAACCAAGGACTGAGTCCTTCGTTCGGCAAATATCCCATACACAGGAAAGGTATATATATGTGTAGCCTTCGCGCTCTCAAATCACCCACAATCCTATGCGCTGCTTTGCTATCTTGTTCAAAAAAATAAAAAATGTCGGACGTTAGCGGAGTCGGAGTGATAACGGGGCAATGCTTTCAAATGTAATTTCAGTTTTGCCATTTATTTAATGTTTGTAAAACTTTTAAACATATCGGCTCAACTGATTTGCAGAGGGGTATTTAAAGCTGTTATCTTTTACTGGTGATTCACCTTGTCATTTTTACTTCATATAACGTTAGCATTTTCTGTTGATCACATATTTTACCATTGCATGTGTTTTAACAGCTAGATGTTGCTATGGACGCAGTTCTATTCACTCAAGCAATATAATCGTTTTTAAATTAATAAACACCTTTTTAAATCAATATTTTGTGTCGAATTATTGATTTATTTGGTAGGTGGGTCATTCCTGGGTTTCAGTAATATTTCAGTCCCCTAGATTTTTTAAAGTGGTGGTTCACCAAAATGAAATGTTAAAAGCTGTTCACAATACTTTGGTATTTCCTTTATAATTAATACAAATAATTATTGCATTTAAATAATTTTTATCATTATTTCTGTCTTACAGCAAGCATTTTGTCATGTCCCTGAGGTTCTTCGCTGAATTTGTACTTTGAAAATAATTAATAAAATGTGCACAGTGTCTATAATTTTTAGCAATAATGCAAGTGTTTGTGTTCTTTGCTTTCGAAAATAAAAACAAAATGCAAAATATTTGATAAAAAAAAAAAAAACTTATAAAGTTACGTCCCTCAGTCTGAACTCAACCCCGTCACGCCAACCATTCTCCGCCCATAATAATTTAGACTCCACCCATATGTGACATCATTCACAGGAAATTGCATCATTAAGCTCTCTTCAACAGCATGGTGCAGAAGAAGATGAGTGATATCACACTTTTTATTCATTTTTTGAGGTGTATTATAGTCAGGGAGGGTACTGTCAGGCTTAACAACTCAACCCCATCACATACAATTAAGATGGAAAATGATGACTTTTCAAAATTTTATTTTAATCCATAAAAATCTAAAATATACTTATTTCATTGGCTGCCATGTGGCCCACTCTTCTACACCACATTAAGACCAGTGGCCATTTTGAGTAAAAAAACTCAACCCCATCACACTCAACCCCGTCACATATGTCACAACCCCGTCACATATGTCATTGTTTCGGGGTTGTAAACTTTGTGACAGGGTTGAGTTATTCACTTAATTTAATCAATGATTTCAATTTAAAAGTTTAATTTCAGTAAATATATTATTACCAACTCATATTTTAACGCATATTTTTGTTAGATAAAATATTTGATATGTTTCCACTTAAACTTCAACATGCATCCTAGTCAGAAATGGCACCCATTTCAACAGCAGAGAGGCAAAGGCAGTTTCGTGCACGCAGAGATGCTGACCCAGAAAAAAGGGCACAGTACCATGAGAGAGAGAAGCAGAGATGGAGAAGGAATGTTGAGGCAGGAAAGAAAAAAACAATTAGTGACCTAAGTAAAAGAGCGCACAGCGTCAGAGGCGTAAAAAATGGAGAGCAGCATACACAAGAAGCAAGGAAAGAAGAGAAGCATTTAAGGGATACTCTACTGGTTTTTCATATTAAACTATGTTATTCCCTTAACTAAGACGAGTTGATACATACCTCTCTTGTCTCAGTGCGTGCACTAAATCGCTGTCTTGCGGCGAAACTTTGTTAGAATTTATCTCAGCCCTGTTCATTCAATACGGGCCTTGAAGAGAAGCGACCAAACACCTCCACGTTTTCCCTATTTTAAAACCGTTACTAAAGTAGTGTAACTCGACCTAGGACGGTGACACAAAATAAAACGTTGCGCTTTTCTAAGCGTGTAAAATGGATAACTATATTGTATGGCAGAATACCATAGCAAGTGCTTGGGAGCACTTCGACTTGGCGCAGTAATCATCACTCGTGAAAAATCCTCTCCCTCAACAGGATTTTTCTGAGATAAGATCTAACAAAGTTTTGCCGCAAGACAGCGATTTAGTGCACGCACTGAGACAAGAGAGGTATGTATCAACTCATCTTAGTTAAAAGAATAACATAGTTTAATATGAAAAATCAGTAGAGTATCCCTTTAAGAAACATAAGCACTCCACCACAAAGTCCTGAACATATGCCAGAGCTGCCACGACAGCCACTGTCAAGGTGAAGTGTAACAGGCAGAAGAATCATAAGTTGAGAGTAGAAAATTAGTTTAGAGCATGTGTAATTGTCTAATGCACGGTTCCCCAAACTGTGGCTTTTAAACCCATGGGGTATGTGAAGGAACTGCAGGGGGTTCGAGTTGATGAATAGCTGATAATTTATAAAGTCGTAAAATTAAAATAAATCACTTGCTAAAAATATTTTAATTTGTTTATCTGTATGCCATGTGACTATTAACCAACATCAGAGAATTGGGGGGTTCTTCATATCAATATTTGAGTTCAAGGGGGTTCGGCTAACAAAAAAAGTTCTCTTTGTTTAAATTCTCACTGCAGTTCAGATAATAAAGTAAAAACGAAAAAAATTAATGTCTTTATTACATGGTTGCCTAAAATAAAATAGTGTTTTGTTTGAGTCTCAAAGAGAGATTTTCGTATTAAACAAATACAAATTAAAAGTAGGCCAATGTGTCCTTTCAACCCTGTTACAGTATTCAACCCCATCACAGTATTCTCAACCCTGTCACATTAATATTTTTGGAAAATAAAATAAGGAAGACAATTAAAAATTAAAGCATTTCTGTTATGAGGGTGGCGGATGAACCCAGGCGCAGACGGTCAGATACAATGAACACAGAATTTATTGATACAAAAACAGAAAACAAAACCCACGAGGGGGCAAAACACGACAGGGTAGAACACACCAGACTAAGACTTGAAACTGAGACAGGAACAAAACAAAGACAGGAACAGACTTCTCAAATAACAGAAATCTCTATGAATTGCTTCAGCTAAACTCTCACAACGTCAAACAATGAATCGACACAGGACAGCGAACACAAGGGGAATATATAGGGAACACTAATGACGAGGACAGGTGAAACTGACTAGACAATAATGACGAGACGAGGTTAACAAGGGGGCGGAGTTACATAACGAGACAACACAAGCACATGGCCCAAACAAAAGGCCATGTGCTTGTACACAAAACATGGGTCTGTCATGATTCTGCCACAAGACCAGAGAAATCAAAAGACATGATGGCAGAATCATGACAATTTCTTGCCGATTACCACCCGACATGTTTAGGGCTAACAAAGTAAAACTGTGGTTTTAGTGAAACATCTAAATATTTTTTTTTCTTACTAAAATAAAGAGACCACGGACAAAAAATTTCGATATTTGTAACTTCCATCACATACAAATGTGAAAATTATCATAAATGTTACATTTGAAGTCATTGAATTGGTATGAGGGACACATGAGCAGTAGGTAGATGTTTGTTTTATAACAAGTTTTGTGTAAAATCCTGTTTAAACTAATTCAATTTTGTCCGTTACGGGGTTGAGAATAAAAGGTGTACAAATCTGTAAAAAACTGAAAATAATAAGTCTTTAATGCATGAGATGGGAAGATATGATTTTTTGAAGGTTTGATATGTACCTAATAATGTGGGGTATTTAGAATTGTAATCATATGTAGTTAAAAAATTAAAAATGTCCAAGTTGTAATATTACCGAATCTCAGGAATGACCCAGGTAACGGTAGCCATGTTATAAGCGGGAAAATGTATAGCGAGATGGTTTTTACAGCGCATACAAACCCTTCAGGTTGATTCAAAACCCCTCCGCTTCGCATTAGAGTTCGCGGGGTTGAATTCGCTATAACAACCGTCTCACTATTTATTTATTTCTATGAGGGCTGACGAGACAAAATAAGGACTGTCAAGTGTGTTTAAACAGCGCTTAAAGCGGACCTTTTCACTGACGTAATGACGTGTCGTGCACTTGCTAGCCTGTTCCATTTACGTGTTCTCCGAATGCTAAAGAGGAGCCTCGCCTAGCCTCTGAAGGAACCCAGCAAGCAATTTTGCGTCTAAAAGACGTCTAATAGCCGTCAAAACACAGCCCAGACGTCTAGGCTAAAATAAGGCTAAATTTGGGCTGTCAGTGAAAATTTAATAGACGTCTAACCATAGCCCAAGAATAGACGTCTAACCATAGCCCAAGAATAGACGTCTAACCATAGCCCAAGAATAGACGTCATCAATTAGACGTTTATTGAACGACTACATATATACGTCTAATAGACAGTGTATATGGGTCTAGGCTAAAACAAGGCTGAATTTGGGCTGTCAGTGAAAATCTAATATACGTCTAAACGTAGCCCAAGAATAGACTAGTCATCAACTAGATGGCGATTAATGTAATAGACAAAAAAATTATGGCTAAAGGATTATTTTCACTCAAATATAACAGGTTCTCATAAATGACAATCCATCCAAACAAATTAAATATAAAGGTTTTATTTAGAAAAAGAACATTAACTTACAAAAAGATCAAAACAAAAATGACCAAATCAAATATTAAAAATACAATATAAAATGATTTTTTTTTTAAAAGGAACATCAACAACTTAAGATAATAAAATATAAAACTGTTGCTGCTGGGAAGTTGGTCATCACGGCATCTGCCAAATAAGAAAAAAAAAATGCACAAGAAAAGCATTGTTGAGTTTAACCTCAAGTGTGCAAGGACTAATACATTCACCTGTGTGTGTGTGTGTGTGTGTGTGTGTGTGTGTGTGTGTGTGTGTGTGTGTTGTGTGTGTGTGTGTTTAGGTTTTAATGCACATCTGAGCTATTTGCATTATTGATATACAGCCAGATACTTTTTATAATTGCTAATTTTATATAGCCAATAATTTGTATTTTTATGCTGTATAATAAAATGAATTTGAAAATTTAAAACTTGAATGAATGAAAGAATTTTGAAACTTCATCTAATGGTGCTTGTACAATGACAAATATTATTCTACTCTATTAGCTTATGCTCTCTCTGTATGTAACAAGCCATTGTTCAGACAAATTAGTTCAAATCAATGATAGACTTTGTCAAAGATGAGAGCTTTAGTGAGGAAATGCTATTTTCATATCATAATGATCTAAAGAAAAGAGTAACATATTGGGGCTTTCATAACAGTTTATAATAGGTTTGGATTCAGATAATTTGAGTTTAAGGGCACATGGAAATATACAGTAGGCTACACGTGCATCATAATACACTGTTACCCAATAAAATGTCACGATTGCAACAACACATAACGAATAATTTAGCTAAAAATTAGCACATGTCAAAACGAAAACACAGATACTTACAAGACAAAGGTAGGAATGTCTTTTGCTTGTTCTCTTCGACTGCTGAAAGCAATGCTCTGACTCGTTCACTTCACAATGTTTCAAAATGGTGGAAATGTGTTTGTTCTCGCGATCGCGACTATCAAGTCTCGTTGCCATCTAGCGGTTGAGAAATGTAATTGCATTTTTATTTAATTTAAAATAAAGAACGTCAAATAATACCGTAGATGTTTTTATGAACGTGTGTGGCAGCAAACATGAAGCTGTGTGGGCGAAAAACATGTAAACAATTTTAAGACTATTTTGGCTATAGCCAAGCCGTTAAACGTAGACCACTGATCGCCTGGATTTCGCCGGTGGGCTAAAAGCAGACTGCACGTAGCCCGTCCAATTCAGAGCTAAATCGTGACTACAGATCGACCATGTCATGAAATTACACTGGCACCTTGTAGATATTATTACCAATGCGAACATGATGGGATATCAACCATCTCGTGCGTTGCCTGTCCAACAATTAATTAAAACTACAATGAATCAGTTTCGACTGATTCCTTGATTCTATTTGTTGATTCTATTGATTCTATTTGTAGTTGGGCTACAAATAGCCGGCTGATATACGAGCTATAGATCGTGTCTACGCACAGCCTACACATAGAACATGTCAAAGAAATGAAACCAAACACCTTGTAATCACAGTTGACTTTGCTTACATGATGGAATATCATACATTTTTCAAGTTTTTTTGGAAAAAAAATTACATTTAACCAGATTCAATGTTATTTTGGCTAGAAGTGGGTTACATAGCCGGACTATATCGGGTCTATATTTAACCGAGACGTTGAAATGACGGCTATTGCTTGCTGGGAAATGACTTGGAAGGACCCGTCCTGCCAAGGAAGTATCCTTGACATTGAGAAACACCTATAGAGTTCAAAACGGCAAAAAAAACTCTTCACTCCTTTTTCACGAAAAAGTCAAGCACACTGTAAGTAATTTGTCATGTGGTATCCGAATTGTGTTGCACAATGATGAATAACTCTGCCTATTTCTCTTGTTGAATAATTAAAGTTGTAAATTGAAAATATTTACTATACCCGCACAAACGTGCACTATTTTCAATCTTTTTTCTACGTAATGTCTTTTATTTTCACAGATATCAAAGTCCATAAACCCCTCTATTGTGAATAGTTCTGTTTCCTGTTTGATACACTTGTATGTTAATGTTATTTCAGGTACCAGCTGTTTATTGCTCTGTTAATGGAGTGAAGTTTGTTTACCGGCGATCTCGTCTGTCTCCTCTGAATGTCACTGAAGCACTAGTTCCTGCACTGTTAGATGGGAGGTCATTGTTGTTTTTGGTGTGCTTCATATTTTTAATTTGTGTTTCAGAGATCCAAAGACCGAATTACGGATAACATTTGGAGGAGAAGTGCTCTCTCTCAGCTGGTTCTGCATTATTTTCTCAAGTCTGTCCCCAGAGTTTGCCGTCTCTACTTGTAGGCTACTATAAACCGCTCCCTTTAAAAGCACTACGAGTCGCAGAGATGTCCCGCGGGCAGCTAGTGAAACCAGGGCATGATGGGAAACCTCTGAGTGAACCACAGATATTGGTGCTGAGACGTGAAACGAATCCTCAGGCCTGATATCGCCATGAAGTCGATCGAACCTCGTATACGAGAGTTTAAACTGGACAGCCGTGCAGAAGCTTGATGTGATTATTGTGGTCAGTCCTCTGGAGGAATATGATTGGCAAGTTTATTCTTTTGTTTCTGTTTTCCTGAATTAAAGCAGTTGTACATGGTGTGCTCGTAGAGGGCTTCAGATGGGGCAAACTAAGGTTCCCTTATCGAGTCGGTCTCTCGACATTACGTATGGGGAAATCCATTTTCCTCGAATCATGAAGTCTGATAGAATAATTCTTTTGCTTGCAAATAGCCAATGGCGGTCCCGCCATCACCTGATTGGCTGACACTGCTCAATATTAGGTGACGGCGGGCGCCAAAAAAACCTCAGAATCTTTTTTCTTCACTCGAGTCTGTTTTCACCGTTGATGTACGCATTCAGAGCGGAGTATATTAAGGAGTTTTTATTTCCCCTCTCGCGCTCCGGTGGATTATATTATGTCTCTTTGTCGCACGTGTGGTGGACTCATCGAATCCCCGGACGCACACAACTTGTGTGCTGTGCCTGGGTCGGGACCACGCAGAGGCGGCACTCGAGGGATCGGGATGTCCCGCCTGTGAGGAGCTTCCCATCAAGATCCTTCGTGCAAGGCTGGCCGTTACACGTAGCGGCGACCTTGTGTCTCCTGCCTCTCCCCAGTCTGCCGCCGTCGAGCCGCGGACCGGGAGACGGCGGAGATCTCCATTCGCAGGTTCTGTTGAGGTGCTGACGTCGGCCCAAGGCCCACGCCATCCTCACGTGGGTGAGGTTACTCTGAGTTTACCGCTCCTGAGGAAGCGCGGGAAATTATCTCGTTCGGCTAAGACGATGATGATCATGTCCACCAGTGCCTCTGACCCGGGAGCATGATCCGAGTCTCCGTCTGAAGGCGCCCTCGCCTCTTTGGATGCGGAGCTTATGGCCATTCTCACTGAGGCGGTGGCAGATATGGAGCTGGAGTAGACAGCGCCCAAGGAGCTGCCGTCGGAAAGGTGGCCTCGGCGCGGGCCGCCAAGCTGAAGCCCCGCCCCCCCTTTCTCGGAGTTCCACGAGGAACTCACCAGATCATGGCGCTCCCCTTACTCAGCCCGAGCCCATGCACAAGGTACCCAGCTGCTGACTGCAGTGGAAGGGGCAGAGAAATTGGGCTATGCTCGATTGCCTCCCGTCGAGGATGCCATCGCGGCTCGTTTAGCATCTTTTCCCGATGGAAGACCGCCCAACTGCCTTCCAGACCATGTCGCGCTACTGCCCACATGGCTGAGAAAGCCTACACGTCAGCTGGACATGCAGCATTTGCCCTCGACACGATGGCAATTCTGCAGGTTTTCCAGACACGACGACTCCTAGGGCTAGGGTCCCTGGTTATGGGGATATTACTGGCGAAACGGTCTCAAGCCCCCCCGGAGCGAGATCGAGATCATCTTCTGCGCAGCGCCAGCGGGACCTAACAGACGCGCGTCCCCGAACGCGGCAGAACGTCGCACCCGCCCAGAGTTTGACGAGATGTGTGTCTCAGCAAGAGCTTTCTCTCCCCAACATTATTACCCTTGTCATAGGCATAGCCTCTCCCCCGGCAGACGCTTCGCAGAGCGGAAGCTCGGGGAAACCCGAGGAGATGGCTATCTATGTCCCCGTGCATAAAGCCGCGGACAAGCTATCTATATAGCGGTCAATGCTTCCCCGGTGGCTGGCGCCTAGCCCCCGCCGCAGCATTCATTGCCCTGTACCCTTCAGTGCAATGGCGATTCTGATTACTACACAGTGCGTATTCACAGTTCTTGCGCGATGCAACTGACGCTGTGTTACGTACACACCACACTGTTATGTGTAATGATTTATGCCATTATATATTGCCCTGCTGTGTCCTTCAGTGCAATGGCTATTCTGATTACTACAAGTACGTATTCACAGTTGTTGCGCGATGCAACTGACGCTGTGTTACGTACACACCACACTGTTATGTGTAATGATTTATGCCATATATTGCCCTGTGTCCTTCAGTGCAATGGCTATTCTGATTACTACGCAGTACGTAGCCTATTCACAGTTGTTGCGCAATGCAACTGACGCTGTGTCATGTACACACCACACTGTTATGTGTAATGATTTATGCCATTATATATTGCCCTGTGTCCTTCAGTGCAATGGCGTTTCTGATTACTACACAGTGCGTATTCACAGTTGTTGCGCAATGCAACTGACGCTGTGTTACGTACACACCACACTGTTATGTGTAATGATTTATGCCATATATTGCCCTGTGTCCTTCAGTGCAATGGCTATTCTGATTACTACGCAGTACGTAGCCTATTCACAGTTGTTGCGCAATGCAACTGACGCTGTGTCATGTACACACCACACTGTTATGTGTAATGATTTATGCCATTATATATTGCCCTGTGTCCTTCAGTGCAATGGCGTTTCTGATTACTACACAGTGCGTATTCACAGTTGTTGCGCAATGCAACGGACGCTGTGTTACGTACACACCACACTGTTATGTGTAATGATTTATGCCATATATTGCCCTGTGTCCTTCAGTGCAATGGCTATTCTGATTACTACAAGTACGTATTCACAGTTTTTGCGCGATGCAACTGACACTGTATACGTACACACTGCACACTAATATGTGTATGAATTTTGCCGTTGTATTTTGCCCTGTGTCCTTCAGTGCAATAGCTATTCTGATTACTACGCAGTACATATTCACAGTTGTCGTGCGATGCAACTGACGCTGTGTTTACATACACACTACACACTGATATGTGTAATGATGTATGCCTTTATATATTGCCCTATGTCCTTCAGTGCAAATGGCTATTCTGATTACTACGTATTCACAGTTGGCGCGCGATGCAACTGACGATGTGTTACGTACACACCGCACTCTGTTATGTGTAATGATGTATGCCCTGTGTCATTCAGTGCAAATGGCTATCCTGATTACTACGCAGTGCGTATTCATAGTTGTCGTGCGATGCAACTGACACTGTGTTTGTGCAGACTATACACTGATATGTGTTATGATTTAAGCCGTCATATATTGCCCTCTATCCTTCAGTGCAAATGGCTATTCTGATCACTATGTATTCACAGTTGTTGTGCGATGCAACTGACGTTGTGTACACACTACGCACTGATGTGTGTAACTATTACGCCGCTATATATTGCCCTGTATCCTCAGTGCAACTGGCTACTCTGATTACTGTGTAGTCACAGTTGTTGCGCGATGCCACTGACGCTGTGTTATGTACATTGATATGTGGCTATGATTTACGCCGTTATATATTGTCCTGTATCCTCAGTGCAGCCGGCTATTCCGATTAACTACGTATTCACAGTCGATGTCGCTATGACACTGACGCTGTGATATGTAGATTGATATGTGGCTATGATTTACGCCGTTATATATTGCCCTGTATCCTCAGTGCAGCCGGCTATTCCGATTAACTACGTATTCACAGTCGATGTCGCTATGCCACTGACGCTGTGATATGTAGATTGATATGGGTCTATGATTTATGCCGTTATATATTGCCCTGTATCCTTCAGTGCAACTGGCTACTCTGATTACTGTGTAGTCACAGTTGTTGCGCCAACTTGCGCGATGCCACTGACGCTGTGTTATGTACATTGATATGTGGCTATGATTTACGCCGCTATATATTGCCCTGTGTCCTCAGTGCAACCGGCTATTCCGATTAACTACGTATTCACAGTCAATGTCGCTATGCTTCTGACGCTGTGTTTTTTGTACACAAAATATAACTATGCTTGTGCATAGTCTCAGTCGTCGCTACGGCGACTTGTGTTGCATCGGTGTACATATTGAAGCGTTATGCTGTTATGTTGCCCTTCAATGTAATGGACCATTGTGTGCGCATATTCATGCAGTTTCGGTCGCTTCAGCGACTTGAGCCGCATTATACACACAGATGTTTAAAATGTGCACACTGTTCGCTAAAATGTGAACGCCGTTATGCTGTTATGTTGTCCTCTATCCTTCAGTGCAACAATCAGCTATCTATCCTATATAACTGCATATTCACAGTTTTGTCGCTACAGCGACTACACTGCAATTATGTACGTATAAGGACGTGTTTTGCTATTTTTGTTGCCCTGTTTCCCTCAGTGCAAACTCGCTATCTTAATCTAACCGTGCATACTCGCAGTTTCTGGATGTATGCAAGTACACGGATGTGCAATTTACCATGTGTTATGCTGTAATACTGCCCCGTTTCCTTCGGTGCAGCTAGCCATCCTGATCGAACTGTACATCTCAGTTTTGTCTCTACACAGTTTCTGTCGCTACGGCGACTTACGCTGCGTTATGTACATGCATGGATACGCTACGGCGACCGATGCTGTTACGTACATGTGCTATGCTTTTATGTTGCCCCGTTTCCTCAGTGCAACTAACTATTCTGTGCTAACTCGTTTACTCACAGTTGTAGCTACGGCTATGTGTTTGGTTGTTCACTGGTGCTATGCTATTATGGGGCTATTATCTACTGCGTATATTCACAGTTGTTGTTGCTAAGGCCACAAAAAAAAAAAAAAAAAAAAAAAAGCTAAAGTGCTCTCAACGCCGTTCAGAGCCCAGGTGGTTACAATTCCAGCATTTTGCCCTGATGAGGTCAGTGTTTCAGAGTCTCAGAAGTACGCTTTGTGCCCCGTGCGTGCCCTGCGTGCTTATGTGAACAGAACTAGCCAGTTTCGAGCTTCAGAGCAGCTCTTCGTCTGCTACGCGGGTGCCAAGAAGGGCGGCGCGCTGTCGAAACAGAGGCTATCTCACTGGATAGTGGAGGCTGTGCGACTGGCTGGCTTATGCTTCCCGGGAAGCCTTTTGTCCTATAGGGGTGCACGGCCACTCCACTAGGAGTTGGCGTCATCATGGGCGTGGGCGAAAGGCATGTCTATTCAAGACATTGTTTCGCGGCGTAATACCTTCGCGAGATTCTATAACTTGAATATCCCTTCATTCGCACCACATGTTCTGTCAGTGCAGGGAGAGAAGGCTGAGCTGTCATTGGACTAGGCTAGACTGCCCCGATGGCGCGCGCTCTAGCCACGGTTTCGACTAGTCGTCAGACAGTAAGAGTTATTATTAGCAATAGCTATCATGTTCACTATATTGTGCCCTTTGTTATGCCCGCATTCTTAGCCGGCAGTATTTTCCTAGCACCAATTACTTTGCTGCAAGTCTCCCTCCATTCAGTTCAGCGTGCTTAGCTAGATGGGAGGGGCCTTCATTGATGCAGATGCCGAGTTGGCTCTGTGCCAATAGATGTTTCAGCCAGCGGTGTCGTCCGGAGAGCTGGGCGGGATTTTCCCACGCGGCGGGGGTTTTATTGTTCCCCATACGTAATGTCGAGAGACCGACTCGATAAGGGAACGTCTCTGGTTACTCACGTAACCGTAGTTCCCTGAGAGGAGGGAACGAAACATTACGTAACTTGCCGTGTGGGAAAGACTTTATGTCTTCTGACTCTCGTTCAGGTAAGATTCTGAGGTTTTTTTGGCGCCCGCCGTCACCTATATTGAGCAGTGTCAGCCAATCAGGTGATGGCGGGACCGCCATTGGCTATTTGCAAGCAAAAGAGTTATTCTATCAGACTTCATGATTCGAGGAAAATGGATTTCCCCATACGTAATGTCTCGTTCCCTCCTCTCAGGGAACTACGGTTACGTAAGTAACCAGAGACGTTTTTAATCAACAAGAGAAATAAAGAAATAGTTGTTCAGTATCCTGTCCGTGTCCTTGTTTTTTATCAATAAACATTTCTGCAAACAATAACAATTAGTCGCATGTGCAATAATAGCATTTTTATTTTTAGATTATTTTAACCCTTGTGCATCAATTTAAAAAAGTTACACACAGGTCCATAGTGGACAAAAATGTCTGTGTCAAAAAACATAAATATTTGAAGCTAGGAGCACAAACTTAAGTTTGATCTCATTTTAAATAGAAGACCCTTGGCAGATTATTGTTGAAGTAAAAAAAAGTAAAACTGCTATAAAAACAAAGGCCTAAATTTAAACAACTTGTGGTCCAAATTTGAGGTTGATATCTCTAAAATTTAAATATAATATAAAATGAGCTTTCAGTGAGATTTTGTTTTGGCGCAGTCCAAAATTTTCCCCATTAGATGTCAGCAAAGCTCCACTGGTGTTTGGATTTGTGATTTGCAGTAGTTTGTCTCTCTCCAATAGTAGCACACACACAAACCACACTCTGACATCCTTACCAACACACACACAATTATGGCTGCATAATCTATCCAATTGTTCTCTATAATATGCAGAAAACAGGAATAAAGCAAGTATTTATAATGAGTAAAAAATGAAATTGTGGAGCCTTGCCACCAGAATGAAAGTCTCTTAACAAAGATTGCATAATTTTATAGTTAAATGGCCCTGGATTAACAATCGCATTTTTGGAAATCAGGGTTAAATAGTAAAATCCAATAAAAATACACACCTGTGCCAAAACTTATGAAATTGCCATTAACACTAGAAAAATGTTCAAAGAGACAAAAATTTCCATAATGATGCGCAAGCCGCAAGGGTTAATGTTCTTTTAAAAATACATTTAAATTAAATATCCTGATTCAAAAACAATTGCTGACGGGTCAAACTAGAAATATGTTGGTTCACATATTTTAAGCTATAGGCCTATTGGCATGGATTTGACTTTTTTTAACCTTTGCCTATGCTATACACTCACCTAAAGGATTATTAGGAACACCATACTAATACTGTGTTTGACCCCCTTTCATCTTCAGAACTGCCTTAATTCTACGTGGCATTGATTCAACAAGGAGCTGAAAGCATTCTTTAGAAATGTTGGCCCATATTGATAGGATAGCATCTTGCAGTTGATGGAGATTTGTGGGATGCACATCCAGGGCACGAAGCTCCCGTTCCACCACATCCCAAAGATGCTCTATTGGGTTGATTATTTCAGTCAAAGTTGCTCTTCTATCAGCTTGAATCAGTCGGCCCATTCTCCTCTGACATCTCATCAACAAGGCATTTTCGCCCACAGGACTGCCGCATACTGGATGTTTTTCCCTTTTCACACCATTCTTTGTAAACCCTAGAAATGTTTGTGCGTGAAAATCCCAGTAACTGAGCAGATTGTGAAATACTCAGACCGGCCCGTCTGGCACCAACAACCATGCCACGCTCAAAATTGCTTAAAGTAACACTAAGGATTTTTCCTCTTCGGTCGCCTACTGGTTGGAAACGAAATTGTCCATTGCCGCTGTCGTAAATAATTTAGCCTACCGTCGCACGCACACTCACTGTTTATCCAGCACCGGCTTTAGAATGAACGATGTCCACAGACAAGGTAGAGTATGTTACATGATTTCATGAAAGAATGATGTATTGCGACATTAGAAACGAAGAAAAACGAAATAATGACTATTGTAGCGCTTGACGTAAAGCAGTCGAATTGTGTAGTTCTTTTTGTGCACGGGTTCCTACCCGAAACCCGAAGTTACATAGTGCCAGTAAAAGCGATACAGACCCCGTCAGGCTATGGCAGACGTGTCATTTAACTTATTTTAAGTCGATGTACCATCACAAGGGTCTTGGAAATATATTATGAAGGTTGAAAATTGTTACTTAGTGTTACTTTAAATCACCTTTCTTTCCCATTCTGACATTCAGTTCAGGAGATTGTCTTGACCAGGACCACACCCCTAAATGCATTGAAGCAACTGCCATGTGATTGGTTGATTGCATTAATGAGAAATTGAACAGGTGTTCCTAATAATCCTTTAGTGCAGTATAATTGCTAATCTATCTATTTGTATTAAGGCCTGTCCAATCGGCTCCAATGACAGTTTCTGACAAGCGAAAGAAGTTTCTGCGCGTTGTTGTCTTTTCTGTGAGGCAAAGTAATTGAATTACCTCTTTGTTTCATCGGACTCCAAAAATGAAAAAGGTTTAATTGATGTTTGTTAATAATTAAATGATGAATTTTGATTATTCTATTTACCTCTTTATTGAAATTACATTTGTTCATCCGGATTCCTAACGCTTTGAGTCTCGGCCGGCATATGATCTTGTAGATGATTAAAACAAAAGAATTGGTAATTGATTTTAGAAGGAAAAAAGACAATCCCTCACCTATTTCTATTCATGACAGAGACGTTGAGATAGTGGACTCCTAATGGTATTTGGAGATCCACATAGATGACAGACTTGACAGGACAAAAACACCAGAACGATCTATAAAAAGGGCCAGAGCAGACTCTATTTCTGGAGAAGACTCAGGTGTTTCAATGGCCCTCATTTATCATTATTGCGTAGAACGGGCGTATATGTTGGCGTAAGATTATGCTTACACTCCTCTCACCGCCTGATGTATGAAGCTGTGCGTACCTTTGAAATCTAGGTGTACGCAATACCTGCCCTTGATAAATACCGCGGCGAAAACGATCGTCATTAGAATAACACGCCCCAATATATTCAAGTCTCAGCTTCCCCCACGCCCTCATTTTACGCCATAAACACACGGAAGACGGCAAAAAGATAAACTTATCCGACGTGGAGATAAAGGCCATCACCAGGGAAGTGGAAAGAAACAAAATTGTTTTATTTGGGAGTTTAAAGAGTGGGATTAGGCGTCCACAAAAACAAAATATGGACCCGAATTATGAGTTCTGTTAATATTGTGTGGGGGTTGAACCGTTGAGAAGCGCACTCCAGCAGAGATAAGAATGTTTTATTGCTTAATATAGACCAATAGTGATAAAGTCAAGCATTCTTATTTGCATTTTCTTGTTTATTGTAGGTGGGAAAAAAAGTGGTCAGATATAAAGATCGCCTTGATGAAAGCCTTTCATTACTGAACCCAGTCCGTGCGAACGAGCCGGACCTTACCCTGAGACGTCAGATAAAGCGCAAAGGCTCGCAACCATAGCTCGCAACTGAAGGAATACATATGCCTACAAATCAAATGCTTTGGTAAAATCACACAAATTAAACATTGAAGTCCATGTTGAACAAAAGATAAACACTGAAGTTTAAATTGTTGTTGTTGTTGTTGTTGTTTTTACAGTGGGTCGTAATATATCATATGTTTTACTTTGTCAGTGCGTTTTGTGGAGGAATTGTTTTTCTGCGCATTTCCACACTAACTCAAACGTGCGTACACCACCTCCTGAGCTGGTGTAGGATTTGAGCGTGCCGTACGCCAAAGTCCATATTGATAAATCTCAAAGTCACCGTGGTTTTGGGTGTACGCTGGAAATTTGGTGTACGCACTTTTGATAAATGAGGGCCACTGTGTTGACCTCTAGTGGTGAGCTAGAGAAATTGCATAATCTCTCTGTATCTGCTGTTGCATCTTAATACCAGTTACACTCCAATTAAGGACACTTAACTAATTAACTTTTTGTGTAAATATACAATACAATGGAAACGAGAAAAAAAAATTGCTGATCAAAAAGCATTGGATAGAATATCTAGACTGGCGAATGCGAAAGCTAAAATTTAAAATGTGGATTATGGGTACATGAATGCTGTCAATATGAATCTTAGTCTGGGCTGGTGTGTGATAACAGGCATTATCCGAATGTCAGTCAAAGCAGACAGACAGATTCATACAAATAAAAATTTATCAATAAAAAATAATATTCTGTATATGTAAGCGAAATATAATTGTAAAACAGATCAAAGTTAAATACATAATATAAAGATACATGACAGATTTGACAGATTAAAATCATTGCATACAGTATGTATCACACAATGATGTCATTTTAATTTTAGACTTGTTTATATCATTTAATATATTTAATTGCTAAATTTGACAATTACAGTAAGCAATGTTTTAATGGCTTCATTATGGAGGATTTTAATCCCAACATCATCATGATGAAGGTCTTACACTGAAGACTCATATTCATGATAATCCACATCTGAGCTGAGATCAGGCTTATCTTCCTCCATTTTACCTGTAAAAAAGCAAAACATCTTGTATGAACACTAAATCGTCAGATAACCAGTCAACATAACTCAAAATGTGTATGTATGTTTCTATTAATGCTGCATTATTTAATTTCTAAGCCTGATCCTTTTTAAAATACAGAGCTATAATAAACTGTACATTTGTTAAAGCAATGCTATTTAAAGCTGTTTAAATGTACTATACAATACAGGTATAACTGTAGGTTTTGCAGTGTTACTATTTATTAATTGCTTTTTAGCCGCATCTCGCTAAAATTACCATCATACACACATGGTATTCATTTATTACAGTATTATAGCAAGAACCTTGGAGGATCTTTATTCCAATGATGGCTTTTCTTGTGCTGTTGATTTCACAGGTTTCTCCACGGGTTTAGACCAAGTAAACCATCCACCAACTGTACTGAAGACCTTTGCACCAGCTTCATAGAGAACCCCGCCTTCTTCCTCTAGGCTGTGAGGAGGAATTAGAACAGAAAATAATCAGTGTTGAGTGGAACAAGTTGCAAATTAATTATTATATTTCAATTAAGTACAAAGTGTAATAGACTGAAACTAACATTAAATTCCTGTATACAGATTAGTTACTGATTTAACATAATTTGGCATACACACTTTCACATAAGCAAAACTTAATACAAACATTTTTAAACAATATTTCAGGGTTTTTCCGAGGTCAGAAATGGTCTTCTGTGGTGGCTGATGAACACGGTCATCCACACACACACACACACACACACACACACATTGGGATTCCATGGTTTATAGGAACATTCAACAGGCATTATTGTTTTTATTCTGTAAAAAACTGTATATTCTGTCCCCTTACACTAACCCAAGCCCTAAACCTACCCATCACACAATGTTTTTTGCATTTTTGGTTTTCAAAAAATACTATTCTATATGATGTATGAGCTTGTTTCCTCATGGGGACCAAAAATAAAAATGTCCCCACAAGGACAAAGATTTCAGATATTTCTATCTTTATGGGTAATTTTTTTCCCCCTCAATATCGTAGGGTTTACCTGAACACATAGGCGGATACCATATGGGCAATAGGACAAGTGCCGAGGGGCACCACGTCCAGGGGGACACCGCAAATCTTTTTTCTCTTTTAAAACAAGCGATTCATTCTCAAACGTATTTCTAGCCTATGCCTATACATACCCTTTCATCAGAATGTTCTAAATTCCCTGAATGTTTTGTTGAAAGTTTATTATTCTCACTCTAGGTGTCAGGGAGTCTTATTTCGCCACTGCCTGAACACAAACACACACACACACACACACACACACACACACACACACACACACACACACACACACACACACACTTGAATATGTGGTTTATGGGTACTCTCCATAGGCATAAAATGTTGTTGTTTTTTTTACTGTACAAACCGTATATTCTGTCCCCTACACTAACCCTACCCATCACACAAAACTTATTGCATTTTCTGGATTTCAAAAAAACAAAAACAAAAAAAAAGCTGCAAGCAGCAATTAGTTCCAAGCACAAAGTTCCTACGGTGGTTTCGTCTTGATCGGACTAACGGTTTCGAAGATATTCGTGAAAGTTGTTTAAGCGCTAAATCACAAAGTTGCACAAACCATAAGGCGAAACCACGCTAATGTATTCATAAAATACAGCATTTAGTACAAAATTAAAAATGGCCGACATGGGAAAAGTGGATATCATTCAACTCGGCATGCAGTCCCGAATCTAACGTGACCAATTTGATGTGAATATGAATATGATTTTTGGGCAAACCGTTCAGAAGTTATAAGCAAAAATAGCCATTTTACGTATCTCTGCACCAGTAGGTGGCGCTGTGCCGAAACGCAGCATGTAACCTCAGGTCATGCTTGTGAGGACATGTACTAAGTTTGGTCTGAATACAATAAAGCTTGTGGGGATACAGCCTTATGTAACAACATTGGTATTACATTAAATTAGCTCAAATTATATATAGGGAATTTGAAAAATTAATCATGAATATGATTAATATATTGCATATTACAGTTAAATTATCGAAGTTGAAAATAGATCGATTGTACATATGAATGATCAATCACAACGAATTATAATTCCTCATTCATATATCAATGGTCCCCTTTCAAATCGACTATATGAGATAACCTTTAATGGAATTAATTTAGCTATCGAAAAATCTGTTTGTCCAGCAAACGGCCGTAAGATTAACTCATCAATTTTCCAACAAAAATTATCTCTTTCTTAATAATTACAAGAAGCTATTTTCTGGCCATGAAAAATCACCTTCTTGTCATTATCAAAGTTAGGTTACTAAAAAGTAACAAATTGTAAAGCTTTAGCTAAAGATCAAACAATTCATTGACTTGTAAAATGAGCTTTTCAGAAACAATCAAGCATATAATGGTTTTAATAAAATGAAACTACGGATACAGAATTCTACATTTAAACACGGGATACATGTATGTACAGTAGACAGTTGAGACAGACGAATAACAAAGAGAGTGAGAGAGAGAGAGAGAGAGAGAGAGAGAGAGAGAGAGAGATTGAGTGAGGGAGAGAAGAGAGAGAGAGAGAGAGAGAGAGAGAGAGAGAGAGAGAGAGAGAGAGAGAGAGAGTAAGAGGATGAGAGAGAGAGAGAGAGAGAGAGAGAGAGAGAGAGAGAGATTGATCACATGGCAAAATTCACAGACAATGTAACCCTTAGAGAGACAACAAGAAATCACATCAATCATCAAATCAATAACCTATACTTGCATATGGTTCTCTTGTGTAGCTGAGGAACGCAGAGTCGTGTGCGTGTTTGTCCTTCGGTGCTATAGGTGTGTTCTCTCGTGTCTTCCGGGGCGAGCAGACTCGCGGGAAGTTTAAAGGTTAACCGAACGTGAAGTTGCCAAGGAAATAATTCAGAGTTCATCTCCCGTCGAGGGAGAGGCGAATATGAAAATAAAACTTAGTAAAGAAAAGAAAAACGGAGAAAGCTCCCTAAAAGGGAGCCATGGGACCGGAAGCCTCTCACAGGGACATTGCTCTCAAGTTCTCAGAAGTGCCCAAGCGCTGAAGTGCACAGAGAAACTTCTGTGTCAGTCTCTTATGGAGAGGAGGGGTTCACGCCCGTTTCGCATACGTGACCAATAATCTTTAAGAGTGTCCCGAGCGGGAAAAGTTCTTCTTTGTCTTGTCAGGATAATTTATGATGGTATCAAATTGTATCATTTCTACACAGAAAGATTGTACACACATAACAATACATTTTACTGTAATATCCTATGTATGACTGGCTCGGTCACATCACAACGGACACACAGATACCAAGAACAAGTAGGTAACAAGCAGAAGGACATGGTTACATCCATATGCAGAATTACAAGCATTTTAAAGTTTGATTAACACACAATAAAATTGTCAGTACTTCCCGTATGGCATGTGAAGACATCTAAGCACAAAGATGAATACATTTAAAACATTTAGAGGTACTTTTCAATGAAAAGTTAGTTCCATTCCTGGTGTTTGTGTGTTAATGTGTGTGTGTGTCTGTATCAGAGTTCAGTCAGCGTTTCCTCCGGGCAATTCTGTGTTATATACATTAAGGACATTTCTATCCTAAGTTGTACACAAAGGGACGTTTGTGTGTGGGTATGTGTGTGTATCAGAGTATCCTTATGGTCAGCATCTGTCCATACGTGGTGTGTACCACGTGAGGGTTTTGTTCGCACATGGTTGTCTTCAAGACAAAAGGGTAGTTGTGTATGTAAATTCACTTATCAGCCTAGCGGCGTAAGAAGATGCGAGGGGGAAAAATTAGCTTGTGCGTCTGAATGGGGGCACTCTTATGCTGGTGACTGTACAAGGGTTCGCGAACAAAGGGGACCTGTTTCTTTATTGGCCGTGCGTCGTAAACTAAGTTAAAATAATGACCTGTTGGTGGTCACCAAATCACATGGTTCAAGGTTTTGTGAATTAAACATATATGTGTTCATATTTGTTCAGTAGTGATAGAAAACAGGATTCGCTCAGTGGCTACATATTCCCCCTTTTCGTCGGATGAAGTCCTTGTGTGGAGATCATCGGACGACAATCATCACACTAGCCGACTGGCAGGTGAATCCTGTTGGTCATGTAGTAGGTGGACCATGGTAGTAGGATAGCAGATGGAACCTGATGGTTGGATAGCATGTGGATCATGATGGTAGGATGGCAGGTGGAACCTGACGGTAGGATGGCAGGTGGGTCTTGAAGCTGAGGATTCAGCTCGATGAGGTTTGGTGGCAGTCCAGCCTGGGACCGCAGATGAAGTGTTCAGAACGGGCAGTGAGACAGTGCTTGGAGGGCTGTGTCTACAGGAGCAATGTCAATGAGTCGGGACCCCTCCCCCTTTTGCAAACCACAATTCCCGTTCTGGAGTTAGGGTGAAAGTGTGGTTTCTGAAGAAGGATGGGATTTCCAGTTCTAAGTTGTACCCTTTGCTTGGAAGATGATACAATGCAAAGTCATCAAGGTGAAGGATGGCACCTTTCGGTACTTGGATTCACATGCTCTGGTTGAGCGTGGTGACACAGGTGTCAGTGTCATTCCGGTCGTAAGTGAGTGCAGCTGTGCGCCCAGGAGTGTTAACGAGCCACCTGCCACTTACAATCTCTGCTTGGGTCTCGGTGACCTGAGTGCGAGGCTTGGCTTTAGCAGGGCAGCTTGTGCCGCTGATCTGCAGCCCGCAGGTTCCGTCAGGGTTGTCTCTGAGGAAAGATTTGTTAGGGCAGAGATAGTGAATGTCTTTGGTCAATGTGCACATGTGTGGATTCGGTGCTGGGGACAGCTTAGTGTCGCTGTCATGCAAGGCAATCACGTATGGCCTGCGGATCTTGATGTGAGTGCTACCTTTCACAATCTGACATGGTCAATGTTCTTGAGCCGGTGGATTCGGCTTGACTATGATGGGTAAGTTCAGGAGAAAGTCCCCTTTTCTCTGCTTGTGGTCGATGCAGAGTGGGATGGCACTACCCATGAGAGTAGGCAAGGTGTATTTTTAAAGAATCAGTTGGCGTGGCTATGGCGGACGCCAGCACGGTTTGCATGAGGCTTAAGGGTATCAGGTGCGGTGGAATTCTACCCACGGCTAGGCTGTCAATGGAGGAGTTCACCTCTTGCAGAAAGTCTGTAATCCGGGCTGTGGCCAGCCGAGTTCGAGCAAAGTCATTCTGGAAGACAGTAAGCAGCTGTTTCATGGATTTTACTGTCTAGTTCAGCAGAACGCTGTGAGTGTTGAGGATTACCACCGTTCCTCTCAATGTCTTGCCAATGGTTTGCAACGATGCACTCTGTGTGGTGAGTTGCTTTTTTTAGCTGTGGAATTTCAGTCTGAATTTCAACCACATGCCATTTCACAGTGGCTATGTTTACTGGGTTGACTCTTGGCATACCAGTGTCGAACAGAATTCTGGCGGCAGTGGCGGGTCCGAGCAACGCTCCCAGGAACTGCTTGGAGCAGTGGTTGGTGCTTAGGAGTCCCGGTTGTTCTCTCAGGACGATGCCTGCTGCCGGACCTGGTGAGATGTCCGATTGCGGCTGTCCTCTGGTTGGCTGGAGGCACAGGATAAGGAACCACAGCAGATTCCTGGAAAAGACAAAGGGGAGAGGGAGAGAGAAAGGGAGCAAAGATCTCAGCGAGTGTCGTCTTTGGTTGGACAGGGCAGTCTTTTTACTTTGTGGGCGGCGACTGGGTTTAAGTCGCCTTGGCCCATCTTTTGCCACATCTTGCTGCTGGCATGTCGCCTGCTTCAGTGTCTTGTTAGTGGCTCTGGTGCTGTGGTTTGCAGCGCATGATGCGTCATGGACGTACATTTTCCTTATCCCCCCTTTGCGCCGTGGCAGTACAAGTCTTTGCAATGTGGTGTCAGACGGTGCACAATATAGAATGTTGTTCTGTGCACGCAGAATGTGCTTGGTGTCATGCAGTGGTCTAAATAACTGGTTGTCAGTGAGTGTAGGCAACGTGCAAGGGTGGTTGGAGGGGTCTGAGAGGTGGTCAAGCAAAGTCTTTATTGTGTCAGAAGCCCGCATGTCCGCTAAGTTGGTCATTGTGAACAGCGTAGCCAGTGGAAGCGGCTGTGAGGTAGGCAGTTTAGGCCATAAAGGTGTCGAGCAGTGTGTATGCATTTCAACCTTGAGGGTGGGTGGGTGGGTTGAAACTGGCCCCAGCTTGTTGTTTAATGTGCCAGGCTTGGCGAGGGCATGTGTTTGATCATATAGCTGCAGGTCAGTCATGACCTTTGGGCAGCAGGTGTCAAAGTCTTTAGTTAGCTGTAAGGTACAGGCTAGCACAGTTGAACCTTGACCTGGTGCTGAGTCTGTGTCTTCATGGCTGGCTGTGGGAGTTCCCGTGACCTCTTTGACCTTGGAGTCTGGCTTTGTTGTAGTTCTCGTGACCTCTGTGACCTTCCAGTCTGGCTTTGGTGACCTGTGTGACTGGAGGGGGAGGGGTTCTTGAACTTGGGCCCAGACTGTTAGGTGTTTGAAGTCTAGTAAAGGCTCAAAGCGCTCTAGCAGATCTTTGCCAATCAGAAAGGGGTAAGTGTCCATTTGTGAGATGTACACCGGGTGGAAAAGACTGGTCAGAAGACCAATTGTCAGGTGGATGTGAGCTACCTGTTGTAGCCGGATGTTTTTCTGGCTGTACGACTGCACGTTCAGCTCACACATTTGGGGTGTAAGAGTTCGATCTTGGCTCTTAGCTTTAGCACTGAGTCTTTCAAAGAGCTGAGCTGACATTAAAGTGAGGTCTGAGGCGGTGTCTACCAGGGCTTCCAGGCTCACCTCATGTTCCAAAGTGATGGCTAGGTAGAGTTTCCGGGCCACCCCCTTTTCGATCAGGTTCCCCAGGAGTCTTGGCGTAGGGGCTGGTGTGGTGATCGATGGGCGGTTAGGGCCGGTCTTGTGTGGTTTGCTGCGGAGGCAGGTAGCCAAAACATGGGAACTTGTGCTGTCTTGCACAGGCTGTGCAGCTGTCAGCTGTGGTGGCTGGGTGATGCTGTCATTTTGTGATGTGACAGTTAGCTCTGTGCTCTGAGGCTGACGAGCAGTGTTCTGGGTGCCTGGTTCAGGTCTTACGCTTAGACATAGGATGTCTGGCTTGTCCCTCTTGTCTCCCTTGTGAAGTTTCTTGTGCAGAAGCTCTTTCAGCACCTTCAGGATCTCTGCCGTCTCTGACGTGGCTGCACTGTTTTTATCTGGTGTGTGCTCAGACTTGTGCTTACCAGTGGCATGTTGAGAAGGGTATTGCTCCGGGCTGTCTGGGCTTGAGTCTCTTGGTGATGGGGGTCGGGTTTGCCTGGGTCGCCGGCTGGCTTCCCAGAATCTTTCAGAGCGCTCGCTCTGGTGCCTTGGACGAGCACCATCACGGTTGTACAGCCCTCTGCTGGCCTGGAACAGTCTTGACTCTCTGTAATCAGGGCTCTGTTGTTGTGGGGCGCCCTCTAGAGGCAGCTCTGAGTAGTGCTCAGAGACAGAGTAGATTGTGGGGTTTTTCAAAGTCTTTTCGGACACAGTCTTTTGCTTGGTGTAAGCTTTTTGGGCCAAGTCTCTTAGCTGTTGGGTAGACATGCTACGGGGACAGGCCAGAATGCCTAGGTGATGACTCACTGTGGGGTGCAGATTTCTGAGAAACAAAGTTCTGAAGTTGAAATCATCTGTGATTAGTCCTTGGTCTGATTCTGGATCAGAGAATTCTTTAAGGAAGGCCTGCTGCAACTGCTGGTAATCCGACTTGACTGTCTCTGGTTGACGGTCGAGGAAGCTGCGCGCATCACGACTGGACGTGATTCTGAGCAGGTACAATCTGTCCCACGGTGTTACGTTGGGAACAGTGTGCAAGTGAAAGTCTATGTCTTGCAGGTAGGCGTGCACATCATGGCCTCCTGCAGGGTTTGGAGTGAACAGAGATGTTTCGGGTTTTTGTTGTGTGCGTGTGGTGTGCGTTTCCCCTTCCCGGTCATTTTTCAGTCTATAAGAGTGTTTCAACTCTCTGCAAACAAAGTCAAGTTTGTCTTTGAGATCGTGTCTCTGTTGAGTAAGTTCATGGATTTCAGCTCGGGCCGTGTGTAAGTGTTTTTCACAGGCATTGGCTTTAGTGTCTCTTTCTTTTAGTGCATTCTCCGCTCTTGCGAGGAGATTTTCACCTTGTCGGAGTTGTTGGTCGAGTTCCACTCTGGCTTTACGCTCCGACTGTTCTCTTTTGTCTGTCTCTAGACGAAGGTTTTGCAGGGCACTTTGAAGTCTTTCTATTTCTTCCTGTAGCTCTGGGTTTGCTGCATACTCTGTCCCACGCTGGTCGTGGGTCTCGCGGAGTAGCTGATCTAGACGACTCTGGGTTCGGGCCTGATCCTTCCGGGCCTCCTCCGCTTGAAGCTTTAGCGCTGCTGCTTGCTGCTCCAGGTCGATGTTGCTCCGTTCGCTGAGCCTTGCCTGGGCGATGAGGTTGTGTGCGATGCTTCCGACGATTCTGGCCCAGTCTTTGTAGTTGTAGCTCTGGGTTGGATCGTGGGCGCTCAGCTTGTCAAGCTCGGTGTCCAGCTGCGTCTGGCTCAGATGCTGCAGGTCACTGGCGTCCATGGGCAGGAAGGTGGTTGTCATGGCACTCAGACATGTCTCGAGGTCGTCCCAGTGGGCTGCGGGGCTGGATGCACGGGACATACTGGCTCACTGTAGGCGAGAGAAACACAGCACACACACAAAGAGACCAAAATGCAAGTTCGTTCTAAGGTTAACGAATTATGCTAATACGGGCTATGCCGTCTATGAGAATTTTGGCTAACTGATGGAGACAGTTAGATTGGGACAATTTGCTCAGGTCGGCGCAGGGCCTAAATAAAGATCTTGACAGGGCGTCAGCCTAGTGGGTCACGTGATGACACCGGCTGCGTGGTTGTCACTATTATTTAGCTTCCTTGGTGGCTCTCACAGGTTACTTGTCTCTAAGTGAAATGAAAGAACACAAATCACAACAGAACACACGGATAGAAGAGATCAGAGTGGGACAAAACAAAGAAAATGAATAGGTCTGTAATAAACTGGAATAAATACTAACACTGGAAGTGTTAGGAAGAATACAGAGGCCTAAGCCTACTACCACTGATAGGGTTTAAGATAGGGCCAACAGGTTAGTGGGGGTTATCGGGGTAGAAACCTAAGAAGATGGTGTGGCTTGGAAAAGAGATGGGCCAAACACTTAAATATCCGGGAGATATCTAGTATTCTGTGGCTTATAGTAAGCGGAATGGGTTTTACTAAATTTAGTTTACCTGCGGTGAATTGAGGCCTCTCTGGTGGGAAACCGTGGCTCAGTCAGCCCTTCCGACGTTTCCCAACACTTGACCGCAGTGTTCTCGGGCCACTTCATTGTCTCCCTGTACCTTGCTGCGCTCTCTCAAACAACCTGACTTTGGAGTGTCAAATTGCTGATGTCGCAGTTGCGTGCTGCAACGATGGTACGGGATTCGGAAGTGTCCGAAACTCACACACGGCCAGCGTCAGTACCGCCGGTCGGGTAACCTCGCTTGCGGGATACCAACCAGAGAATGCTGCACCTCACCACCGTGCTCTGGTGAATGCCACTTCTAAATACACAAAGGTTAAACAAGTGAAACTTAAAGTGGATTAAGGCTTGCTTGTTTAAACCAAATGTATTGATTATTTATGTAGCACTAAGATTCATAGGTTTTACTAAATAATAATAAACAAAAGGAAATTATGATAATTCTGGTATTTTATCAAAATAACCTAACCCAAAAGAGAAGAAACAATTAAAGTAGAAAGAGACAGGATAAAGCACGGGTGAAGAGGCAGGCCGCAGTAGCTGGTTTTCACCACAAGGGGTGCGTACTTCTCTGTGCTTTAACCTGGTGAACAGAAAACTTAATTCAAATTCAAAATTCAAAACTTGTTTAAATTTGTATTTAAAATAAGCAGGTAAGAATTATTAAGGAAAATCAGAATGATATCCGATAATAACCAATGATAACAGCAAAGTATCATTAAATTATTATGAAATAATCAAACGAGAAAGTAGAAATAAGCCAAGCAGGATGAAACACAGGAGGAGGCAAAACGTAATAATGGGTTTTCGCCAAAAGGGGCGCACTTCCTCCCTGTGGTTTATCTGGTTGAATCAGACACCTTAATTTAAATTTAAATTCAAAGTTGTTCGAACCAAATTTAAATAAGCGTGTAACAGAAAATAAAGATTATAATTATCCAATAACAATCGGGATTACTGTAAAGTATCAGTGATTATTAATAAAATAAAACAATGAGAAAAGCTGGACACAGACCAATTCAAACAGAAAGAAGAGAGAGAAAGAAAACTTGATACCCGACTTTGAAAGGCGATGCCACAAGGGGGCGCGTTCCCGCTAAGTGGGTATCAATGCTTGAACTGAAACTTAATCTAAATTTGTAATTCAAATCTTGTTTGAACTCAAAATAAAAATAAGTGTACAGTCAGAGGTAGAAGATTTGTCGGTAACACTTTATTTGAAGGGGTGTGCATAAGACTGACATGACACTGTCATAAACATGACATAACACCTGTCATGAACATGAAGGAGTCTTTATGAATGTTTATGACTGTTGTCATTAAGTGTCATTCGGTAAATTATGACACTTTTAATGCAAAGTTGACATTGTTTAAAATGTCTTTGTTATGACAACTTGACATTAACAAAGACAAAAAATGTCTTTGTTATGACAACTTGACATTACCCAAGACAAAAATGTCTTGATTATGACAACTTGACATTAACAAAGACGGAAATGTCTTTGTTATGACAACTTAATATTAACCAAGAAATCATAACCTGTCAACCTGTCACAAATATGTCATAACAGGTCTAATTATCAAACTTCCAGCATTTTGCAGTGTAATAACCCTTAATGACATCTTTATAACTAGTACAATGTGTTCCACTTTACTTGAGGACAAGTAAAATATTCATGACACAGTTATAATGGTGTCATGACGGCCAAAGTTGTCACAGGTTGACAGGTTATGATTTCTCGGTTAATGTCAAGTTGTCATAACAAAGACATTTCCGTCTTTGTTAATTTCAAGTTGTCATAATCAAGACATTTTTGTCTTGGGTAATGTCAAGTTGTCATAACAAAGACATTTTAAACAATGTCAACTTTGCATTGAAAGTGTCATAATTTACCGAATGACACTTAATGACAACAGTCATAAACATTCATAAAGACTCCTTCATGTTTATGACAGGTGTTATGTCATGTTTATGACAGTGTCATGTCAGTCTTATGCACACCCCTTCAAATAAAGTGTTACCGATTTGTCTAACTTCCAACAACATTAGCACAAACAGAGCTGTAAATGCCAATATGTATAGACAGCTAGACAAATTGAAATGTCAGGATAATATTTTATAATAGTTAACGGTACACTGTAAAAAAAAAAAAAGTTGGAATAACTTAAAAAGGTAAGTTACCTGGTTGCCTTAATTTTTAGTTAATTGAAATTAAAACTTTGAGTTAATACAACAAAGGAGATTGGTTTAATAAATAGAAACTCAAAATATTATGTTATCTGAATTACATTAATTATCTAAGTTGATTTGACAAAATATAAAAGTTGTGATAACAAATCATGAAAATAATGTTTTACAGTGTAACCGTAAAGTATCATCAATAACTATAAACAATCAAAAGGGAAAAGTAGAAATAGGCAGTTCCAAACAGAATTTGAAAAGAGAGACAAGGAGAGCTGAGTGAGCCGACTTAGAAGGCGTGGACTTCCAAGTGGCTCTCTCTGGCTGTGTTGGGATTTAATTTAAGTTTTAATTCAAATTTTGTTTTGAACCAAACTCAAAGTAAATGTACCAGTCACAAGCAGGAAACTTGTCTAACACAAAATAATATTTGCACGAGCAACGCTGTACATGCCAATAATTATTGAGAATTTAGACAGGCTAATTCTGGTCATAAGGAATTTAGCAGTAAGAGAGCATTATCTGAAATGGCCACGAGATGGCGTAATTGCGCTCATGCAGGTTGACGTCAGAAGGCGGGGCGTAATTTGAGACTTCTAAACACCCTCTAGTGTTTAGCCAGCGGAATTACAACCAATTTTTAATGTGATTCAAGAGCTAAGAGCTTTCAGCTCGTGTCACGCGCTGATTTTCTGCAATAAATCACAAGTATTCATTCAGATCTCTGCGGATCTTTTCGGTGCTATGCTGCACAAGAGTATATGGCGGGGTTTCTTCGCCGCACATACACAAGTGTGGACAACAGGAATTTTCGTCTGTTGGTTCGACTCCCATACACATTAAAAATATAGCACTTATTCAAAATGTATTAGGTTTAGATTGGTTAGCTAAGCCAATTTCTGACCAGGAGTTTATCGTTATTTAACGATTATAAAATCAGGCCTTACTAAGATGAGAAAAGGAGTCTCGCTTTACTCAATCTTTTGATCCCACTGCAAGAAGATTCTCGTTCTTGAACAGGGGATTTTGTAATATTAAAATGTAGTAATGCAAAAGAGATTTCTTCGTCTTTGCAAACACAATTTTATATCATTGGAACTGTCTGCAGTTTACTTAGCATTTAACAGTGTTAAAATTGTCTAGGCATATTTTAGCAACTTGTTAAAATGTAACGTTACTGACTTTGGCTTTTTGCCTCGGTCAGTTAGGAGTGAGTTCGCGTTGCGACTTATCTCACAGTTTCATGATTTCATAGCGCGCAAAAAAAAAAATTATTAATAACCATATACACAGATTGAAACTGAATTTGCTCATAAAACAAAGTTTGAAATGCGTCGCGTCCTCCACCAAACTGTAACAACATTGGTATTACATTAAATTAGCTCAAATTATATATAGGGAATTTGAAAAATTAATCATGAATATGATTAATATATTGCATATTACAGTTAAATTATCGAAGTTGAAAATAGATCGATTGTACATATGAATGATCAATCACAACGAATTATAATTCCTCATTCATATATCAATGGTCCCCTTTCAAATCGACTATATGAGATAACCTTTAATGGAATTAATTTAGCTATCGAAAAATCTGTTTGTCCAGCAAACGGCCGTATGATTAACTCATCAATTTTCCAACAAAAATTATCTCTTTCTTAATAATTACAAGAAGCTATTTTCTGGCCATGAAAAATCACCTTCTTGTCATTATCAAAGTTAGGTTACTAAAAAGTAACAAATTGTAAAGCTTTAGCTAAAGATCAAACAATTCATTGACTTGTAAAATGAGCTTTTCAGAAACAATCAAGCATATAATGGTTTTAATAAAATGAAACTACGGATACAGAATTCTACATTTAAACACGGGATACATGTATGTACAGTAGACAGTTGAGACAGACGAATAACAAAGAGAGTGGAGAGAGAGAGAGAGAGAGAGATTGAGTGAGGGAGAGAGAGAGAGAGAGAGAGAGAGAGAGAGAGAGAGAGAGAGAGTAAGAGGATGAGAGAGAGAGAGAGAGAGAGAGAGAGAGAGAGAGAGATTGATCACATGGCAAAATTCACAGACAATGTAACCCTTAGAGAGACAACAAGAAATCACATCAATCATCAAATCAATAACCTATACTTGCATATGGTTCTCTTGTGTAGCTGAGGAACGCAGAGTCGTGTGCGTGTTTGTCCTTCGGTGCTATAGGTGTGTTCTCTCGTGTCTTCCGGGGCGAGCAGACTCGCGGGAAGTTTAAAGGTTAACCGAACGTGAAGTTGCCAAGGAAATAATTCAGAGTTCATCTCCCGTCGAGGGAGAGGCGAATATGAAAATAAAACTTAGTAAAGAAAAGAAAAACGGAGAAAGCTCCCTAAAAGGGAGCCATGGGACCGGAAGCCTCTCACAGGGACATTGCTCTCAAGTTCTCAGAAGTGCCCAAGCGCTGAAGTGCACAGAGAAACTTCTGTGTCAGTCTCTTATGGAGAGGAGGGGTTCACGCCCGTTTCGCATACGTGACCAATAATCTTTAAGAGTGTCCCGAGCGGGAAAAGTTCTTCTTTGTCTTGTCAGGATAATTTATGATGGTATCAAATTGTATCATTTCTACACAGAAAGATTGTACACACATAACAATACATTTTACTGTAATATCCTATGTATGACTGGCTCGGTCACATCACAACGGACACACAGATACCAAGAACAAGTAGGTAACAAGCAGAAGGACATGGTTACATCCATATGCAGAATTACAAGCATTTTAAAGTTTGATTAACACACAATAAAATTGTCAGTACTTCCCGTATGGCATGTGAAGACATCTAAGCACAAAGATGAATACATTTAAAACATTTAGAGGTACTTTTCAATGAAAAGTTAGTTCCATTCCTGGTGTTTGTGTGTTAATGTGTGTGTGTGTGTCTGTATCAGAGTTCAGTCAGCGTTTCCTCCGGGCAATTCTGTGTTATATACATTAAGGACATTTCTATCCTAAGTTGTACACAAAGGGACGTTTGTGTGTGGGTATGTGTGTGTATCAGAGTATCCTTATGGTCAGCATCTGTCCATACGTGGTGTGTACCACGTGAGGGTTTTGTTCGCACATGGTTGTCTTCAAGACAAAAGGGTAGTTGTGTATGTAAATTCACTTATCAGCCTAGCGGCGTAAGAAGATGCGAGGGGGAAAAATTAGCTTGTGCGTCTGAATGGGGGCACTCTTATGCTGGTGACTGGACAAGGGTTCGCGAACAAAGGGGACCTGTTTCTTTATTGGCCGTGCGTCGTAAACTAAGTTAAAATAATGACCTGTTGGTGGTCACCAAATCACATGGTTCAAGGTTTTGTGAATTAAACATATATGTGTTCATATTTGTTCAGTAGTGATAGAAAACAGGATTCGCTCAGTGGCTACACTTATGTCTATTTTCGCAAGCACTCCGTAAAATTCATTTGTAAGTTAACTTTTTGTCGGCATGGTCTGCAGATGATCTGGTTTAATTTTTGTGAAAATTGGAGCAACAGCCTAGGAGGAGTCTGAAAAAGTAGGTTTTTAGGAAAATTCAAAATGGTGGAAACATTTTCATGACGGAAATAATTAAAAAATATGTTTTTGTTATTAGCATAAATGTGAGTGCAACTTTGGAGGCGCTAGAGTTAGATATTCCAAATTTGCTCCTAAAAAACAAACAGATTAGTATATTTAGTTGTAGCCATTTGGTTTATGAGGACACATGAAAAGACAGTATAGACTTTATTACTTTATAGAATACTAAAAATGAATGTATTTTTAGCATCATTCTGTAATAAGATGCCACATCAGATCACAGAAGGGAGTTATTTTAAACATTCGACTGACTTTATATTGAAGAAAAACATGATATAATGTGATAAATGATTGTGTTTTACGCTATGCTAAGATAACATGCTAGCCCTTATGCACCTGTTGCCAGAGGAGCGAAAATCCAACTGATCACTGTAATGTTTCTTTGAAAGGGCATTTGATAAAAACAGAAAGAATGTGAAGTTAGATATTTGATCAAAGAAATAAGGCATTTTTATTCACACTGGTTTAATCACCTTAAGCTTATAAATAAAATTCTCCATGTCATCGTCACAAGATCATCAGTTATTTCAGATATCACATTAGATGACCAAATAAAGCTTTGGTGGGACAAAAAAATAATTTTGGTGGAAGACAAAATATTCTCAGTGCAGGCAAAACCCTGTATTTGTATTTTAAATATAATACATTTAAACTTGCATTCCTATATTTGTTAGTGTTTCTGCAACAAAAGGATGTTTACTCACCTCAGGTTACAGCTTGAGTTCTGTATCACGTCACTGAGCTTCTGCTTGGAGGATCCGATAATATTGTTACTCAGATCAAGCTCTTTTAAAAACTGCAGTGCTTTTGTGTTTGTCAAACACTGAGTTAAAGAAGAAACATCTGTAATACCACAGTCATTTAGCCTAGAAAGAGACAGACAGGAGGATTGGTTTTTCTTTAACAATCAGTCATCTTAATAGAAATCCATGTGACGAGAGACTTCCAGTGGCAGAGAAATTCACCTACATGAGTTTTACATCAACATCAGATCTGACAGGAAAATGCACAGTTGCTTGATTTGCTCATCAAAGCTACACATTCAAGGCTATCATTTAATCTGTGTCTCTGCCCAGCATTCCTCAGTGCTGCAGAATAAAGAAGCTGATTGGAAAATGTTTCACACCTGCTTCACATCTGGTCTACTAATATTTATTTACTAATATCAGCTAATTAAATTACACTGTATTGTAAAAAACATTTGTACAACATTGTAATGTAAATCCTAACTTTACTTAAGCTCTGTTTGGCTTCATGCATGTGTTCTAGATAACTTAGTCATGCAATTATCCCACTGCTGTTACTCTGTGGCTGAAATCATCTCATCATACTTAAAAAAAAAATTCAAGACTGTAGTTACTGACTGACAGAGGGTCCTTGTGCCACAGTGGAAATAAAGATTAAAGCTAATTGATTATGAAATCATCACCTGTCAATATGGCCAAAATTTACTTGCGCTTGGTACTTGGTGGATGTTAATTTAAGACCCTGCTAATCACAAAATAATAACATATATTAAAAAAGAATGTAAACTCTGGGATATTGAGTGAAAGTGATTTTGTTAAATAGTTTTATGTAGAAGTGATTTTAAGCATTATGATTCTTGTATGTGAACGTTACTGACCTCAATATCTGCAGTTTACATTGTGATTTCTTCAGTACGTCACACAAGATCTCCACTCCTTTGTTTTCTATTTGATTCCCACTGAAGTCCAGCTCTCTCAGGTGTGAAAGATTTAAACACATTACTTCAGTCAGGAGACGGCACTGTTTCTCTGTAATACTGCATCCACACAGACTGAGGATAAAGAGAAACAACAATGGCTCAAATATATGTAAATTCACCATGAGTAAGTGTCATACAATATAATACAACAACAAAAACATGGAAACTTAATTACAGAACCATAAACCATGACAGGAGCATAACTAGAAGTAAACTAGTTATAACTCTGGTATTAATTAAGTCATCTTCAAAACATCTGTGAGTTATAAATGTACATCAAGACAGGTTCAATATAAAACTAAATCAACAAATTTATTAGAAATATAATTAAATAGACTATTTTCTGAGAAAAATTAAGAAAATAATGAATAAATCACAAATTAAAGTCATTTTTGTCTAGTTTACCATCACTAATACAAATTTACTTAAGGTAAAGTACAGAAGATTTTTGGTTAAAAAAAAGGAAAACCTTACCCAATTCACAACAGTAAGCTTAAATGATTTCTGTCAGGTCCATTAAGTCAAGAATACACAGACAAAATAATTTAGAATTTAATTGAATAGATTGCAAACAGGTTAATGTTCCTGAATTGAAATTTGGCGGTATGGCTCTGTTCAGGGAGTCCTCTGACCTTTCATGAGCACCATGAAATAGCATAGAGTCAGAGGACAGCAGCAGCAGCATTAGGGAACGCTCACACAGTTTTAGGACTGTGAGAGCTAAAATATCCCCCCAAACAAAACCACACCTGGCAATCCTCTGTGATACAGAGGATGATTTATTTGACTACATGAGCTATTCCCCCCAAAACAAAATTGAGTGTCTCGAACGGTGTCGTCTGAGCCACCCTAATTTAGCGATTTATAATAGTAAGTAAAAATATTAATTATTTACTGAAATGACTAATCAAGACCGCAATAGCTAAAACATGCTGTTACCTAGATTATCCGTCTTTAAACTGTTTGACAGTCTACAGTGTAAGCTCTATGGATAGATGACTAATCCACCTCTGAGAACAAGCTAGATGAACAAATTAAACAGCTGATAGCGCATCAGGGGCGTTAACTGAGCAGAGCGCGAGCAAAATAATGATCAAATGTGTTTTATTAATGAAACAAATCAGAGACTTGAGCTCATGGCTTTCTGGGCGTCAGAATATCCCGAACATCGGGACGGAGGTATCGTTCGTAAGCAGCAGAAACCACCGCCCCATAGCTTAAAGGGTTAAACCGGAGCGAGTGCCGCCGCCGTAGTTGCTGCACAATGCGTAGAATGAGCTGTATACGGTCCCGAGGCAGTCCGCAGAAGTTAATTCCTATCACACCAAGCTGCTTGAATCTGCGCTGCATAGTGGTAAAAGCCAGCGTGAGCAACGCGATCAGTTGCCAATGACAACAGATAACGCACGTAGCCAATATGATCGCATAAGCATTTTTATGAAAACGACTAAGTTAGATAAGCCCAAATGCCACACGGATAGCATTAACGAGAAGCATGTTGCCAACACACTGATAGCTTTTAGCAAGGAATATTAAAAAGGAACTTAGCTTCGTGAAGACTTCAGAGATGAATGGAGAATGAATCACGTCAAGTCCTGTGTCAATATTCCAGCAGAAGCGAGCAGCGAGCCAGCAGCAGCGAGCCAGCAGAGCGAGCAGCGAGCCAGCAGCAGCGAGCCAGCAGAGCGAGCAGCAGCATGTATGAGCAAGGTGAATGAGCTTTAAATAGGGCGCCTTGTTTTAGCTTGGCCAATGAGCAGTGAGGGGTGTTAACCAGCTAATGCAGCTCAGCTGGAGCAGATCAGCTGACAAGACAGCGTTGATAGCAAATAGCATAAGCAGCGGCTTGACTACCTGGCCTGCCAGAACTGACGCTGACGCTTAATTTATAATTTGAGACAACAGGTCAGCTTTTGTGGGAAATTTTCGTTAGATATAATTTATCTTTCAACCTCATCTCCATAAAGAGAAGATTTAATAATTACAGCATTTGTAATTAGTTCGTAACTAATAAGCAACATTATTACACTCCCTGTAAATTACAATCTTCTTTTGTATATTGCACACCTGTACATGGTCTATTTGTTTATTTTGTTATGTACAGTATATACATATCTATGTGTTTTACATATCTTTATTATTTATCTGGTATTTTAGTGCTGTTGTCTCTGTGAACTGAAAGCTTCCTCTGTCACCAAAGCAAATTCCTTGTGTGTGCAACAATACTTGGCAATAAAGCTGTTTCTGACTTCTGACATTGTAAATAAATGTACATTAAATGTCAACATTTAATTTACATTTATTAATAATCTTTAATTGTGTTTGTAATGAACATCAAGCCAGCATATTAAGTCCCCTTGTAGCCAATAATTTTATCTCTTAAATCCCATCTTTGATAATCAAAATGACATACTGAAACGATTTTTGTGCTATGAAAATAATTTCTTTATGCCTTAAAATCAGTTGAATGTAACTCTAAACCCTAAATCTGTCGCCTTTGGCTTTTAATATAATATATTAAAATATTGTTTATTTTTCAACAATAATATTGATCTGCCTGCATTGACACCATTGTATGAAACTGAACTGAGCTGGACGATGACATCATGGTTCCCTTTCGTTGTCACTCCGAGTTCCGTCGGATGACGACGAATGGGGTTTCGCTTAGAAAGCCTATCGACTACGAGTATACAAAACGAGCCAATGGCAAAGAAATGCCATGGGTCTGCGGAATTTGCATAGCGTATCTCCGCCTTACCTCATGGTTATAAAGGAGGACGCCTTGGCAATATGCAGATATGTTTTCGCTTCGGAGCCAAGAGTATCACTTCACTCCACAGCCATTTCTGACTTCACTCTACGAGACAAGCCACTCTCTGCGGTGTTGGTGTGACGGCGATCTGCAGCGAGTTCACATTGCCTGCTGATCTGTGCAGTGATCTGCCAATGAGTGTGTTTCTCCCTGCTCGCTTCAACATCGCGGAGTTTTTTTCTCCTCTCACAAAAGAGCCCGCAGGCGGCACGTCTTTTTAAAGACGGCTCGCCCGTGCATTTCTGGTTCCGGTCGACTCATTTCCGATTTTGATGGGCACATTCTCTGCTCTGCGTGCTTGGGCTTGATCACGCTAGAGCAGCGTTTGTGGATGACTCACGTTCTCCCCGCGGGAACGTGACCATCGCGAGTCCCCTCATCCACACCCCGATCTAACACTCCACGTGAGGTGCTACTTCGGCTGGTGGCCAGGGTGACCTGAGGGTGTGAGTGTGGAACAAATCCGCCGACTATTTGTCCGTGGACCATGCCCCCCTCTTCAGTGACGCAACCCGCATGTGTTCAGGGGATTCCCCGGGTCTATTTTCGGATGCCCCGCGGGTTTCCCTTGACGCTCCAGAATCGGATCTGTTGTCCATCGCAGCATCACAGGGCGGGCTAGAATCTTCAGGAAGTGAAGATTCGACAGTGCTGCCACTTTCGGATGTGCATATGGCATTTGTCGAGTCAGATCCTGAGATGACGGCCATGCTTTCCCGGGCTGCTGCGAGCATCGGACTGGAGTGGAACTTTTCACCCTGTCCTGAGCGCTCGCTGCTGGGCGATTGGTTTTTGGGTGTGGCCACTGACTCCAGTCAGCTTCCACTCCAATACCTTTCTTCCCGGATGTGCATCAGGGGATCTCGAAATCCTCGAAGACCCCTATGTCTTCCAGCGATCCCTCGTTGATCTCCTCCGCCCTTCCTTCCCTCGACGGGGTCGCTGCCCATGGGTACACTGGGGTGCCCCCGGTTGAACGCTCTGTTGCGATGCTACTGTGTCCTCAGAGTGCTTCCTCTCGACGTGATCCTAAGCACCCGTCCGAAGCCTGTAGTTTTTCGTCTACACTTGTGGCGAATTTCTATAGCGCTACAGGACAGGCAGCCACCTCACTGCATGCCATGGCCATTCTGCTGGTCTACCAGACCCAGATGCTCACGAGGGCTCACGATATGCACGAGGGCGGGACTGACCCAGGGCTCTTCAATGAGCTGCGCGCCGCCACTGACCTTGCTCTACGGCCGTGGCTGAACCTGTCCGATGTGCAGGATGTCGGGCGGACCCATCTGCTTGACACCCCCATATCCCAGGTCGGCCTCTTCGGCGGTGCGGTTGAGGGCTTTGCCCAACAGTTCTCAGCCGCCCAC
Source organism: Chrosomus eos (assembly GCA_036326025.1). NCBI lineage: Eukaryota > Metazoa > Chordata > Actinopteri > Cypriniformes > Leuciscidae > Chrosomus > Chrosomus eos. The sequence goes on along the minus strand of CM070824.1, from coordinate 44,396,082 downwards.
GAGCAGACTGAGGCTTATTCTGCCCCGACGGCCCACCGTCCGCTCAGATCCCTCAGTCTGCCCACCGCCGAAGGCGCCCTCCTGGGGCTGCCACCCAGCCCGTTCACCCGGGCTGGCTCTGGAATCCGCAGGGGGACGCCACAGCCCTCTCCAGCCCCGCCCCCTGCTATACGCCGGGTTAAGCGGCACTCTTGAGATGGGCTGCTCAGAGATGGGACTCAGTTCTTTCCAGGAGCTGGTAGCAGGGTCACTCCTTTCCCTGGTGGAGGGCCGGGGAAGAATCCTTATTTTCAGAAAGAACTGACTCTCCCGTCTCTGAGCAGTTCTTGGACGACACAGTGCGCCGCCCCCGGGCCGTGCACCCCTCGTCCTCCTCTGTCCCAGAGCCGGATGACAGTACGCGCCGTCCCCGGACCGTGCCGCTCTCATCCTCCTCTGTCGCCAGACCCCTGGCAGAGCAGACCCCCGTGGAATGTTCGTCCTTCCCTGGTCTCCTCTGTCAGGACACGGTCTATGACTGTACCCCCACACCGGGCCGCTATGCCGTCCACGTCTGGGTCAGCCATACCGCCTCGCTGCTCCACCGACGGGAAGTCTGTGGTTTGCATGACCCCGCTGGTACAGTCCTTGGGAGCCTGGCTAGAGCTTCCCAACCTGTCCCGCTGGGTCGCATGAACGATCAGGCTCGGCTACGCGATTCAGTTCGCGCGGTCTCCTCCCCCCTTCAGGGAAGTCCGCTCCACTATGGTCGGTGGCAATACCCCTATCATGAGAGCGGAGGTTGCTACCCTTCTGGCGAAGGGTGCGATCGAGACTGTCCCTCCAGCCGAAATGAGGTCCGGGTTCTACAGCCCGTACTTCATTGTCCCGAAGAAAACCGGTGGGTTACGGCCAATCCTGGATCTGCGCGTTCTGAACCGCTCCCTTCACAGGCTGCCGTTCAAGATGCTCACCGCCAAACACGTTTTCGAATGTGTGTGGCACCAGGATTGGTTTGCAGCGATCGACCTGAAGGACGCTTACTTTCATGTCTCCATCCTCCCTCGACACAGACCGTTCCTGCGGTTTGCTTTCGAGGGGCAGGTAGAAAGCAATCAACGCGGCAACGCCGCTCGGATTGCTTCATATAAGACCGCTTCAGCTTTGGCTTCGCGACCGAGTTCCGAGGTGGGCATGGCATTACGGCACCCTCCGAGTACCAGTTACTCTGACCTGCCGTCAGACCTTCACCCCGTGGTCGAACCTCAGTTTTCTACGGGCCGGTGTGCCCCTGGAACGAGCTTCCCGGCATGTTGTGGTAACAACAGATGCCTCTGCCACGGGCTGGGGCGCCATGTGCAATGGACGTGCTGCCGCGGGCTCCTGGACAGGATCCCACCGCTTATGGCACGTCAATTGCCTCGAGTTGCTTGCTGTACATCTTGCTCTGCGCCGCTTCCGGGCCGTGCTCAAGAATCAACACGTACTAGTCCGATCAGACAATACCGCCACTGTAGCGTACATCAACCGTCAAGGTGGTCTACGCTCCTGCCGTATGTCGCAACTCGCCCGCCACCTCCTCTTATGGAGTCAGGTCACTCTGGTCGCGCCGTACTGGCCCACCCGGACCTGGTTCTCCGAACTTGTACTCCTCGCGACAGCACCTCCTTGGCCGATTCCTGTGAGGAAGGACCTCCTTTCTCAGGGACGGGGCACCCCATGGCACCCTCATCCCGATCTTTGGAACCTCCACGTGTGGCTTCTGGACGGGACGAGGCAGGTTTGAGTACCCTACCACCAGTGGTGGTGGCTACCATCACTTCCACTAGAGCGTCGTCCACAAGACACGTCTACGCGTTGAAGTGGAACCTCTTCATCAGCTGGTGCTCTTCTCACCGAGAAGACCCCCGGAGATGTTCGATCAGAGTCGTGCTTTCCTTCCTTCAAGAGGGGTTGGAGCGAAGGCTGTCTCCCTCCACCCTCAAGGTCTATGTCGCCGCTATTGCCGCACAGCATGATCTTATAGAAGGTAAGTCGGTGGGGAAGCACGACCTGATTGTCAGGTTCCTGAGAGGAGCGAGGAGACTGAATCCTCCTCGCCCTCCTCTCGTACCCTCTTGGGACCTCGCAGTGGTTCTAACTGCCCTGCTGAGTGCTCCCTTTGAGCCTTTGCAGTCGGTCGAGCTTAACTTCCTGTCAATGAAGACAGCACTTCTGACTGCATTGGCCTCCATTAAGAGGGTGGGGGACCTGCACGCATTCTCCGTTGACGAAGCGTGTCTGGAATTCGGGCCGGCCTACTCTCACGTGATCCTGAGACCCCGGCCTGGATATGTGCCCAAGGTTCCTACCACTCCCTTCCGGGACCAGGTGGTCAACCTGCAAGAGCTGCCCCAGGAGGAGGCAGACCCAGCCTTGGCACTGCTCTGTCCAGTACGTGCTCTTCGCATCTATGTAGACAGAACGCAGTGTTTCAGGACCTCAGACCAGCTCTTTGTCTGTTCTGGTGGGAAGCTGAAGGGAAAGGCTCTCTCCAAGCATAGGTTGTCTCACTGGATAGTGGACGCCATTGCGTTGGCATACCAGCAGCAAGGTCGACCGTGCCCCCTTGGTGTGACCGCCCACTCCACCCGGAATATGACGTCCTCTTGGGCTTTAGAGCATGGCGCCTCGCTAACAGACATCTGCAGATCTGCAAGCTGGGCGACACCTAACACATTCGCCAGATTCTACAATCTCCGAGTGGAGCCAGTCTCCTCGCATGTACTGTCTTTTTCAAGCTAACATGGGAGCCGTTCAGGTGTCTTCGCTTGCTCGCCATTCCACTCCACGGACTGGATACGTGCGATATTCTCCTCAGGTGAGCTTCCCCGAAAGCCCTGAGTTCCTCCAGCACTCCTGACGTCGGCGCCAGTGTCTATTGCCTGCGCATCGGCTAGGTGCCTCCCCGTGTGCATGGTCCCTCCCCTGAGTGTCCCCCACATGTGTATTTCCACTGTAAGCCTCTTGCCACCCCTGGGGTTGAAATATTCCACCTTCGGCTGGACACCCCAGTGTTCTCCATATGCATCCTTCGGGTCATATGTGTATTTTCTAAGTCCCCCCTCTGGTTACAGAGTTACAACGAAAGGGAACGTCTCGGTTACGGATGTAACCCTCGTTCCCTGAGTAGGGAACGGAGACGTTCCGTCTTCCTGCCACTTCCGCTGTACCGCGGGGATCGCCTGAGCTCAGTCTTGGCTCCTCAGCGAAGAAACATATCTGCATATTGCCAAGGCGTCCTCCTTTATACCCACGAGGTAAGGCGGAGATACGCTATGCAAATTCCGCAGACCCATGGCATTTCTTTGCCATTGGCTCTGGTTACCTGGCTGTCTGATAACTGCTCTTATCATTTGTTCTAGCCTGCATTTTCTGTTGTCTTCCTTTGCCAAACTTTTCTTTTGTTTGAATGCTGTCCACGTCTGTGGCCTCTGCCTTGAAGTTACTCTTCAACAGATCCTGTTGTTTTTTCACACTTTCGCTCTGACGCGCATGCGTCACCGCCCTCTCTAGCGTTAGCTCCGAATCCAGCTGCAGTTGCTCCATCAGTTTTTTATCGCGCAAACCTACAACAAGTCTGTCTCGGACCATTTCGTCGTGCAGCTGTCCATAACCGCAGTGCTCTGAAAAGCAGTGGAGTGCAGTGATAAAACTGTCTACGGTCTCCCCTTGTTCCTGCGGTCTCTGGTTAAATTTGGCTCGCTCAAAAATAACATTTCTCCTCACCACGAAATGTCCCTCTAGCTTCTCTTTGACAGTGTTGTACACGCTTGCCTCCTCCTCCGTCATGCAGAGTGAAGTCACAATATCTTCCGCCTCGTCCCCCATAGTATAAATTAAAGTGTTCACCTGGTTTTCATCCGGCTGTAGCTCCAGACTAACCTGGCCCTAGCCAGATGAATTTCGCTCCGCCTAGCTTCACTCACATCCATCTGGAACCTCTTCCATTGAGAGTGATTTCTCCAACCAACTTTATGGTTTAGCCAATCAGGACGCAGGGCGGGAGTTTCATAGATGTGACGTAGTGGAGAAGCGACCGTGAGACTGTTTTGATTCAGACAACAATGGCGGCTCGCATCGAGGAAGCAAGCGTTAACATTGATGCTGCTATTTCATCCATGTTGTCCAATCTACCTAATATTGTTTCATTAAAAGAACATCAGAGAACGGCTCTGCGTCGCTCTCATCAGCGTCACGGGTTGACTTCGGTGTGAGTGGTTGAAATAGCACGTCGATAAAGATGACAGACAAGTGGCTTATCCAATCATATGCAAGGATTTTTGATAAGGCCCAGCCTTCTGAAACGCCATTTCAATGGATCGGTTCCAGATGGATGAGTGGAGCTAGGCGGAGCGAAATTCATCTGGCTAGGGCCAGGTTAGCTCCAGACCCGATGCAATCCGGAATCTCTCAAACCTTCGAATCCATTTGGGCCACTCTTCTGGCTTTGTGAAGTCAAATTTGGGTGGTGGGGGAATCTGGAATCGCTCCATTTTCTCTCCTCCTCGTCTGCCGCGAACGTTAACTACGAGTCACGTTAGCTTTGCAAGCTAGCTAAACTTCAGACTTACAAACTGACTAATATTTACGCGAGTTCTCTCCAGTTAATTCGGCAAAACCGTATCACATCTTTTACCGAATTATTAACTGAAGTCTTCTGACACCATGTAGAGTTATGTAACTGAACTAATAAACACGGAGAGACATTTCCAGCGTGTGCACTTGAAGCCTGACTTTATTACAGTGTCTCTTTTACATGTCTCGCAACGTCACATCCTGTCCTATAAAACCCGTTAACACTACAGGCGCAGACATTATTTGATTTATTTGATTATAAGCAATTTTTGTATGTTAAAATAAAGTTTATGTACAGCTCTATCATTTATTTCACCATATTACTAAATACGTATATAAATAAATAAGTTTATCCCTTAGTGTTCAAGCAATTGTAAACAGTTTGATTCTTGTATGTGAATGTTCCTCACCTCAGTCTCTCCAGCTTACAGCGTGAATCTTTCAGTACACCAGATAACTGCTTTGCTCCTGCATTTTTTAGTTGATTCCCACTGAGGTCCAGCTCTCTCAGGTGTGAAAGGATTGGAAATAGAGCCAAAGTCAGGGTGTTACACTGATTCTCTGTAATACTGCATCCACACAGACTGAAGACACAAAGAGAAAAGACAATGAATCAGAGCAATAATGATCAAACAGATTTGCAAAAAAAGTGTTTGCAAAAAGCATTCCCTTGATAATCAATAAAAAGCTGACATCTCACAAAACATAGGCATAGTTATAATCAGTAAAGTTGACTGCACAAAAAATATTTTATAATGTCTACACTTTGTTTGTGATATTGAGAGGACTCATGAGTGTGTGAGCAAAATCCAGCACTGAACAAAAAACTACGCCGTTTTGAGGAGTGAGTGGATTCTAACTTACATCTGATTGGTCATTGCGTAAAATAAATCAGCAGTCTGTGATAGGCTACATTGGTCAATGCTGTAAAAATCAAAACTCTGCATATTCTTGCATTTGTCAATCACTTTTTATTTTATTTTAGTTGTTCTTGTTGCTTTTGAGCAATAGATGAATAATAATTTCTGTTTTTAGATATTTTATTTTTAGATGCTTCTATATACTTTAAACATACTTTAAAGTAAAAAAATCTGTAGATATGAAATATAAGCTTTTGGAAATAAAGCATATACAGCATCTCATGAAAGTGAGTACACCCCTCACATTTCAGCAAACGTTTTAGTATATCTTCTCAAGGGACAATACTATAGAAATTAAACTTGGATATATTTTAGAGTAGTCAATGTGCTGCTTGTTATATTTACTCCTCCTCTGAAAATAACTCAACATACAGCCATTATTGTCAAAATAGCTGGCAACAAAAGTGAGTACACCCTAAGTGATAACAACAGTACGTCGTTTAACCATTCAAAGCCACATGTCCTATTCATCATTTTCATGTTTTTGTCTGCTTGACAGGACCATACAAATTTGTATATCTTGTATTAGAGCAGTTAAAATTTGTGCTTTGAGTACAATTCTCTCATACTGACCACTGGATGTTCAACATGGCACCTCATGGCAAAGAACTCTTAAGGATTTAAGAATTAGAATTGTTGCTCTCCACAAAGATGGCCTAGGCTATAAGAAGAACTAGAAGAAGTTGGTAACACCCTGAAAATTAGTTCCAGTCCAGTAGCCTTATACAGAGGTTTTCCAAGACGGGTTCCACTCGGAACAGGCCTCGCAAGGGTCATTCAGAGAAGTTAAGTCCTCATGCAGAGCGTCAGGTGCAGAAGCTGGCTTCAAAAAACAGACGCACGAGTGCAGCCAGCATTGCTTTAGAGGTCGCAGAAGCAGAAGGTCAGCTTGTCAGTGCTCAAACCATACACCGCACACTGCAACAAGTCGGTTTGCATGGCCGTCGTCCCAGAAGGAAGCCTCTTCAGACGCTGGCTCACAAGAAAGCCTGCAAATAGTTTGCTGAAAGCAACCTGTCCAGGAGCAGGAATTACTGGTGTCCAGAATGTGTGGTGATGCCCTGGTGAGGACTCGGAGTACCAAGAAAATGTTGTCTTGCCTTCAGTCAAGCATGGCGGTGGTAGCATCATGGTCTGTGGCTGCATGAGTGCTCTGGGGAGCTGCGCTTCATTGAGGGAAACATGCATTCCAACATGTACTGTGACATTTTGAAGCAGAACATGAAGCCCTCCCTTCAGAAACTGGGCCAAACGGCATGATAATGACCCCAAACACATCGCCAAGATGACGACTGCCTTGCTGAAGAAGCTGAAGGTGAAGGTGATGGAGTGGCCAAGTAAGTCTCCAGACCTGAACCCTATTGAGCACCTGTAGACTGAACAAGTAATGCGCATGTGTGTGACGTCATCATCTTCATAGATTTGTGTTTTTGCTGTTTACACAGAGACTGTTTTCAAAAAATTGCACTTTGAAACCCGTTTTCAAAACTTTGCGTTTTCAGGCACCCAAAACGGCGTTGTCGTGTAAACGAACGGCCAAACCACATAAAAAGTTTTACGGTTTTAATTGAAAACTAAAGGGGCGAACAGTTTTCAACTAAATGCACAACTGCCAGCAGAGTGAGATTCTTGTAACTCCAGAGACTCCAGAAGCTTCAAACACCTGTTTGCTGCTCAACAGTGGATTTTTTTATAGCTGGACTTTTAATACAATTCATTTGTTTTACAGAAACATCCCTTAAAAAGCCTTTGTCTGCCTGAGTTCTTCTGTGCTCACAAATCTTTGACAGTTAATCAATCTCTATTTATTTTTTGCCAAAATATAGTTCATGCCTTTTGCAAGAAAATGCATTATTTCATCCTTTTCATCTTCAGAAACATCTTTCTTCCTCTGCATATTGCATGAGGACTGCTTAATAATGTGGAACAACCTCTTTAAGAAATGTTACCATTTACCTAAGACAGCGTGGTAAACTACTATAAAACTTTAAAACTATTGAACAAACTAAAAATAGATGAGGAATAAAGCAAACACTTTCTTTGAAAAACTAAAATCTGAATGTTTATTTTACTGAAATCCTACAGATAAATCACTTGCATAAGAATTTGGAACACAATGAATTAACAGAAAAAGAGCTCACACTATAGCTAAAGTTCAAATTGCAACGAGCTATTTCGTTCTTCCGGGTTGAAAAGCAAAGACGAAGAAACGTCACAGAATGTGTGAGGTATAGAAGCATTAGGGGTGGGAATCTTTGGTCACCTCACGATCCGATCCGATTCTGATTCTGGGAGTCACGATCCGATTCCAGAACGATTCTTACCCCCCCCCCCCTATTAATTATTAGTTTATATAATTAAGTAGGCCTACTTTTTAAAATAATTACACATTTCCTACAAAATAATTAAAACAGTTGTATTTTAAAGGTGCTCTAAGCGATGTCACGCGTTTTTAAGGCCAAAACATTTTTTGTCACATAGAGCAAACATCTCCTCACTTACCGCTAGCTGCCTGTCCCCTGAACACACTGTAAAAAAACGCGGTCTCTGTAGACACCCCAGGCTCCACAAACGGCTACAAAAACAAACTCTAGCGACCCGCTCCACGAAACATAACAAACTGTTCCAGCCAATAACAGACAAGAATGGTTTGGAGGTGGGTTTGAGGGGTTAGTGCGCGGATGAGGAGGAGGGAGGGTCTAGCTAGCCTCCGTTTTGTTTGACAATAGTTCGAATGTCAACAAGAAGTGATGTCACCCAGGATCGCTTAGAGAACCTTTAAGATTTTTAAACTATTATAACTTCAAAACATACAAGCAAGTAGCAAATAAAAAAGAGGAGCATAGAAACATATAACAAACAACAAACAAAAAGTGCTTTCAGTAGCCTATAGATTATCTGAACGTTTTCCATTCAAGAACTGTGAGTGATTTTTCTTCATCTTTACTGTAGTTTTTTTACTATGACAACATAGACTGCGGGAGATCTATTAAGCTGCATTCACGCACGCATCTCTTTTGAAATATAAGAAGTAATGTGGTTTGTCCTGTCCGTTTAATCCCTTAAGACATAACTGGCTGTGTTTACGTTAATTTTGCACAAGTACATTAACCACGGAGACGCACAGCCGCATGCGCATGCAGTCTACACAAACAAGCGCGCGTGAGGATTTGAAATTGAAAGCAGTCTTCCGTTAGTGAGGTTCATATTTTAAATATATAAGTCCACTGCATTCCAAACCACATAAATGATGACTTCGTAGAGCATTCGTAAGGAAAATGCCGATGGGCGAGAGTCGCGAGACAGCACACTTCAAACAGTGCGCGTCTCTCACTGCGCGTGTAATGAAGCCTGTGAATGTCCTCGTAATTCGCTTCAATTATTTCCGAACTTTATGAAAGATTATTTTACGGAAGGTTAGAGTGGTGTAGCCAATGTATGTGAGGAATTGGAAGCAAGCAGAATACGGGTGTTTCTAAAGCAAACTTACAAACGTTATCGCACGTCTGGTTAAAAACTAAACTCAGAATCGATTCTGAAATTCTCAAAATCGATCCAGAATCGTTGGAGAGAGAATCGATTCTACGTCAGCTGACCCCAGGCTGATCTCTGCATTTATTCATGAGAAAGAGCTCGTTAAATCCAATCACTGCGCTGTATAACGCAAGAGATCGCATTACAGCGGAGAATTTAAACAACATGCAGTGTGCGGATGAGAGCGGTTTCTGTGCAGAAGCGCCACGATGAGTTCAACAATACTTCAATGCAAAGTATAACTTTGAAACTTGTGTAAATTACTCACATCAGTGTGTTGAGTTTACAGTGTTTATCCTGCAGTAGAGCAGCGATCTGTTTCACGCCCGTGTCTCCTAGTTCACATCCACTCAGATTCAGTTCTCTTAGGAGTAACGGGTTTTTACCCACAATTCCTCTCACATACTGACAGGCTTCATCTGCATCATGACTCAAAAACCTGCAGAAGGGAAGATGAAACAGGTTTAAAATCAACTAAACTTAGTGTAATCAGTTCGTTTCATTTACCTTGAAATAATTTAAATATAATAACCTGCACAATTTGTTGTTGCATCAAAGTTAGTGAAATAATGTTTCTATGAATAATTCACCCGCATATAATTTATGTTATATTATTTCATCACGTCTCACCTCAGTGTTTTCAGTGAACACTTCTGATCCTGTAGTAGATCATCGAGCTCTTTCACTCCTGATTGTCCAGAATCATTTCCTGTGAGATCCAGCTCTATCAGGTGTGAAGGGTTTGATCTCAGAGCTGAAGCCAGAGCTTTATAACCTTCTTCTGTGATACTGCAGTCTGAAAGTCTACAGAAAATAAAACTATAAATGAATTTCACATTATGGTTTAAGTTACTTCATTACTGCACAATACCACTTTGAACTTTCACTTTGGATTGATTAATGAATAATTAATTATTGGTCAGAAAGACTCAAATTTGATCATAAATGTAGGAAAAAATTAATTGCAAAGTTATGATTTTTATTTTTATTTTGGTTTTTATTAGTTGGTTATGATTCTCTTTTGGCAAAAACGGTATTGAGACACACAAAAAGTCTAAAAAGTTAACGTACAGCCCTGAATTTATACAATGACATCCAATTAGTGTTTTGTTTTTACAATGTTTTTCATTTAATTTCTTACTATTGTTAAATACACCCAATGTAGCTGATAAAAATAAAGCACTGTTTATTTCATTTGTATGTTATGTTGTGTATTTGTAATGTGTAAATGTGTAATGTAATCTTTTATCGTATTTTTTAAAAACAAAGATAAAATGATGAAAATAAATATTTTTATGTGCACCCACTTTGGCCCAAATGTCTGCCATTCTTTTTTCTTTCATATTTTGTTACCTTGGAAGGATACGGTTTTAATATAAAGAAATAAGTTTGGCTGTAATGCTCAGTGACTTGCAAAATAGTAAAACCAACATGAAAAAGAATTGTGATAAAATCGTAAATCCTGAAAAACGTGATAAACATGCCTTACATTTTTTTCCACATATGGAGGGAAACAGATTGAATAAATATATAACATTACAGTGATTGTCAACGTAGCTGATGTTGAAATTAGGACTGGGTGTACAGCTAAAAAATGTATCACAATGTAATGTTTATTTTTAATTGGTATTGATAATTAGTGAAAAATTTAATAACCTTTTTTAAACTATGACCAATAGAAACAAATGTTTGAATTTAACTGCATTTTTAATTTAACCAATTTATTAAGGCAAACAAATAATTTTAGTTTTAACAGTAAAATAAAATAAAAAAAAGTAAACAAATATCACCTTTCCTATTGTTGGGAAGTTCTTGTGTCTCTAAGCTGCACCCTCAAAGCAAGTGCCACACACCCTCTTAGCCTGTTTATTGCCCTGTTAAGCTCCACCCACCTAATCTCAAGCCAATCAGGACTCTCTCACAGGCTTAATTAGCTGCACCTGTGCCCACAGCTTCTTTTTGTGTTTGGCTGTACCATGCATTGGACTGTGAGTTTTATTCCTTTCATTCTGTTTTCTAGTGATGGCGAGATGAAGCTTCATAAAGCATTGAAGCGTTCCATCCAATTGGTTGACTCATGTGCCGAAGCTTCATGGTGCTTCATTTGCTCTATTGTGCCACCAAGTGGACAATAAATGTAAAACGTGCAGTGTGATTATAATGACACTATGGCTTTGGTGTCTGAAGCACTGAATGAATTAATCAATGATGTTTGTGATGCTTATACATAAAGTATACATTTTTATATGGTGTCTGTCTTTATGATACAATGACAGGGTCAAAATTAAAAGTAATAGTCAAATAGACCGCCAAACCGCGAACCACTTCCTGAAGCAGTCACGTGGTACAGGCGGCTCGGGAGGCTTCAAACGTCACCACATACGTCACCGACACAAGCCTCGATACGCGCTTCACAGAAATCATCCCGGATTACTCGACACACGCTTCGAAGCCTCGATACGGGAGGACACATCACTACTGTTTTCTCCTGTGTGTGCGTAATTGACCATGTCAGTGCCTTTCTGTCCTGACAACACTCGGGAGATTAGCATGGTAATTAGGGATACAGCTATAAACCTATTTCACTATTAACCCCGATTTAAAATGTCACGGTTAATTAATCGTAAAGGCTCTGCCACACCGTGTGTGTTTCTGTTGCACGGAACTGTTGCAACTTGAAAAAAAAAAAAAAAAAAAAAAAATGTATACCAGCGGTGCACCAGCTTCAAGTGCCGTATCAGAGACATCCTATCTTATCAGAGACACAGAGGCTTCTACTGTACCCACTTGATTAAAGCAGAACTTGGTAACTTTTTTAACTTAATAAAGCTGTCTAGAAATCATTTGGATGGTTAAACAACCTGTTCTGGTGATATTGGTGACTTTCCTAGCTCCCCCCAGCGTTCCCAGGTGGAAAACCAACCTTGCAACATGCAGACTACCGTCCCGGCAAAATGAAAATAGGAAGTCTCGTGAGAAGCGAGACGAGAACGAGAACGAGCGAGAAACACGAACTGCTTTACGGGTTGATAACAGAATACAAAATGTACATGTCAATGTTCTATGATAATGTGTATGATGCATTACCCACCTCGGTAGAAAGCTCCGCAAGTAAAGTTGGCCGGCTCAGATAATAACAAATGCACGTGAGCAGCGGTTAGAACGGGGGAGAAGGGTGCCGCGAGTGAGTTTTTTTTTACGATAGTGTTGTGAAATATACGGCCCACAGCTGTAGGGGGAGCTCGTGGGGAAAACATGCGACAACAAAAGGGAAAATCACGTGAAGAAGACTAGATGTTGCCGAATTCTGCTTTAACTATGGCAGAAGAACAGCAAAGATTTATTTCACCAAAGAAACGCCTGAAGTCGGCAGTCTATGTTCTAGCTGAGCCCCCAGCACGAGTTTAGGTGATCGTTAATTCATCAGTAAAATCAGTGACTCATTGAACATTTTGTGACCGTATGCGTTAGGCCTGTAGAGGCGCGTCAATGACTATTGTTATATGAAATATTACTGTTGTTATATGAAGTGTTTAATAAATAGGTATTTATTTGAGATACGGTTTAGTTTTTATTAATCGAGCAACCGAAAAATAATCGTTATATTAATCATCCAATTAGTCATTAGATTAGTCGACTAATCGCTTAATTAATAATCGTTTACCCCAGCCCTAGTATGCGTCAATGGGTTCAAATCAATCGTGTTTCGGGGGTGGAGGGTGCAAAGTGAGAGGGGCAATGCCTTTGTGGCTCCAGCCCTGCATGAGAGATGTTCTCAATCTCTTTCTATCATTTTTACAAAAACTTCAAACAAACAAACCAAAATATAATAGACATGATTTTCTCAGGCCACATCCCACATGTACAATTAGATTAATTATAAAAAAAATATATTAAAATGAATATGTAATCATTATAGTTAATGATAACAGTTCAGTTTATTCCCCTAATATTGACATGTATGTTTACAGAGCAGAAGTAAACTTTCTATAATTCCAAAGTGAGAGATGGACTTTTGTTTTTACTAATATTTTGTGCTGAACTATTTCAAAAGGCAGCAATAAATAACACTTTAAAATGTTCATGCGATTTTATATATTGCTGTGAAATTAATGAATGCATAATAATCGTGAAACCGTGCTTATTCCTCAGACTATAATCGTAACAACAAAATCTATAATCGTTGTATCCCTAATGATAATAGAGATTGGCATGGTAATGGATATGGCAATGTTAATGTATTTGGTCTTGCGAGAATAGATCTGCTGCTGCTGCAGAGCAAGTATCGAGACTTGCTACTGCGAATACCTTCACAGACATTGCTGTGATCATGTAGGACACTCAACACAAACTGATCGTTTACAGGTTGTGCACCCAATGCCAATAAAGCTGTTGTGCAATAGCTGAAAAGAAGACTGTTGCTATACATTATAAAGCAATGTTTTACCCTACACAGTTGCAAAGGGTAATGGAGAAACAGACAATATAAGTTCTATACACGTGCTGATGAGTAATAAAAGAAGTGCTGCATTGTATATATATATATATACAGTAACTGCACAATAATGACATAGACATGAAGGGATTGAGCCAATAGTGACCTTAGGCTATGTGTGACTTGGCTACCTTGCCGACCGGCTTAGCACTAGAAATGCATGCTATGTGCTCTCTTGAGCAGCAATATAAAATTTTGCAAGCTGATATAGGAACCCAGCAACCACCAGAGCAATTATCATAAATTAAGCCATTTAATAATAATTACATATCCCTATACCAGGGGTAGGCAAGTTCGGTCCTAGAGAGCCGCTGTCCTGCAGAATTTAGTTCCAACCCTAATCAAACACACCTGAACAAGCTAATCATTGTCTTCAGGATTACTAAGACTATAGGCAAGTGAGTTTTTTTTCAGTGTTGGAGCCAAACTCTGCAGGACAGCGGCTCTCTAGGACCGAACTTGCCTACCCCTGCCCTATACTCTTAGTTGATATATGAAAAGCCACCAGAAGTGATATTGAATGACAGGAGTGTGCTCTGATGCTGCATAAACATGTTAAGCATAGCTAATGAACATTACCCTTAAATAAAAAATGTCATGATTAATATTATTTATTTGATTTTTTGCGAGTGCTTGTTTTACTTTAACCTTCTCATCAATAGCTTAGACAGCGTGTTAACAGAGATACAAACGATATAACATTTGCTTCTGCATATACACACAACTACATAACACTCAGGTTATGCATAGTAAACACTCGCCAGACTATAAACATGATGCTAGTTTTACTGTATAGATTGTTCTTTTAGCGTGACTCAAACACAACGAGCATTTGAATAAACCACACACATTTACCATTGCTAATGAAAACATACTTTTCAAAATAAATGAATATGTAATGGCGTAATACCGCTAAATATGGTGAACGCCATTTAAAGTGTAATGCTTATATCACTTTAACTGTTTTCATATCCAAGTTAACAGTATATGAAATAGTGTTTAATTTAGTGTTGAGATGTTGTTCATTGAGTGTAGGCCTAGAGATAACAATCCAAATAGGATAGGCTGATAGATGGAAAGCATGACAGTAGGAGGTTACCACATTATATTACGTTTTATTTATAATTCGTATGTCTTTAACAAATCAGTTAATGCCTACTATATTACCGTATGTCTAAAGGGGGTTGCACACCGGATGAGCAGCGCAGCGCTGCGCCGCATGCGCAATCTGCACAATAGAACTGGCTTAAAGGCACAATATGTAACTTTTTTGCTTTAAAAATAGCAAAAATCACTATATCTTTTATAGTGATAGTCATGATAAAAACATTGATGTATTCACTCATCCATAAACATTATCGGATCGGTCTGCCTGACGTTGACGACAAGATCCATAATTCTTAGCAAATGTTGCATCAAACTACGCCTTTGTTATTGTAACATTAGGTTAGCGACCCCTAGTGGCGAAAAATTCCATACTGTACGTTTAAACAGACCGTCTGACAGGTTTTAGAAGATTAAATACAACCCAAAACTAAAAAACAGACCAGGCCTCTATTTGAGACCGGCATTTATTTATCCAAACCTTTCGCCACACCAGGCGTGTAAAAGACAGGCGTCTATTTGGGACTCTGCTATTATTTTAAGTTTTACGGTAATTGTCCATAACGACCCAAAAACTTGCCTGCTTGCCTTGCACATCTAATTAATGGGCAAAGATTTCTGACTATTTTTCTTACCTTCTTTTTTTACTCTGGATGTTATTGAGCTTGTAGAAGTTTAGCTCTTGCATTCTTCTGAACATCTCGCACTGTCATTGCCCGATGTCATTTGAGTCATATCACTCCATAATCTGTCTCGTTTTAAATGCCTTTTCCCTGAGTGGTAGGCTACAATACCTGGCTGTTTTAAAATATAACAGTATCATCTACGAGAAATTTAGGCCTCCAATACTGACAGCTGAGCTCATAGCTTGCAGGTTTGCTTAGTGGCAAACTTTTTTTCATTTGATTGGTTCAAACGCCACCGCCCAAATTTAATTAAAATATTATTTTTCGTCAAGTCATCCGCCCGGTCCACGGCTGTAACCGCCAACCGTGCATTTTTAGAAACACACTGATTGCCAGTCTCAAGAGGCTGGTTCTTCTAGTAAATTTCCTGCACCCTTGGGAAGCGCTACCAAAAAAAAGGCACAGATTCCAGTTCGGGTCTTGCCCACCGATTTTCAAGGGTATCCATGCATCTAGGCTAGGAGATTCCGGCCGATACATCTAATAGGCATTTTTTTTGCCTTTGTCTTAACGGCCCATAAAACTTGTACATTGGCGGCCCATTTGTTTTGTTTTGTTTTGCTGAATTGGCGGCGCTGGGTTAGTGCCGGTGTAATGCATTGCTCAAAAAAAAAAGTCAGAGTTAGTTTTTTTGTGTGACATTTTTCAATAAACACGTAGATCAGCGGCCCATTGGTTCTTTTCTTGATTGACACTGGGCTGGCCCAATCAAATCTTTAATGTGTAGTATAGAAATTAGTACAAAACTAATTATGAAATTTGCTTTATTTTTCAGTGCATTTGTTTTACATGGCTATTAATATCATGGGATTAATATTATAACTATTATTATGTAGTAGCCTAGTGTAATGTAGACAGACACTGTAACTAAAAAAGGTTTGAATTTTTCTTTGTTTAATTTGAACACTGAATATGGGTTGGAGCTTTTAATTTTGAACTCTCAAAGTACACCAGATTGATGAATTAAACATTAAAAAGCACAATTTTGTCTTTTTACCCCCCTAGAGGGACAGAGGTCCACTCAACAGTGGATTCATCACTGTGAAGTATAGTTCAATTTTATTATTAAATGACAATTTTGTACTTATTTCATCTGTTAACTATCACTTGTTCCTCACTCATTACATGGCACAGTTATTACATTATATACATTACATTATATACATTACATGGCGCCAAAACTGTTGCTGCATACCCCTCTGACACTGGGTAGTTGCGCCCCTGCCAATTCCAGGTTCTTCCATTTGGCCTGGCACTGTCCCCACACATTTTTACGAAATGTATAGAAGCAGCCTTGCTACCACTCAGACTCCAGGGTTTAAGAGTTCTCAAATATATAGACGATTGGCTGATACTAACTCTGTCTCAGGAGATGGCAGAACGGTATTGAGATGTCATGCTCGACCACACGAGACGCTTGGGGCTGAGGCTGAGTGCGAAAAAAAAAAAAAACGTCACACTGTGGGCACAACTTTCTCATGCATGTATCGAGTCGATTTTGGCCATGTTGTTTAGAATAAAGCTAGGCCAATGCATCACTGTAAAACAGTTCCAGAGACTGTTAGGGCTCATGGCAGCACCGTCCAACGTGATACATTTTGGCCTGCTACACATGAGACAACTGAAGTGGTGGTTCAGAACCAAGGGGTTTTCCCAGAGGGCAAACCTATTCCATCCTAACAGCGCAAATGCCTTCGTTCCCTGATCATGTGGAAGAAACATTGGTTCCTAGCTCAAGGCCCTGTGTTAGCAGTTCAAATGAGAAATGTAACTTTTTTTTAACACATGTGCAGTATTATTCAGTCCCCAGCTTCAGTACTTTGTGGAACATTATTTAGCTTTTATAACTTCTAACAAATGTTTTCGGTAAGTGCTGAAAAGCTTCTTACATGCTCCTTTATCAAGGGATATGATATATTATTTGTGATCCAGGGACGGACAGTCATTACATTTTAATGCATTTAAGTGAAACTATATTGAATGATATATTAAACATTTTTGCTATCGTTATTGATGAAGGCATACCGTTGATAAATACAGATATCGTTTTATCACACAGGCATAAGTTGAAATGTACTGTTGTAGATTTTAAATATCTCTTACACCTACCTTAAGTCTACCTGGGTCTCGTCTACAATCGAGATCCCCAAACGTCTACAGTCGAAATTACTCCAGCGAGTCTACTGTCGACTTAAGCCGAGTTACCTAACTATGCTCTAGCGAGTCTACCGTCAACTTCAGCCTAGTCTTCTGACTCTAACTTTTCTGTTTGCTGCACCGCAATAATAAACGGAAAAGTTCTTCATAGGCAAAGCCTTCTGTTACTAGGTAGGAGCAAACTCTGTTTTCTTGATTGCTTCACTTTGTTAATCTCAAGTAGACATCTGTCTAGTTTCGTTTCCCCTATTTGTTATTTTTGCACACAGAAACTCAGTCATGAGTTTTCAACCAAAGGGTTTGGAAACATTTAAGATTCAAAAGCATATGAATGTTGTTACTGTAAGACAAATAAATGTTAGTTATGATTAATTAAAAAAATCCATCACAGTACTCACTTGAGTATCTTCAGTTCACACACAGGATTCTTCAGTCCCTCACAGATCTCTTTGACTCCAGAGTCCAGCAGACGGCTGTTGTTCAGGTTCAGCTCTTTCAGGGTGGTTTTAGAGGAGAGAACAGTAGCTAGAACTGAACAGCTTTTCTCTGTAAGCTCACAATTATTCAGCCTGAACACAAAAACAACATTATTTATAATTCTGAACAAAACAAAAACACAGAGAAGTTATAATAAATACAATCATGTATACTTACTTGATTTTCTCCACTTTGCTATGAGAGTCCATCAAAAGAGCAGAGAGTTTCTCCCCAATCCAGTTCTCCTAATTTATCTTCACTCAGATCCAGTTCTGTCAGTAATAATGGACTTTTACCCAGAACTTTAGTGAGAGACTCACACGCTTCCTGTGCAGCAGCACTTTTCAAAAACCTACAGGAAGTAGAAGATAATTTAGATTAGATAATTTTCTTATAATTTTTATGGTATTCCCAACTCAATCTTTCTTATGGGTCTAGTATAATAACTGCCTCCAGTTTAACTGATAAAATATTTAATATACAAATCAACAAGAAAATCAGAAAGCAGACATTTGCAAAAATTATTGATATAATATTTTATGTTTTTTTCTTCATTATTTTTATGTCACAAAACCCATGAAATTCAGTTGTGTAAGTGGTGGATTGCTTTGAACTGCAATTCTTTAAATTCCTCTTCGTCTTTATAATGCTGCACCGACTCGTTTATCCTCTCTACTTTCATATAGATCAGGGGTCTCAAACTCAACTTAACTGGGGGCCGCTGGAGGTAGAGTCTGGGTCAGGCTGGGCCGCATCAAGTATTCCACAAAAAATAGTATATTATATATAATTTATAATTATAAATAATTATTAACGTTTCTTCTGAACTGTTCCTCTGAATTTGAACATTCCTTTCTGTACATGATTGGTTCTTCATGAGCTGTCCTTCTGACAGTTGAAGTTCATTTTACAAACTTTCTTTGTCTTTTAATAACACATATTTGTGATATTTATATTTGCTTATGTCCTTTTTATTTTCTTTATACAACACATTAATGATATTGAAATTTTTTTTGGAAGGCACATTTCCTTTTATTATACTTAGAAAAACAATTATTGCTTTTGAAATACAAATATTTGCAGTCATGTCTGCCCGTCTTATTGAATTCTTTCTACACATGTATAGTGTCTCAAATTACTGACTTTGCACAAATCAAAGCAAACCTTCTTATCAACCTGTTGGACACATATTACAAGCTCAAAATGATTATTCTCACATTGCTTTAGAGCAGGGTCTCTCTCCAACACGTCGCTCGCGAGCGGCCAGTAGCTCGTGGCCTGATTGGTGGTAGCTCGCCAAGGGGCCTGTTCACATATCGCGCTCACATATTTTGCGCGCTCAAGTTCGTTATTTCAAATGTAGGCGCGCGGCAAGCGTGCTCATAATTGAAGCGACGCGCGCAGTATGTTTGAACTTCGCGGTTGTCTATGACAACTATTGACAACAAACCCACCGTAAGCTGTCACGAGACTATCTATGGTAGCCCATAAGGGATAAAAAAAATTATTTTTTTTTAAAACGCGGCACACGCAACGACGGGCCGCACTAACATTAAACTTTAATGTCAAGTAGGGGGCCACAAAATATCATCTCGCGGGCCGCAAATGGCCCGCGGGCCGCGAGTTTGAGACCACTGATATAGATGATATCATATCTATGTCTTATTTTTAAATATTTGAAGACAATTATGACCTGATGTGCTTTAATTTAAAAGAGTCATCCTGTAGTAAATCACTGAGCTCCTTCACTCCTGATTGTCCAGGATCATTTCCTGTGAGATCCAGCTCTATCAGGTGTGAAGGGTTTGATCTCAGAGCTGAAGCCAGAGCTTTATAACCTTCTTCACTGATACTGCAGTCTGAAAGTCTATTTAAAAAAAAAAGAAAAAAAGTTTGTTTATTCTTTGTTAATAAACAAGCAGTGCTCACTCAATGCAGAACCCTGCATTGAGTGCAGTTAGGTTCACTTCGGGTTTGTGGAATCACTGGCGCTTTAGTCTATATGCCAATATATAAACACTTTTTTGTGTATTGTGGAATTTTGACTGTAGTCTTTTTTTACAATTTTTTTTTTCTATTATGTATTTTATCTTGTAAAGTGCTATGGATCATTTTATATTTATGTCCTGAATAAAGAAATGATGATGATGATGATGATGATGATGATGTTAGAACAAAGATTATCATACTAGCCCTAGGCTTTATAATAACATTTGATAAACCACTTAAATCAACATGATTTAATTCTCATTTACATAATAGCCTACTTTACAGTCAGTTACAGTAAATAGTAAAATAAATAGTGATGAAATTTCAGCCTATATAGTCTTTTTTTAAGTTCATCTAATCAAATAGGATATTAACAAATGTATATAAATATACAAAAAAAAATGAATATTTAAATATACACACTTCAGTTTTTCCATTTTGCATTGTGTATTTTCCAACAGAACACAGATCTTCTGTATTCCAGAGTTTCCGAGTTTATTCTCACTCAGATCCAGCTCTATCAGGTTTGAAGGGTTTGAATTAAACGCTGAAGTCAGAGCAGCACAACCTTCTGCTGTAATACTGATATTATTCAGCCTGAAGAGATGAGAAAACAAAGACAGGAAACATTCTTCAGTTTCTCTCAAAACCTTTTTTAATGAACAACAATGATCATTTTAATCGAAAACAAGGTACTGAAAATATGGGGAAAAAAAGTGAAATATTTTACACATAAAAGTATAAAACAATAGGAAATACTCACATCAGTGTGTTGAGTTGACAGTGTTTATCCTGCAGTAGAGCAGCGATCTGATTCACTCGTGTGTCTCTTAGTTCACATCCACTCAGATTCAGCTCTCTCAGGAGTAACGGGTTTTTATCCACAATTCCTCTCACATACTGACAGGCTTCATCTGCATCATGACTCAAAAACCTGCAGAAGGGAAGATGAAGCAGGAATTAACTAAATTCTCAACATTTATAATGTAATGGAAAGTAGAGAAAATACTGTTAAAACCCTATTTTTTTTAGGTACAACAACGACATACTGTTTTATAAATCATAATATTTTTATAAATAATTTTCTTGCATATCATTTATTTTCATCATGTCTCACCTCATTTTTGTCAGTGAAAATGACTGATCCTGTAGTAGATCATCGAGCTCCTTCACTCCTGATTGTCCAGGATCATTTCCTGTGAGATCCAGCTCTATCAGGTGTGAAGGGTTTGATCTCAGAGCTGAAGCCAGAGCTTTATAACCTTCTTCTGTGATACTGCAGTCTGAAAGTCTACAAAAAAGACATAAACATGAATACAGTGATTACACAATATAAACACAAGTGTATTATAAATAGGGGTGTGAATCTTCATTATATCTTTATTATCTTCAGCCTGAATTGAATATATAATTGAATATATATTGATTCCAGACATTATTTTTGGGGGTGCTATCAGGGTGCTTTGGTCTTTCTTGGGGCTGCTGAAGCTCCTGCTAGCCCCTCCCTAGCGCCGCCCATGAGCGCACTTCAGAAACAGAGGACAGGATGTGTGTGTGTGTTCATCTGAGCCTCATTGGTCTGTCACTGCTCGTCAATGTCAGAATATTTGAGATGGCAAATCAAAGTAGGCGGGCTTTATGTTCACAGACGCAGTGGAGCGTGAATTTTAGCAACGCGTCTCGACGCATCAGTTTACGGGCAAGATAAAAGACAGTTTTTTTAGCATAAATGTTAAACGAATGACAAAAATAATCAGGCAAACTAATAAACTTTTGTCTAATTTCATCATTTTGAACTGAAAATAGGCCTATGCAATGTGACTCAAGTAATGTAATAATTAGTTTATTGTCATTGTGAGGGCCGGGGACAAGACAAATTAACAGCCATTTTCATCATTAGGCACAAGATTAATAATGAATGTGTACATATTGAGAATTAGGTTTTCGGCAAAAGGTTGAGAACCCCTAAACTAGTAGATGACTATGAATATGATATGACTATGTATATGAATTAATTAAACCAGTTTTTCCACTTGCCATTGTGTCACATTTACTACTGTAAAGTTGACCAAGTGAATCAGGTAGGTCTGAGCTTGTGTCACAGAGTGGTAAGTGGGACAAATTTGCATATTCATGAATCCATGTATAGTAAATGAGGCAAGGGTGTAGAATTACATCCAAGCTATTTTAAGACATGAAGCAGGGAACTACACTAACCTTTTCCACTGGTGGCACTTGCGCTACTAACTTTTTCAGTTACTGGCGCAAAACATGATTTGGTCGCACAAATTATTTATAGTAAGCCGCTCTGGATAATAATGAACAATAATGAAACTATTGCATACAGATGTGCTTTTTATTTTACATCCATCTTTTAAACCACATGCCTTGTTTTCTTTAAAATTGGTTAGGGGTGTAACGGTTCACAAAATTCACAGTTCATTCGATACAGTGATGTCACGGTTCCATACGTTTTCGATACAGCAAAAATAAAGAAATGCCAGAGAAATTTCCTATTTATTAAAAGAAAAAATATTTTTAAATAAGTGTGAGTTTTCCTAAATCTTAAAACTTTTAGTTTTATAAATGGGGGTCATCTTTGGATTATGAACAAATAATGTTTTGGTCATCACATTAAAAATAACATTTAAATACGATAATATTTGAGTTTTGAAGTGCTGGAAAAAGATGTGTGATGTAGACCTACCTAAGAGCATTTGACTATTTCTGCCAAACTTTCATGGTTACAGTTAGTGTGTTACTATATTAAATCCATGGTGAATGTTGCTGATCTGTGAACTTAAAGCCTATAGGCTATTTCATTCACGGCACAAGGTTTCTTTTGGTTTCCAAGTCAGCGCTGTTTGATCCGTTAATAACAAAGACATGTGAATGCCTCTCACTAGATCTCGCAGTGATGTTATTACTTCAGTGTCAAATTCAAATGCTTTTTTTACTGGATCTCTTAGCGCTGTGCTGTGTGCTTGATGAAGATCGGCTCGCGCTGATGGTCCAAACTGATAAACGGCCCGTGAAGCCCAAAATAATAGCGCAGTTTCGTTCTGCTTTCATTACGTTTGCCATTTGATGTTGTGCAACGGTATGGTGGTCTGGTTTGGATTTTGGTCGGCAAGAAAAATGGTCCAACGAATCGTTTGTATGCGTAGATTGCGTACTGAACCGGAAGCCTCGTACCGAGCGGATCAATACGAATACGTGTATCATTACACACCTATAAATTTGGTTGAAGAAACAATACAATGAGGAACTGGTACTACGGGGACAGTTTTTATATGTAGTGGCAGGCACGCACGTCAATGTGGGCACGCTTTTTACATTTATGTCGCTGCGTGTGGGGAGAGAGTTGACTCGTGTTTATGTGTAGGCGCGCTCGTTTTGCTATGGGCACGTGAACTACGCTCATTACACATCCCGCTTGAACTCCATCCCGAAGTGCGTATTTCGTAGCGGACACGTGATCTACATTCACAACTTGAGCTGGGGAAGCAGTTATTCTGGGAACAGTGTTTGTGTGAGGGAGCGCGCACTTTATAGCCTAAAACATAAGGTAACGTTCGGTACAAAAATAATCAGTGATACATTTGCGACCCATTAAAAATTATGGTCGCAATGCCATTTCTAAAGGTCGCATATGCGACCATTTTGGTCGCAGTGTAGTTCCCTGTGAAGACATTAATATCACAAGAAAAAAACATTTAAATATATTTGATAATAAAAGATGAGTTATGAGATTAATTTAAACCTTTTACCTGAGTTTCTGCAGTGTACAGTTTGTATTTCCTAATCCGTTCTGGAGTTTCTTCACTCCCGAATCCTGCAGATTATTGTTGCTGATGTCAAGCTCTTTCAGACTGGAGTTTGATCTCAGGACTGTAGCGAGAGCTGAACAGTTTTCCTCTGTTAGACCACACTTACGCAGCCTAAAATGATGAACAGGACAGAGAATTAATACTTATATTTAGTGATCACTAAGAATGTGTATTTAGTGATCACTAAGAATGTGTGTTTTGGCCAGTGTATGGTTAATTTTATTGCTTTAAAATAATTTAAAATGTACTTTTATGAAAACAGAGCTGCTGAGAGAGTACATAAAATTACTATTTTTTTTTATACACAATAAACCTGAAAAATTATTTCATTTTCTAAGCTAAGATACATGTGTATACAGTGAAAGTCATGTTAGCATTGAAATGCAATAATATCACCAATTCAAAATAACCAAAAATGTAATAATTTAAAAAAGAAAAAGTTGTTGGAGAATCTGTATAGCATATTTGTATAATATTATATATATATATATATATATATATATATATATATATATTATATATATATATATATATATATATATATATAGGGGTGGAGCCGAACCCGAATACGGTATTCGGAAAGGCACAAATAACGTGTTTTTTACGAATACTTATTTCGAACAAATACTTAAAAAATATTTGTATTCGGGAACAAGAAAAACTTTATATCAAAAAGCCGCGTTTCCTTGTGAGACCGCACTGCAGTGCATGCCCGTTAGAGTGAGTGTGTGACGTTCAGGAAGAGGTGACTGACACTTCTCCACACAGCAACAGAGAGGGCTCGGCTGAGCGAAAAAAACTTAACTGCATCACTATTTTTGTTGAATAGATTTTTGTACCTTAACTGGGTTCCGGAGGCAGTTTATAACTTTCGGGAAGCGCTTGACGCGGCGCGGGACTAGATTTGATGGCCGAGTGCGAGCGCGAGCGGTAATGCACTCACTCTGGCCCTCATTTATCATTCTTGCGTAGAAACGGGCGTATATGTTGGCGTAAGATTATGCTTACACTCCTCTCACCGCCTGATGTATGAAGCTGTGCGTACCTTTGAAATCCTGGTGTACGCAATACCTCTCCTTGATAAATGCAGCGGCTGAAAACGATCGTCATTAGAATAACACGCCTCTAAATATTCAAGTCTCCGCTTCCCCCACGCCCTCATTTTACGCCATGGACACACGGAAGACGGCAAAGAAGAGAAACTTCTCCGACGTGGAGATCAAATGACCTATCACAATGCATTATTTTACAGCAGGTGTTTTGAAACAATTAGCATTTAATATCGTATCATGTACAATAGTGATGATGATGTGATGTGGAGTAGCCTACCATTCACTCACATTAATAATTGCATGTCATTTTTAATATTCTTATTATTATTCGTGTTCGCATTTATGAGGAAAAAACAATGATACGGACATGAGCGCTCTAAAAGCGGCACTAAAATATATTTTAAAACTTTCACAGAGACATCAAACATAAAGCACAAAACCTTTCTTTAAACTGAATTTCGTTTTGTATTAATTGTATCTTAATTTTAAACAATGTTTCGTCAACCAATTAGGCCTACCTGGATTTAACAAATAGGAAAGTAAATAGCTGATATGAAACGGAGGACGCGTGAACTGAGCTCATCTCATAAATAAACCGAAACTCAGCGTATAAGGTGCCTCAGACATGTCTACTTTTAAACAGAACAATTCAAAACGAAAGAAAACAGACTGCAGACTGCTCTCTGCTTATGTAATCTGAAATGTGCATTTCTCTCTGGCGCGTTCACTACTGCGAAGATCGCGATTCAGCATCTCAACTTCATCTTTGCAGCCGACACAAAGAAAACACTTCTTTATTAATAAACAATTAAAATATCTCCTTGCTATATTTTACATATTCATAATCATTACTTTTGCCGGTTCTTTGTGACAGATTTTTACACTGAAGTTTATAATTAGCCTATGTTGTTGTTGTTGTTTTTTTGTCATATGTTTTAGTTTGTCAGCGCATTTTGTGGTGTTAGGAATTGTGTTTCTGCGCGTTTCCGCACTAACTCAAACGTGCGTACACCACCTCCTGAGCTTGCGTGGGATTTGAGCGTGCCGTACGCCAACGTCCATATTGATAAATCTCAAAGTCACCGTGGTTTAGGGTGTACGCCAGGTGTACGCTCGAAATTTGGTGTACGCACTTTTGATAAATGAGGGCCTCTGTGTGTGCGGGTTGCGGGAGAATAAAACGTTTCGCGGGACTACCGCAAACTAGAAATATCTATGAATAAAACATATAAAGACCAGGGGCGTCGGACTGGGGGGAAAAAGGGTACCGAGTACCCAGGGCCCGAGGCAGGGGGGGGGCCCTTAGAAGTCCGTTTTCTATACAGACATATACATGCACTACCATTTGTATAGTATTAATGTACAAATAAAAAAGATCCTGTGCAATACTCAACTTGTAGTTAGGCACTGGTTTGGTATAAAAAAAAGTTATTTTCATGCTGTGCAGGGCCCCACCACCCCTCTCGAATCAATGTAAATGGTACGACCCGCAGGTTAGGTGCTTCTGCTGCGGACCTGCGGTGAATCAGTTGATGAGACAGGAGCTGGAGTGAGCCGTGTGATACTAGGAAGATTCATGTCTTTCCTTAAGAAAGGAAAATCAGGGGCTCAAAAACGAAAAGAAAAGAAGATTAAAGAGAGAAAGGCAAATGAGGGCAAGCAGTTGCTCACTCAGTTTTTTTAAAAGAAAGGTGAGCTCCAAATGCATCGAGCATTGACATTGTCTCCAGCTTGTCTCCTCTTCTGCTGCAGTTCTCCCCAGAGTCAGAAGTTTACATGTAGGCCTATATTTCCCCTTATTGTCAAAATCTAACACCCGCGAAAACACAGATCGTTAGCGCCTATTTTGCCGCATTGTTATGCAAATTAGCTCGCACACGCTCTTACATTATAAGTACGATTGTTCTCGGTTTAATGCACATCTTAATGATTGAAAATGACTTATTTTAAAACGTAATTCAAAGACTGAATGTCTAGTTTGGCAGTTAGTGTACCCTGTGATTCTATAGTCTGCATTTATTTTAAACAGACAAATAATCGTCAATTAACTTGTAGCCTACTTAGCCTACACTTTAAAGGCCATTGCACACTGAGTCCGAATTTTTCGTATGCGTTTTTTCGTGTTCATCAGCCTGAAAATTCGTCACGCACAGAAACCTTGCACACTGAGTCCGATGCGTATTTATTAGACCTTTGCGGAAAAAAAAACGCAAAAAATACAGAATGGATTCGTCAAGCAGTGAGGATGATTTTGTTGCCCTCTGTCTTCTTTAAAAGAGAAAAAGAAGAAAAAGAGGGTCCATCCAATCTTGTGCCGAGAGGAAGGAGAGTTTCAGCTCATCAAGGAGTTGCGCAATTATCACGAGCGATTCAAAATTTACCTCAGAATGTCAATGGAACAGTTTGATGCTTTGCTAGCGATACTGGAGCCACATATTAAAAAGAAGACCACCAAAAAAGACACACACACACACACACACACACACACAACACATAGGCTACACACGGCCGGCAGAAAAGCTGGACATACAGAACAGCTTTATGGTTTGTTTATCAGTACTTTGTGCAGCGAGACGAAGTGTATCAACTTGTGAGATGCCATTCTGGATTGTGTCGTTCGCTTGTACGGTGGGTCTGAACAGTCAAAAGACCTCTCAAAATGCTGGCTGTGGATGCGAAAAACGCAGAAAATCGAACCTGATCCGAATTTTTTTTTGACGGACGAAAGTTTCGGAGGCAGTGTGCAAGCGTGATTGACATAACCTGAGGTCGATTTTTTTTTTTTAACGTGCGAAAATTTCGGATGCGAATTTCGGACTCAGTGTGCAATGGCCTTAAAAAGGTATTGTGATAATAAAGGATATTTTAGCAAACATTTGAAGCCATATATTTCAGTTTCAGACCTGCTAGAACTTTTGTCATCTTAGTAGGTAGTACTTTTAACAATAAAATAAAAAAATATTAATCAGAGTGTGGCTTATTTTGTTTACATTTTAAGTGTTTTTATGATAAAAGTGCAATACCCACCCATTGGTATCACTATGGTATTTGGTACGGGGGCCCATCAAGATGGTTTGTACCCAGGGCCCAAAATTTGGTGCTACGCCCCTGATAAAGACTAATAGATTTGTATTCATCTGATGCAATCAGAAGCATTTAAGATAGACTCCCCTCACCATTCAAAACGGACTTTTTGTTCAGTGCTGAATTCTGTATGCTGGTAAATCCTCTAATTATAACAAACAAAGTGTGGATATTATGAAAGATTCATTGATAATAACAGAGATGTGTGAGATCGCGATGAACTGTCAGCTTTTTAGGGATTATTAAGGGAGCGCACTTTGGGCGCATTCAGTCATGCCAGACCGTGCACGCAGTAGCTGCTTGCTTTCATGTTAAATTAACAGTGGTTTGTGTGTTAATGCTTTAATAAAAAATAATTTATCATAGGGTAGGGTCAGGTTTTGTTTACATCCATTTTATTTATTGTTTTTGGTATTTATTCAAGTGCATTTTTTGTAGAGACTGAGAGTCCATTGCTTTTATTGTTTTTGGTTGTTTTGTTCATTTATTGTGGATATTTAAAAAGTCCATTTTCAGTGTTAAATAGTCTTTAGAAATAAAAGTTTTTTGATCTTTGAAAAGGTGTAGGCCTAGCTGCAGTATTATGCCATTATCATTATTTTAGATGTAAATCTCAGAACGACAATATTCTTTCTTGGTCCTCCACCAGCCAAAAAAACTTGCTCAAGTTCTGTGTGGAAGCATTTTATTATATCATATTGTTATTATCTTTTCAATGACGTTCCTTGTTACATGTTCATTGCTGGATTTATAGAAAAACATCAACCAATTTTGCATATCCATAATTATTATAATGGATATAATTAAAGAATACTAAGTATTCTTAGTATAAATATATAATGTAAGTCTTACACTATAACGTAAATTAGAAGTGTAACGCAAAAAAAATGGATTTTTATGCCTATTTGGAATTTTACTCGAATACAAATACAAATACTTTTCCCCCCTCAACAAATACAAATACAGATACAAATACCGGCTGCTTTGCACACCCCTAATATATATATATATATATATATATATATATATATATATATATATATATATATATATATATATATATATATATATATATATATATATATATATATTATATATATATATATTGTGTTTGTGCGTGTTAATTCAAAGAATTAAGAAGTAAAAATTTTAATTTCAGCACCAATGTTTGGTCATTTTTAATGACAATCTAATAAAATGGATATGTATAAATCAAATTTAAATATAACATGCAGAAATGTAGATGAATTTTAATACACACTTCAGCTTTTCCAGACTGCATTGTGTATTTGCCAACAGAACACAGATCTTTATTCCAGAGTTTCCGAGTTTATTCTCACTCAGATCCAGCTCTATCAGGTTTGAAGGGTTTGAATTAAACGCTGAAGTCAGAGCAGCACAACCTTCTGCTGTAATACTGTTATTATTCAGCCTATATTCAGAACAGAAAGAAAACAAAGACATGAAACATTCTTCAGTTTATCACAAAACTTTTTTAATGAACAACAATGAAAGTGTCACATGCATGTTCTGTAGGGCTGGGTATCGATTCAGATGTTCAAATTCGATTCGATAGCGCTCAATTCGATTCGATTTCGATTCTCGATTCGATTTCTGATTCGATTCTCGATTCGACTATAATGAATATAGATGTAATACAAATCCTATATTTATAAAAAAGAAGTGGACATAAGTTTACAAGTGGTTAATTAATACAAATAAATTAAGAGCCACAAACCTGTATATAAAACTTTTTTATTTTAGGTACACTATACACTAAATGGATACAATGAATAGACAGGATTTTGATGCAAGATGCAAAATTGATACTGAAAATTGGACAAGTCAGAACAGTCGCACACCTTGATCAAACAGGATCAGGTTATTTTATGTTTAAAATAGATAGATAAATAAATATCAGTTATCATTTTTTTAGACAATTTTTTATTAAATTGATCTCACCTAAATGTTTGTTTTTACAATGGGGTAATTTTTTGTTAGAGTTTATGCAACAGATGGAAGCTTGATTTCAATCTTTGAATTAAATTGAAAAAAGTAGCACAAATAAATACAATAGAATAAAGACACAAATAAAGAGTCATAAAAAGAAAAGTTTTTGGGTAGGTCAGAACTACTACATAAACTGAATAAAGTAATCCAATGTAAAATAACACTGGATAGTCTTTTAGTCCTGACTGAATTAAATACAAAGGCTATTAATTCTGATTTCTTACTATTAATGCTATATTATGTTGTTTTGACAACAAAATTAATGACAGACACATATGGCTGCGTTCACTTTAAGAACTAGTGCACGGATCCATTACTGTTTCATTATACTGTCTGTCACACGCGTTTTATGCTTATTTAAGACCTAACCGACTGTCTTTACGAAGTTACTCGCCAAGACCAGAGTTTTGACATCATTTTGTGTGTTTTTAACTGTTGATATAATCCACGAAAAATAACTTCTGTTACTGGCGAGCTGTTTGTGAGGCGGATTTAGGCTTTACTGTATGTGCACGCAGTGAAAAACATCTCTGAGAGTGCGCGAGCACTGGATGGTTTAAAATGGCTTGAATGTTTAAACTGGTAAAACTTAAAAATACGTGAAAATGATAAACGTTAGTTACGATGCAATGCTGGCCCGATTGTGCAAGTGAATATTCCGTCATGTCCCGACTCCTAAAACACGAGTGTATCGACGCCTGCAGCACTTGATGCTTGCCTCGTGCAGAGAGAGAGAGAGAGAGAAGACGCAGCACCGCAAGCCCAGAATATGGAAAAAATCGATTCGGCCGTTGAGAATCGATTTTGAATCGAACACATTTAAAAAAACGATTAATCGAAAAATACATTTTTTTGCCCAGCCCTAATGTTCTGTGTTCCCTACTTCATTGTGTATTTGATTCTGTCCTGTGACTTAGTTTTCCTCAGTCTGTTTATTTACGTACTGGTGAAACTTTTTTTAAATAAAAGTTGCTGATAACTTGTGGATTTGAAATACAAATGTGTTTGTGGTACTGCTGCGGATCAGTTGCGCACTGCAAACGCAGCATATGTGAAAGCACTATAGCGCGTGCTGCTCCTGTACAGTATAGACCTACACACCACATATGCACTGCACACGGAGTACATTTACATTTTACATTTATTATTCATTTAGCTGACGCTTTTATCCAAAGCGACTTACAATTGCTATATTTCAGAGGTCACATGCCTCTGGAGCAACTAGGGGTTAAGTGTCTTGCTCAGGGACACATTGGTGTCTCACAGTGGATTCGAACCCGGATCTCTCACACCAAAGGCATGTGTCTTATCCACTGCGCCATCACCACCCGCTATGTGTGAAACGTGTGAAACGGGCGTAACATGGCAGGGCATCTCCGCAGGCACCACAAAAACATAGATTTATCTGTTAAACCAACAACTGTTTGTTTGTCTTGTTGTGAACTTGAATGTCATCTTCTGTGAAGAAGACTGCAGTTACAAAAGAGAAACTAGATGGCAGGTTATTTTGCTTAAGTTTCCAATTGACTGAAGATATAAGTTATTGTTGCATTATGTTGTTAATAAATGTTTTAAATTTGACAATGTAGTGTGGTACATTGCGAACAAAGGTCAGATATTATATTGCATAAAAGTCTAGTCTAAAAATGGCATAGCAACCTGTGCTTTACAAAAAACAAAAACAAAAATCGAGGATCGAATCGAACCGTGACCTTAGAATGGAAAATGTAATCGAATCGAGGATTTGGAAAATCGTGAGACCGCTAATGGTCACCCTCTGCAAGGCAGAGCAGTTGCTTCAAATCATTGCATGCCAATGTTCATTGGCTCATTTAGTTACACTCAAAGTAGATTGGCCTCTCTAGTGAGATTCCTATTCGTCTGTCACGACGTACGATTCTGTTCCCTCCTTCAGGGAACGAGGGTTACCATATGTAATAGAGACGTTCTCCTGTGGTTTATATTTGGATTAAAGGCTATTTTGTTTGAATCTTCATCCACGTGCGCTTCCTACTAGCAGCAACTGTGACAGATAGTTTTAGTCCATACCAGTTAAATATACTTTACAAGTTCAGTATTAAACCAAGGGAAATACTCACATCAGTGTGTTGAGTTTACAGTGTTTGTCCTTCAGTAGAGCAGCGATCTGATTCACTCCTGTGTCTTTTAGGTCACGTCCACTCAGATTCAGTTCTCTCAGGAGTAATGGGTTATTACCCACAATTCTTCTTACATAATGACAGGCTTCCTCTGCAGCAGGAATCAAAAACCTATAAAGCCATCAGTGAAATAGCATTTCTGTTAATTATTCATATGCATATAATTTTTTTTTTATTATTTCATCACGTCTCACCTCAGTGTCTTGAGTTGACACTTCTGATCCTGTAGTAAATCATCGAGCTCCTTCACTCCTGATTCTCCAGGATCATTTCCTGTGAGATCCAGCTCTATCAGGTGTGAAGGGTTTGATCTCAGAGCTGAAGCCAAAGACTTATAACCTTCTTCTGTGATACTGCAGTCTGAAAGTCTACAGAAGAGAGATATAAAAAATAAAAAAAAGTTATACAATTAACCCTCAGAGACCTAAGGGTATTTTTACAATAAATTTTCCGTCTGGTGTTATTAACTAAAAAAGCTTGTAAAACATCAACCCTTTTGTGCACAGACAATTGACACACCTCTTTTTTTTCAGGACAAATTGCATATTTGTGTTACATTGATGTCACCTGAATGTAAAATAAGTTATGGGACCATAAAGACAAATGAAAAAAAAAATCGGAAATTGAATCACTCAAATATTTATTGAAATCACACACAAATAAATAAAAGCTAAGCAAATTTCCTCTGGAAAACAGTTTGTTCATGTCTTTGGAGTCCTGGAGCACAGGAATAAACATTATAACTTGTACAGAACCAAAACTATTTACATTTTTCCAAAAGAAGTCCAGGCGTTTTCATGAAATTCACTGGTGCCAAGCCTCAAAACAGTTCCTAGTATCAGCAATCACAAAGAGGGCCACATCACAGGCTTTGCATTTCTATTTTATTTATTCTTTTATTTATTATATTCTTTTTATACTACATTTATACTTCTATAATACTTTTTTACAGTAAATAAATAAATGGCACTTCAGCTGGGTCTGTCCTGGTAATCTAGTTCCACATCTGTCAAAAAGCTCTGTTCTCCTGAAAATCTATCATCCTTCATGGCAAAAAAGGCCAGCGCTGATATACATCAATGTCTCTGTGATCCTCTGTGAAACCTGCGTCTCCGTGCGTATCTCTCTCTCTCTCTCCCTCCCTCCCTTGGAGAGAGCGCATTGCGCAATGACCCAGTGACGCACCCAATGTTTACGACGGATCAGCCTGTAATTGGTCAAAAACCATCACGTGATATCCACAATGGCAGCTTGCATCGAGCTAGCGGCAAATATGACGGAATATTTATAGATTATGGACTTCAAGTGTATCAAAGTTGGATATAAACGTTTGGATTTATTGCTGAAAAACTCCGAAAGGATGCACAAGTTCCAGGCTGGATAGAAAACCTTCTGTAAAGGCTAGAAAGACAGCAAAGACACCCCCGTGATGGCTAGCTCGTTAGCTTTCTGCTGGAAAAAAACGGTAAGAAAATCGATACATCTGTCATTTAGTAATATCAAAATTTCTCGGAGGTGATTTGTGGCGTCGTCGACGATGCCGTCGGGCTCAGAGGGTTAATATCACTTAAAAAAAATTATATCATAAAAATCAAATGCCTTTTCTCTTGTTAGTCAAGAAAATAATTTGACAGAGGCATGTTTTTTCCTGTTACTTTAATTCACTACAGTAACTTAACTTTAAAATTTAAAACAAACAATGGTTCATTAACCCTCTGGGGTCGGCGGTCGCGTCGGCGATACCAGCTCGCTATCAGTGCAAAATAGACTCAAAATACTCTGTTGATTTTGATCTTACATATAAGTGTTATACATCATTCAAAACTGTTAAATGTCTTCTTTTATTTGTGTACACTCATAATAAAACAAAATGTTGTGTTTTTCGTAAAATAATGAAAATAAACATGCGTTCTGCCGTCTCTCTCAATGTGAAGTTCATTCTGAAACGCGACAGAAGATGATCTGTAACTCAACGAATGTTTGTCACACAGACTTGAAACGTATGTCTTTACAACGCTTGGAGTCTCTATTTTTAAATGTAAATGTTATCAAAAACAAATATTCTGTTTAAGTTATCCGTATGAAAGCAGCGACATTTACAGTTTATCAAACGCGTCCTAATTAAATCTAATGTGACCACACCCACGCGAGCAACAACTGTTCATATGCAAATGAGCCACGCGAAGGAATGCGAAGCTGTTAACGCCCTCTTCACCTCATAACAAAGAATCGGACACTAGACCAACTTACTCCTCTCTGCTTTTCATCGAGTTTGGATGTGTTTGTGCTGTGTTGTTTCATTTGGATTTACCTCAGAAGAATTAGAGGAATGCGATTTGAAGATGAGAAGATTTTTAAGGTAAGACATGTTAAACTGGTGCCAGACTCAAATGTACGTTATGAAATCAGATTGGAGTAAAAAGCCTAATGTCGTACATGTATGTGTATCTATTTGTAGTAGGGGTGGAACGGTACATGTATTCGTATTGAACCGAAACGGTACGGGGGTCACGGTTCGGTGCACGAATTTACACGGAGAATACACGGTATAAAAATAAATAAAACTCTAAATAGCGATAAATGTCGCTCTATTCGCGCTTGGTGTGAACGCAGCAGAACAGCTGTGGGCGCGATCGAACTGTGTGTGTGTGTGTGAGTATGTGAGTGAGTGAGTGAGTGAGAAACGCGATCGAACTGTTTGTGTGTGAGAGAGAGAGAGAGAGAGAGAGAGAGAGAGAGAGAGAGAGGGAGGGAGGGAGAGAGGGAGAGGCGGGTGCGATCGAACAGTGGAAACTAAACATACTCCGTCATTTTGATCATACATGACATCATTCAAACTGCAAAGCGTTTACTTATATTTGTGTACACTCGCAATAAAACACAACATTGTGCTTTTGTCAAACTCTAAACTCTTGTCAAACTGTAACCTACAACTGTCACCCAACCAAAATCTCTCACACACCCACACACAAAAAGCAAAACATATTCATGTTTTCAATGGAAGTATTATTGTATACGAAAATCAATTATTTTTAATTCAGATGAGAATAAAGTTAGGGTTGATTAAATTAAGGAAAACAAATATATTGATCTGAAATATAGCAAATTAATTTTAAATTCATTCAGGTACATTACCAAACATATCGCAAGGTCTTTTTGTCTTTTTATTAATTTAATTAATAAACTAATTATATAAAACTATTGTCAGTGCACTACAAATAAACTGGTTCTATGCCTTTATTAATAAAACTTATTTTAAAAATACAAGGCATAAGACAGTTATAAAAATGCCTTGTGCATTTTTGTTTTGCTTTTCACTCCATTGTACCAAAATCGTACCGAACCGTGATGTCTGAACCGAGGTATGAACCGAACCGTGATTTCTGTGTACCATTCCACCCCTAATATGTAGACAGAAACATGTTGAAATGTGAACTAGACTGGTAGACAACCTTTCAATGCTAACTGTATGTACCACACTAGGATATTTTTATGTTCGATAATAAAACAGCATGATAAAAGTAGGCTCGCGAGTGTTAACATGGTGAATATTATAATGTTTAGACCCGTGTTTACTGTTAAATACTGTGCTTGTGGATATCTGCTCAAACCACAGATGTTAATATGGTAATAATAATGTTTAATAGTTTGGAGCGGCTCGATCGCTTCAGTAAATGTTCTCTGCGCGACAAACATTAGGCTTTATGTTTTTACTCCAAATGTTTCCATTCGTTATTATGTTATAAAATGGGATGTGTGTGTGTGTGTGTGTGTGTGTGTGTGTGTGTGTGTGTGTGTGTGTGTGTGTGTGCGCATTTTGTAGGTCAGTTTATTTGACAAATTAAACTTGTGAGGTAACGCAGCGCTGTTAGACTCGCTCTACACTATCACACTAAACTGCATTTGAGTGTGTTGATAGTTATAATGTTATCTATGTGTTAGTTTGATGGATGTATGAGACTAGCAGTAAGCTAGATCAACATTAGAATAACATGCTGATCATATTCTAACATTTCATCATGTTGAGCTATATATGCTATATATGTACATTTGCTCAACTGTCTAAAAATATATTTTGATGCAAAATTCTTACATATTGTACCTATAAACACACTTTTGTGTATTCATGTTTGATATAATATATTGTTTATAAAAACTAAACTATACAAAATTTCACTTAACTTTAAACTTAATTTGTGGCATTTTTGTGTCTACTTTTAAAGTAACAAAATATTTTTCAGTTTAATTTAGTTACTTTATTTTTTCCCCAATTGTGTAATTTTGTCTTACCAGTAACAAAAATCCTTTAAGTTTTCATTTAGTTTTTGTTAGAGATAGCACCACTGTTACGGAAAAAAAAATGGTAACACTTAGTTCAGGGTAGTTTAGTATCCAGATCTCATTATTAACTAATAGCTAATTACTAGGTGCATATTACTTGGATATTGGCTGTTTATTAGCCCTTATAAAGCACATATTATTGCCTTATTCTGCATGATCTCATTCTACATACCATAATCCTACCCACACCTAAACTTAAATGCTACTACAACTACCTTACTAACTATTAATAAGAAGTAATTAGTAAATTATTGAGGCAAATCTTGTAGCTAATAGTTAATAATGCGTATTGGACTCTAAACTGTGTGACAAAAAACAATTAGTATTCTTCCATTTTTTTGCACTTCAGGAGGCAAGCAAATTCAGTAAATATATAATATCCCTGTGATTGCTGTGGTGTTGAGTGTATCTGATGATGAACTGTACTCACTTAAGAGTCTTCAGTGTTGATTTCTTCAGTCCCTCACAGATCTCTTTGACTCCAGAGTCCAGCAGACGGCTGTTGTTCAGGTTCAGCTCTTTCAGTGTGGTTTTAGAGGAGAGAACAGTAGCTAGAACTGAACAGCTTTTCTCTGTCAGATCACAATTATTCAGCCTAAACACAGAAACACATAATTTATAATTCAGTACATATTCAACACACATCAGACTAACAGCTCTTCATATCTGCTCGCACAAGTGCCTGACAGTCTTTTATAATGAATAAACAGAAGTTATAATGTATAAATTGTTGACTCACTTGATTTTCTCCACTTTACTACGAGAGTCCATCAAAAGAGCAGAGAGCTTCTCTCCATCCAGATCTCCTAATTTATCTTCACTCAGATCCAGTTCTGACAGCAATAATGGACTTTTACCCAGAACTTTAGTGAGATGGTCACACGCTTCCTGTGCAGCAGCACTTTTCAAAAACCTACAGGAAATTGAACATTTAGATTTGATAATTGAAAAGAAAAGAAAAAAGGATAAAAGAAAAAAAACTAATTTAGATAAAATAAAATAAAATGTTTTTAAATAATGTTGTTAGAATGTCATGCCTGTTGCAGCTCCCATCCTCCTTATGGATCCAGTAAAGCAATAAAATATGGCAACATGTAGATTTTTGTAAAGTCATAGTTTTGGTAAATATTTCCAGTTTTGCTGAATTGCAATTCAGTAAATTCCTTTTCATGCCATTCTAATTCTGCATTGGCCATTAGCTGCACACCTCTGACTATGTCTGTGGCTTATTTTGAAAAATCAAAGGTTTTTCTCACCTGATGGTCTTTAATTCACAGCATTCAAGCTGCAGTAAAGCATTGAGCTCATTCACTCCTGATCGTCCAGGATAATTTCCTCTGAGATCCAGCTCTATCAGGTGTGAGTTTGATTTCAGAGATGAGGTCAAAATTTTATATCCTTCTTCAGTGATACTGCAGTCTGAAAGACTATACATACATACAAAAACATATACATGTTAAGTACTGCAACCAATGCCTTATTGACAACACCTGCTTTATTTGCATTTCTAAATGTTTCATAAAATATTTAACATTTTCAGACTGAAATTAAAATGATTAACTGAAACAGATTTTTTCAGTTAATCTAAGGTCCGTGTACTTTTTCGTTAATTCATAATGAAAGATGGCAGAAAAGGGTGCAGCTTGGTTTTTTGTTTAAAAGAAAAAAGCAGAAATGGCTGTATTTTGTTTTCCAAATGTCTTTTCTTTCTTCTTCTTCGGCGGTCACTCGAGACGAGTATGACTGTCCTCTCCGTCGGGTCACCTTTATTTGTGGATCCTCAGGTGGCTGTAAAGGCCGATCTGTGATCCACAGATTCTGCTGCAATGTTGGCATTGGAAGGTTGAGGTGTTGTGTAGTGGTGGAGCCTTTCTCTGTTTGTCCTTGCGGTATTTCCGCTTTGCATCTGCGGCACGGCGGAGTTCTGTTTCGTGGTGTGCTGCACCTTCGAGCACTGCCTTTCTCCAGTAGTCCCTGTTTAACGCTAGATTTTCCCAGTCGCCGGACGTGATGTTAAACTTTTTCAGGCTGGTCTTGATAATGTCCCTAAAGCGTTTCTTTGGCCCACCAGGGGCTCGCCGTCCTTCCTTTAGCTGGGAGTACAGGATCTGCTTTGGGAGACGGTTGTTGGGCATGCGGATGACATGTCCTGTCCATCGGAGTTGGTGCTGCATTATGGTGGTAGTGATGCTGGGCATATTCGTTTCTTCCAGAATACTGGAGTTTGTACGTTTGTCTTCCCAGTTGATCCTCAAGATTTTCCTTAAGGCTCTTTGATGGAATATTTCCAGTGCTCTCAGATGTCTGCTGTAGGTTGTCCAGGATTCCGCTCCATACAGCAAAGTTGGGAGCAAAAAGGTCCTGATTTACAGAGCTGTGATTCTCCCAAATGTATTGTTGTCATCAAACAATAGTATTAGAAAATTGGACGACATTTCGTGTACGTTAATATTTTTGAACGTACACGATATTCATTCGTTTTTTTATTTAATTTTGAAAGTAGAAAAAAATTTCCCCGGTACGAATTGTGTCGAGCCATTAGTCTGGTTATTTGATGGGAAAAAGATGAAATGTAGTAGTTGCAATAAACCCGTTAAGAATCCGTACAAATGCAGCAGCGGAGGACTTTTATTCTGCTGTGCGGAACTGAGGAAGAACTGATGAAGGAACAGTTTGATCTTCGGCTGATAAATCAGAGTAAAGGGGCGTTTAATTCCCGCCTACATGTAGAAATCGAATATTCAAGCTGTTTATAATTTTTTTTACCTGAGAACGAAAAACGAAAAATCAAGCTGAATACTTGTTTTTCCTTGTTTTGTTTTTTTAATTAAAAAACAAAAAAGGAACAGATTTCTCGTTTTTCTACTTTCAAATTTAAATAAAAAAACGAATGAACGCAACATACACGAAATGTCGTCCAATTTTCTAATACTATTATTTGATGACAACAATACATTTGGAAAACAAAATACAGCCATTTCTGCTTTTTTTCTGCCTTTTTTAAATTTCATCTTTCATTCCGAAATAGAATAATGAATGAACGAAAAAGTACATGGACCATCTAATCAAATGGACATTTATAAATCTGTTATCATGCAGATATATGAAGATAAATTAATACACACTTCAGTTTCTCTAATCTGCATTGTGTATTTTCCAACAGAACACAGATCTTCTTAATTCCAGAGTTTCCGATTTTATTCTCACTCAGATCCAGCTCTATCAGGTTTGAAGGGTTTGAATTAAACGCTAAAGTCAGAGCAGCACAACCTTCTGCTGTAATACTGTTATTATTCAGCCTGAAGAGAAGAAAAAAAGAAAAAGAAAAGACAGGAAGGTCTCCTCAGGTTTTATTTCTGCCCAAAAAAACACATCTACAGTAACAAGGGTTTTCATGATGAAAGAGGGCCTACTTTCTTAAAGAGCATGCATTTCAATAACACTGCAAAACTAGTAAAACATAAGTAAAAACTTCTTAAGCAATTAATTAAACAATCTAAACAAATCATGAGCAATGAGACAAACAACAAAACAGAGAAAAACATTTTCAAGAAGGAAATACTACATATAAAAAATAAGGTAAAGAAATAAATTATTTTTTTTATCAAATCATAAAATAAAAAAACAGCATAGTCTGCATGAATTAAATATTGGGTCCCACTTTATATTAAGTGGCCCTAATACCTGTGAACTTACATGGTTACTAGATATGTACTTAGTATGTAACTACAGTGTAATTACACATTGGTACATAGTATTTACAACGGTAATATTTGTGCAACTACACATATGTAACAACCCACGGAAAGGTATGTGTAAGTACAAATGTGTAACAGGACATTGGTAACAACACTTTTTCCACTACAGTAAGTACACATGTGTAACAGGCATCGTGTAACTACATTTTGTAACAACAATATGTATTCACACAAGTTGTTCCACTTCCATACGCAGTCTTCCATACTGTAGTTACCAGTTAAGAACACACTGAAACCATGATGATTCCTATGTGGATACCATGTATTTACTGTCCGACAGGACTTATGTTGAATCACAGCTAAAGTTTTCCCTTGTGGTACCAGTGTACTTACATGGTTACTCCTCAGGAACTCTGCACTTGATACAATGTGTTCAATTGTCATAACTTACTGTGTATTATGCAAAACCCAAACCTCTGTGCAACACTGTATTAACAGTGTACTTACATGGTAACTCCTCAGGAACTGTCTACTTAATATAAAGTGTAAAATAGTCATAACTTACTCTGTAATATGCAAAACCCAAACCTCTGTGCAACACTGTATTAACAGTGTACTTACATGGTAACTCCTCAGGAACTGTCTACTTAATATAAAGTGTAAAATAGTCATAACTTACTCTGTAATATGCAAAACCCAAACCTCTGTGCAACACTGTATTAACAGTGTACTTACATGGTAACTCCTCAGGAACTGTCTACTTAATATAAAGTGTAAAATGGTCATAACTTACTCTGTATTATGCAAAACCCAAACCTCTGTGCAACACTGTATTAACAGTGTACTTACATGGTAACTCCTCAGGAACTGTCTACTTAATATAAAGTGTAAAATGGTCATAACTTACTCTATAATATGCAAAACCCAAACCTATGTGCAACACTGTATTAACAGTGTACTTACATGGTAACTCCTCAGGAACTGTCCACTTAATATAAAGTGTAAAATGGTCATAACTTACTCTGTTAATACAGTGTTGCACATAGGTTTGGGTTTTGCATA
This sequence comes from Chrosomus eos, assembly GCA_036326025.1. Taxonomy (NCBI): domain Eukaryota; kingdom Metazoa; phylum Chordata; class Actinopteri; order Cypriniformes; family Leuciscidae; genus Chrosomus; species Chrosomus eos. The sequence continues at coordinate 44,354,888 of CM070824.1, read as the reverse complement.
TTACAGAGTAAGTTATGACCATTTTACACTTTATATTAAGTAGACAGTTCCTGAGGAGTTACCATGTAAGTACACTGTTAATACAGTGTTGCACATAGGTTTGGGTTTTGCATATTACAGTGTACTTACATGGTAACTCCTCAGGAACTGTCTACTTAATATAAAGTGTGAAACGGTCATAACAGAGACCATCTCAGCAAACCCAAACCTCTCATAGTTTTATTAACAATAGCATTAAAATATATTTTGAGCCACTAATCCTACTCATACAATTAAACCTACCCATAACCATTCCTTAAAACTACGTAGGCTACACTTATGAAGAAAAAAAAAACCCAAAACATACAGACAAGTAACGTTATAAATTTCACAATAATTTGTTTATTGCGAAAATGTCAAAACCGGTACCAAAAGTGGTTCACATGATGATGCGTTGCAGCCGCAGTCCTCTCTGGCAGTATTATAATAGTTGTGTATGAGGTACAGATCAGAATATAAATTATTAATCCATGAAAATGTTAATGTGGTTTCGGTTCGCTCTGTGTGAAGGCACGCGCGCTTCTCTGTAGCCTACTACACCGACTGAAACACGGCATGTCGCAATCTGTGACGAAGCAGGCGAGAGCCAATGAGCGTTTGATATCACGGCCGTAAAACATGTCGTAACTCTTCTTGAAGGCGCATTTTTTGAATTTGAATTCATCACCAGCGCGCCTGAGCGCGGGATTTGACGTTTGCGGTCGCTGCTGAGAAATGAAGATGAAGATCATAAAGGGCTGAATTTGGATCTGTTTCCTGCAAACAACGTGGATTCTAAATATTTGGATTACATCAGGTTAATAAAATTTATGTATTTTGCGAATTTATGTTGTGTTTTATTGGAGAAAACGCTTTTTGTGTCTCACAGTAAATAAACTAAATCCTACAAAATGGTTAAATGATTAAACAAGGTTTTTTTAAGGCTTTAAAGTGTAGGCTAATCTTGTTTATTGTTTACAGAACACTGTAATTTACTGTAAAGGCAAATAGGTCACCACAATGTAAAATCAAAAAATATAAAAATAAAGAGTAAATCTTTAAAAGTGCTATGCAGTAATATCCCAGAATCTTTATAAGCATAACTATCACATTTATATTTCAGAGTTTACTATCCACTACGTAACCTTGTGTTTAGCATTTACTGTGGTACACAACAATGACCCTGCAGTTCCTTTGGAGTTACCATGTAAGTACACTGTTTATACAGTGTTGCAAAGAGGTCTTGGTTTAGCATATTACAGAGTAAGTTATGACCATTTTACACTTTATATTAAGTAGACAGTTCCTGAGGAGTTACCATGTAAGTACACTGTTAATACAGTGTTGCACATAGGTTTGGGTTTTGCATATTATAGAGTAAGTTATGACTATTTTACACTTTATATTAAGTGGACAGTTCCTGAGGAGTTACCATGTAAGTACACTGTTAATACAGTGTTGCACAGAGGTTTGGGTTTTGCATATTACAGAGTAAGTTATGACCATTTTACACTTTATATTAAGTAGACAGTTCCTGAGGAGTTACCATGTAAGTACACTGTTTATACAGTGTTGCAAAGAGGTCTTGGTTTTGCATATTACAGAGTAAGTTATGACCATTTTACACTTTATATTAAGTAGACAGTTCCTGAGGAGTTACCATTTAAGTACACTGTTAATACAGTGTTGCACATAGGTTTGGGTTTTGCATATTATAGAGTAAGTTATAACTATTTTACACTTTATATTAAGTGGACAGTTCCTGAGGAGTTACCATGTAAGTACACTGTTAATACAGTGTTGCACATAGGTTTGGGTTTTGCATATTACAGAGTAAGTTATGACCATTTTACACTTTATATTAAGTAGACAGTTCCTGAGGAGTTACCATGTAAGTACACTGTTTATACAGTGTTGCAAAGAGGTTTGGGTTTTGCATATTACAGAGTAAGTTATGACCATTTTACACTTTATATTAAGTAGACAGTTCCTGAGGAGTTACCATGTAAGTACACTGTTAATACAGTGTTGCACATAGGTTTGGGTTTTGCATATTATAGATAAGTTATGACTATTTTACACTTTATATTAAGTGGACAGTTCCTGAGGAGTTACCATGTAAGTACACTGTTAATACAGTGTTGCACATAGGTTTGGGTTTTGCATATTATAGAGTAAGTTATGACTATTTTACACTTTATATTAAGTAGACAGTTCCTGAGGAGTTACCATGTAAGTACACTGTTAATACAGTGTTGCACAGAGGTTTGGGTTTTGCATATTACAGAGTAAGTTATGACTATTTTACACTTTATATTAAGTAGACAGTTCCTGAGGAGTTACCATGTAAGTACACTGTTAATACAGTGTTGCACAGAGGTTTGGGTTTTGCATATTACAGAGTAAGTTATGACTATTTTACACTTTATATTAAGTAGACAGTTCCTGAGGAGTTACCATGTAAGTACACTGTTAATACAATGTTGCACAGAGGTTTGGGTTTTGCATAATACACAGTAAGTTATGATAATTGAACACATTGTATCAAGTGCAGAGTTCCTGAGGAGTAACCATGTAAGTACACTGGTACCACAAGGGAAAACTTTAGCTGTAATTCAACATAAGTCCTGTCGGACATATAGTAAATACATGGTATACACATAGGAATCATCATGGTTTCAGTGTGTTCTTAACTGGTAACTACAGTATGGAAGACTGCGTGTGAAAGTGGAACAACTTGTGTGAATACATATTGTTGTTACAAAATGTAGTTACACAATGCCTGTTACACATGTGTACTTACTGTAGTGGAAAAAGTGTTGTTACCAATGTCCTATTACACATTTGTACTTACACATACCTTTCCGTGGGTTGTTACATATGTGTAGTTACACAGATATTACCGTTGTAAATACTATGTACCAATGTGTATTTACACTGTAGTTACATACTAAGTACATATCTAGTAACCATGTAAGTTCACAGGTATTAGGGCCACTTAATATAAAGTGGGACCAAATATTGCTACAAAAGTTTTTCAGTCAGTTAAAGCTGCAGTCGGCAAGTCTGGCAGATTGTAGTGTTGTTTTTGGCGGCCTGTTTTAATTTTAGTTTTAGTCTAGTCTTTGTGTCAAGCTGTCATTTTAGTTTTTATTAGTTTTAGTCACGTTCATACTCTTTTTAGTCTAGTCTAGTCTTATCTTATTATAGATAGCCTATCTTATTATATTATTGTTACCTTATAGACTCAAGAATATTCCAGACACAGGAAAACGCTCTGAATATGAATTTACAACATATTTATTTTACCAACCAAACATGTTAGAAGAAGGCTAGCCTACACACGTGATGAAAGTTTTTCCAGATGTCATTTCTTCTTTTTCTCCCAAAGACAAATCCCTTTCTCTATGTCAGACTTAACTGTGTTTGTGGTCGTTTATGCTAACGCCTGTTTCACACATACTCCATTTGCGGTGTGTATTTTTTCCCGAACCCATGTTAGGTTAGAGCGCTCACAACGCACGCGGAGGCAATGCGCTCCAGAAGCGGTGCGTGCATAACAGCATAGCAGATCTACACAGTAGGCTACCTCAACAACGCGACATAATGGATGTAGGCTAGAAATATTGATTTGAAAATAAAAAATAGAGAATAAATGTTGTGATTGTGGTACAGCCGTAAATCAGTTGCACACTGCAAACGCAGCACATGTGAAAACACAATAGCGCGTGCTGCTCCTGCATACACACCGCAACACACACTACACACACTACACACGGAGTATGTGTGAAACAGGCGTAACTCACGCAGCTGCATCTTCTAAATAATGCCGCGAGTGGGGCTTGAGGATGTGATCGCCTGCGTCTGCGCAGTGCGATCTGATGCAGCCCCTGAAGTGACACAGACATGCTGCATAATAATAATAACGCAAGTAAACGAGATGAAATAACGTTAAATAACATTTCGTCTCGTCTCGCTTTGGTCAACGAAAATGAAGACATTTTAGCATAGTTTTTATTTTGTAAACCACATTTAGTCTCGTTTTTATTCGTCAACAATATTGCATTATACATTTAATTATAGTCATCGTCACATGGCCAGCATTTACGTTGCGTCTCGTTTTCGTCACGATAAAGGTTCGTTGACGACGATATTTAGTCATAATTTTCGTTGACGAAAGCAACACTAGCAGATTGAGGGGACTTAGCCAAAATTTTCAATGTTTACAACTCTCATGCCTCACCCCCACTACCACCGAGCACCCTCCCATCGAGTTTGTGCTCGTCAGTGCGTGTGCACCAGATTTCCTGTGAACGCGCCCGTCTCTTCAGCATAATTTTCTTTTCCTTGGTTGTTTTGGACCTCCTAGCTCTGGTAGTTAACCGAGGAATTGGAAGCTTGTTAGTAGATTTTCTCTCTAGTTTAGTTTTAACTGGAATGCGTCTCAGACCACCTCCAGTTGTGGTTTGAGCGCTCGGATTTAAATTCGCCTCGATTTGCGTGTCGGAAGGCATTTACACCTGGTCTTTTCACGATCAGATAGCTATCCGATCTGAGAGAACACATGAAGTAACCAGGTGTAAACAAGCCCTTTGATAAAAACAATTTTCTCAAAAACATTTTTTCTCAAAACGTTGTTCACCCATATTGATTTTTTAAAATTATTATTAAAGCAGAAGTTCCGGGGTTTTTTTCCCTATTTTTTTTTTTTTGGGATACATTGTCTATTCAGATATTCATGCAACAAAATATTCTCGGGGCCATGAAAGTGTGGTGAAAATGTAGTTCTCTTTTACAGTTTATTGCACCTTTAATAACTTATTAATCATGTTTCACTATTTTCTAGCTCATGTTAATAACTTTAATTAACCATCAGCACTGCAGATACACTAACTTACAGTGATATAAAATATATATCAAAATCTCAATAGATTGAAGCTGGTTGCTCAGGGTGTGTGATATTGACACAAAAAATTGTCAATCTTGATATTTTCTGGGATTTTATTGATAGCATTGACAGAAATGACTTTTCCAATAAGTTTACATTCCACGTGTGCTTTTTGTTTTCACTGGTCTGCGCAGTGGAAAAAAAAATTCTAGTCAGACTTTTGTTGAATTTGTGAGGGAGAAAGGCATTTTGTTTGATAAATGGTGCACATCTAGTAAAGTAAATGATTTTAAAGACGTGCGTGAGTTAATTCTTTTAGAAGACTTTAAAAATTGTATACCCGAGCGTGTTGTCGTTTACTTGAATGAACAAAAAGTGACGTCCCGCTATGGAACTGAAATAGATTGGGCCATTGACCAACTGAAACCTGGTCTAAAGTCAATGGCCCAGTATTTGTTATTTAAAGAGCGCATTAGTAATGTGTGCCTATAGGCGGGTCCACAACGCACATACACTCTGCTTATTACACACACACAAACATGCCAAATATTAAAAATAAAAGGATTACAATGTAAAAGATTAATATTGTGTACATAAAGATATGGTGGAATCTGGCTTGTGACTAATCTACATGATGGCTCAGTTAATCTTAGATTAATCTACAATGTCAATATTTTGAAAATGTAAAATCAAATAGTATATTTTTTTAAAGATGCTTTGTAAAGTATAAAACATTGTAAAATACTTACATCAGTGTGTTGAGTTTACAGTGTTTATCCTGCAGTAGAGCAGCGATCTGATTCACTCGTGTGTCTCCTAGTTCACGTCCACTCAGATTCAGTTCTCTCAGGAGTAACGGGTTTTTACCCACAATTCCTCTCACATACTGACAGGCTTCATCTGCATCATGACTCAAAAACCTGCAGAAGGGAAGATGAAGCAGGAATTAATTAATTTAACAAACCGTAGTAAGTTTTTTTTATTAATAGTCTAATGTTAATCCTTGTTAACTTTGACAACAACAAAAGATTATGCAGTTTACTGCATTACTGAATTTACAGCCATTTTTCCACTTTTAGGCAAAACTGTTCTAAGAACAATAAGAAACCGTTCCAGTAATATTTCCACTTGATCCTGTCGAGGTGTCCATGAGCAAGACACCTAACCCCAGCTGCTCCCGACGAGCTGGATGGCACCTTGCATGGCTGCCGTCGCCCGTCGGTGTATGAATGAGTGAGTGAATGGGTGAATGTGAGGCAAAAATGTAAAGCGCTTTGGTGGCCATTGGGTCTGTGAAAGCGCTATACACTCACCTAAAGGATTATTAGGAACACCTGTTCAATTTCTCATTAACCCCCATAGATATATACACTAGATGTTCATTAGAACGAATGCGTCAATAGAGCCGCCATCTTGGAACAGGGGAGCCCCTCCACTTTAATGCATCAGTGTCAATGTAGACCAGGGGTGGGCAATTAATTTCCACAAGAGGCCACATGAGAAACTGGGGCGGTTGTAGAGGGCCGGACCAATATACTTGACTCAGTTCTGCCCAATATATTATTTCTCTTGATAAAAAAAAAAAGCAGGAAATGAATGAAATGAATCACTATTTAATAAACATTTCACAAAAACAGTTTTGAAATGTGCATTTTTTGCAGTGTTTCAAAAACTAGCATCACAACTTTATACAAAAAAGCAAGTATTTCAAAGACCACCATCACATTAACTATATAAAAAAGCAATAAATGACCACAGTGTTGTTTGTTTGATTACCCACGTTTTTTTTTCTTGTTCAGTGAGAGAAATCTAGCCTGTGTTGGGCTTTAACAAGTGCACTGAAGTCAGGTTGCATATCTGAGGTTGATATGCGAAGGACAGCACACAAGTGATCATCACTGAGAGAGGATCTGTATCTGGATTTGTTAAACCTCATCACTGAGAATGTTTGTTCACAAATGTAGGTAGATCCAAAGAGAACCAACATCCTCTGAGCATGCCTCCTTATGTGTGGAAAGTTTTCCTCTTTGAGAGAAGAATAAAAATGCAGTAGTGATACTGACTTAAAGTGCTCTGCTAATAGTTTATCAGACTGCAGATCAATGAGTTCAAGCTGAACATCAATGGGTGCATAATCCACACTGCAAGTGAAGGGAGAAGAAATCATGTGCATTTCACCCTCTACTGTTTTGAAGTCTTCAAATCGCCTTGAAAACTCATCATGCAGTGCCCATAACATGGATGAGTACCTGCGGAGGTGATCAGCTGATGGTGTGACTTCTTTCAGTGTTGACATGTGGGTAAGAACGTTGCCCTCCAATTGGCTTGAAAGAAACTTCAACTTCCTCATGAAAGCTGTCACCAAGCTGTACATTTCATGTACAAAGAGGCCCTTGCCTTGCAGCTTAGTGTTTAGTTCATTCATTAATGCAGTCACATCAACACCAAAAGCCAGATCTGCTATAAAGTCTGCATCTGAGAGCTCTGGGGTGTCCCTGCATTTCATCTCACAAAACTCCTGAATTTCTGCTCTCAAGTCCCAAACTCTTTTAAGCACCTTGCCTAGGCTGAGCCATCTGACAGTTGTGTGGTAGCCTATGTCACTATGTTCACTTTCACACTCTTCCAAAAGTGCAACAAACTGTCTATGATTCAGTGCTCTTGCCCTGATGAAGTTAACTATTTTAGTAACAACATCAATAACATGGTTGATTTTTAGCACTGACTTGCACAACACCTCCTGGTGAATAATGCAATGCAAAAATGTCAATTTCTGTTCTGGGTTTATTTCAGTCACTTTATCTTGCATCCGCTTCAAAAGTCCAACATTTTTCCCAGTCAGATTTGGACAACCATCGGTTGTAACACCTGTCAGTTTGTCCCATTTTAGTCCCAGTTTGTCCATGGATAAATTTACCTCTGTAAACAAATCACTCCCCGTTGTGGTCCCTTTCATTGACCGCATAGCTGCCAGCTCCTCCGTCATCGCAAAGTCTTTCGTTATCCCACGTACAAAGATAAGTAACTGGGCTGTGTCGCGGACATCACAGCTCTCGTCCAGAGCCAAGGAGAAATAGTCAAAATTGTCCACTTTGTTTTGCAGCTGAAGCTCCAGATTTCCCGCGATGTCCTCGACTCGTCTCGTTACTGTTCGCCTGGAGAGGGACACATTCGCAAATGCGTCTTTTTTCTCAGGGCATATTAGCGCTGCAGAGTCCACTAAACATTCTTTGATAAACTCCCCATCACAGAATGGCTTACTTTTTTTTGCGATTTTGTGGGATATCACAAAGCTGGTCTTGACTGCTGCATCCCTGGATCCGTGAAGCTTGTTAAAAAGTCCTTGCTGCTTTTGCAGCTTAGCTAGCAACGCGTCAGATGTCCGTGCCCGCTCTGCGTCCGTCAAATTCTTGTATTTTTCTGCATGTTTAGTCTCGTAATGGCGATTCAAATTGTAATCCTTGAGCACAGCTATCTGTTCTCCACAAACTAAACACACAGCTTTACCTTTGACTTCAGTAAATAAATACTTAGAAGTCCATGCCTTGTTAAAAACTCTACATTCTGCATCGATCTTTCTTTTTTTAACGTTAGCTAACATATTTCAAGGCTAACAGCAAACTCACATTTCTTGAAAGGTGTGCTGCATGATCGCGAACACATATGAGTGAAGGTGCATCACACACACACTGTGACTGACATGTAAAAAAAAACAAAAAAACAGTTGCCTTGACTTTTAAAGCAGCAGTCAATAACTTTTGGCACTCTGGCGGTTAATAAACAGAACTGCACGTGTCTTGCGGAAGAACATTGCAGCCGGAGCTACTTCTCTCATGTCTATATGACGAGTCACGCAGTCACTGCTGCGCAGCAGTTAACCCGACTGGCATAAAATAGTCAGAATATAAACACTGATTATAGATGTACCATAGTGATTCGGGATAAGACAAAAACACGGTTTGGAAAATTGATTCATGGGTGTACTCGCTCAATGTATATTTTTTGTAAAATTTGAACACAAAAAAAAGTTATGGACTCCAGCTTTAATTAACCAAATACCTCACGCGGGCCGGTCAAGGACAGCCAGAGGGCCTGATGTGGCCCGGGGGCCGTACAATGCCCAGGTCTGATGTAGACAAAGGTCGAACGGAAATAAAATCACCATAAATCATCATGAATGCAATTTTCTCATTTTTTTTGGTTCGTTCCAACGGTCAGTCATGTATTTATCATTGATCCCAGAAAAAGATAAAAAATGTTTTTTTTAAAACATTCTTCCTAGTTCAGATTGCCTTCGTGTGAACATCATATACAGCACAAAAGTCAGCCACCATCAATTAATTCGAAGGCAGAGATAGCAGTGTTACCTAGCTACTTCCTATGACAAGACCCCTGTTCCAAGATGGCGCGGTTTTGACGCATGCTTAGAACCCCAAGGTGACGTCTAGTGTATATGTCTATGATTAATGCAATTATCTAATTAACCAATCACATGGCAGTTGTTTCAATGCATTTAGGGGTATGGTCCTGGTCAAGACAATCTCCTGAACTCCAAACTAAATGTCAGAATGGGAAAGAAAGGTGATTTAAGCAATTTTGAGCGTGGCATGGTTGTTGGTGCCAGACGGGCCGGCCTGAGTATTTCACAATCTGCTCAGTTACTGGGATTCACACACAACCATTTCTAGGGTTTACAAGAATGGTGTGAAAAGGGAAAAACATCCAGTATGCGGCAGTCCTGTGGGCGAAAATGCCTTGTTGATGCTAGAGGTCAGAGGAGAATGGGCCGACTGATGCAAGCTGATAGAAGAGCAACTTTGACTGAAATAACCACTCGTTACAACCGAGGTATGCAGCAAAGCATTTGTGAAGCCACAACACACACAACCTTGAGGCGGATGGGCTACAACAGCAGAAGACCCCACCGGGTACCACTCATCTCCACTACAAATAGGAAAAAGAGCTTTTTTACAATTTGCAAGAGCTCACCAAAATTGGACAGTTGAAGACTGGAAAAATGTTGCTTGGTCTGATGAGTCTCGATTTCTGTTTAGACATTCAGATGGTAGAGTCAGAATTTGGCGTAAACAGAATGAGAACATGAATTTATCATGCCTTGTCACCACTGTGCAGGCTGCTGGTTGTGGTGTAATGGTGTGGGGGATGTTTCTTGGCACACTTTAGGCCCCTTAGTGCCAATTGGGCATCGTTTAAATGCCACGGCCTACCACGGTTTCTGACCATGTCCATCCCTTTATGGCCACCATGTACCCATCCTCTGATGGCTACTTCCAGCAGAATAATGCACCATGTTACAAAGCACGAATCATTTCAAGTTGGTTTCTTGAACATGACAATGAGTTCACTGTACTAAAATGGCCCCCACAATCACCAGATCTCAACCCAATAGAGCATCTTTGGGATGTGGTGGAACGGGAGCTTCGTGCCCTGGATGTGCATCCCACAAATAAGATGCTATCCTATCAATATGGGCCAACATTTCTAAAGAATGCTTTCAGCACCTTGTTGAATCAATGCCACGTAGAATTAAGGCAGTTCTGAAGGCGAAAGGGGGTCAAACACAGTATTAGTATGGTGTTCCTAATAATCCTTTAGGTGAGTGTATAAATGCAGTCCATTTACCATTTGGCACAGCACAATTACAAACTGTTCTCAGGCCAGAATTCTCAGCAAGATTGGCTAACTGTGCTGAACCATGCAGGTAGAATACGGGTAGTGACGCTGGCACTCAGAATTGACGGTTCGCAAAGACCCGCCCCCTTCAGTTACTGTTGCTATATCCGACAAGGATATAGCAACTCTCTCGCCACACATCATGGCATGCCACTGTCACGCCACACGTCATGTTCTCACGCAGTGAAAAATACATCGTAGAGCAAAGAGGACACTGACAACACACCGACAGACAGAACAGAGCAGTTTACTTTTTATATAAATCAAAGTCTCATCTTTCAAATTTAGTCATTTTTAAAGAAATTTAAACAATAAATACCATTGTGGCTCTTTAATGTGTCGTGACAGATAGCTGTAGCGCCTCAGTTAAAGCTGCTCGTGAACCGATCATCTCTTCCTTGTAGTTAATTTATAGCATCAAAAAAACATGAAAGAACATCTGAAGGGATGTTGTTTCAACTGCGGAAAGCCGTCAGTACACTCAGAACAGTTTTTCAAGTTCGAATCCACGGACGTTAATCTATTAACTCACCTGACTGCTTTGTCGGACAAAATGGCGGATTCAGCGGATGACGGATTATGATTGGTCAGATAGCCTGTCAATCAAACTTAAGCAAGGAGAACGGTTTGCCTAGATGGTGGTAAAGAGGCATACATTTCTCAATTCACCTGTATGTCATTTATTTTGTACTATTTCTGTCACAGTGTCTGGTTTGTGTCTCGTTTTCACGGTGTCCTTCACACTGACTACGATTCCCAGCATTCTGTCTTTCACTTATCACTGTTTATTGCACTCAGCTGTTGCCCGTAATAATTGTCCCAGCTGTTCATTGTTAGTCTTGTTAGATCTGTGTGTATTTATTCTCTGCCTGTGATATTATGTGTACGGAGTCGTTAATTTGTGTCACCACACTTCTTGTTTGTTTATACCCGTTCTTGTTTGGATTGCTTCTCTGGATTTTTGACCTCTGCATGGATTACAACGATTTTGGATTGCCCTCTTAATAAATTACTGCACTTGGATTTTCCCTCGTATTGTGTGTGTTCGTGACAGAACGACTCCGTCACCATAAATCCAGCGGTAATTTTCATTTTTTATTTTTATTATTTTTTGTAAGATCTCGTCCCCAGTCACAATGTGGATTCCACGTAGTGAACATTCTCCCACAGAGAGAGAGAAGGGGATCTCTTTACTAGAGTATTTTTCTAGATGTGCACAAAGGCATGAGGAAATCAGGATAGCTGAAGCTTCACCACAGGTCTCAGAGCGCTGGGACTTCGATGGTTTCGTCCAGTTCAGAGTCGGTACACATCCGTCAGAAAGGAAGGAGGAGACCTGCGTCGGCCCAGTCAGAGACTGTTCACGTCACGTCTGCCCAGCCAGAGACTGTTCACGTCACGTCTGCCCAGCCAGAGACTGTTCACATCACGTCTGCCCACAGAGACGTCACGTCTCTGCAGCAGAGACTGTTCCCCGTTTGTGTGCCTGCCAGCATGAGGACAGAGTCGGCGATGACATGCCATTGGTTGCCGTCCAGGGTCGGAGCGTGCCTGTTCTACCGAGCGGTTCTGTTCCTCGTGTCTGTCCTGAGCCGGTGTCTGTTCCTGAGCCGGTGTCTGTTCCTGAGCCGTGTCTGTTCCTGAGCGGTGTCTGTTCCTGAGCCGGTGTCTGTTCCTGAGCCGGTGTCTGTTCCTGAGCCGGTGTCTGTTCCTGAGCCGGTGTCTGTTCCTGAGCCGGTGTCTGTTCCTGAGCCGGTGTCTTGTTCCTGAGCCGGTGTCTGTTCCTGAGCCGGTGTCTGTTCCTGAGCCGGTGTCTGTTCCTGAGCCGGTGTCTGTTCCTGAGCCGGTGTCTGTTCCTGAGCCGGTGTCTGTTCCTGAGCCGGTGTCTGTTCCTGAGCCGGTGTCTGTTCCTGAGCCGGTGTCTGTTCCTGAGCCGGTGTCTGTTCCTGAGCCGGTGTCTGTTCCTGAGCCGGTGTCTGTTCCTGAGCCGGTGTCTGTTGCTGTTCCTGAGCCGGTGTCTGTTGCTGTTCCTGAGCCGGTGTCTGTTGCTGTTCCTGAGCCGGTGTCTGTTGCTGTTCCTGAGCCGGTGTCTGTTGCTGTTCCTGAGCCGGTGTCTGTAGCTGTTCATGAGCCGGTGTCTGTTGCTGTTCCTGAGCCGGTGTCTGTTGCTGTTCCTGAGCCGGTGTCTGTTGCTGTTCCTGAGCCGGTGTCTGTTGCTGTTCCTGAGCCGGTGTCTGTTGCTGTTCCTGAGCCGGTGTCTGTTGTGTTCTGAGCCGGTGTTGTTGCTGTTCCTGAGCCGGTGTCTGTTGCTGTTCCTGAGCCGGTGTCTGTTGCTGTTCCTGAGCCGGTGTCTGTTGCTGTTCCTGAGCCGGTGTCTGTTGCTGTTCCTGAGCCGGTGTCTGTTCCTGTGCCGTGGTCGCCCTGGTCATCTCCGATGTGGCAGCCTGAGGCGTCTTCACCGCCGTGGCCGCCTGAGGCGTCTTCACCGCCCTGGCCGCCCAAAGGACCTGCCCCATTCTGGCCGCCTGCACAGCCGGATCCGCCCTGGCCGCCCGATGGACTGTCTGCTCCGCCCTGGCCGCCCGAGGGAAAGTCTCCGTCCCTGGCCGCCCGAGGGGTCTTCACCGACCTGGCCGCCCGAGGGGTCTTCACCGCCCTGGCTGCCCGAGGGGTCTTCACCGCCCTGGGCGGCCAATGGACGGTCTGTTTCACCCTGGTCACCTGATGGACTCTCTGTTTCACCTTGGTCCCCGACTAAACCATCCCTCCGTGTTCCTGTTTTCCTTCACGGACCTGGCCCACCTTCCCTCCCCCTGATCCTCCACCATTCCACCTCCCTCCTGAACTCTTGTGTTGTGTTTTAGTGTTGTCGTTAAGCGTCTGGTAGCCGCTCCGTAGAGGGGGGGGTTATGTCACAGTGTCTGGTTTGTGTCTCGTTTTCACGGTGTCCTTCACATTGACTACGATTCCCAGCATTCTGTCTGTCACTTATCACTGTTTATTGCACTCAGCTGTTGCCCGTAATCATTGTCCCAGCTGTTCATTGTTAGTCTTGTTAGATCTGTGTGTATTTATTCTCTGCCTGTGTCAGTATGTGCATGGAGTCGTTAATTTGTGTCACCACACTTCTTGTTTGTTTATACCCTTTCTTGTTTGGATTGCTTCTCTGGATTTTTGACCTCTGCATGGATTACAACGATTTTGGATTGCCCTCTTAATAAATTACTGCACTTGGATTTTCCCTCGTCTTGTGTGTGACAATTTCATCATGTCTCACCTCAGTGTCTTGAGTTGACACTTCTGATCCTGTAGTAAATCCCTGAGCTCCTTCACTCCTGATTGTCCAGGATCATTTTCTGTGAGATCCAGCTCTATCAGGTGTGAAGGGTTTGATCTCAGAGCTGAAGCCAGAGCTTTATAACCTTCTTCTGTGATACTGCAGTCTGAAAGTCTACAGAAAAGACATTTATTACCACTCAAAAAAAAATACATGAAAAATGATTTACATGAAATACGGTCAAATGCACTTTATTTATTGTATTTTCTTTTAATCAGAGAATCAATAAATAAAAAAAATCACATCTGACAGAAGCATTTATTTTCCTTCCCTTTTGTTTACAACAGAAATATTTTAAATTAAAAAATTAAAAATGTGATTAGTAAAAATTAATCAGAAAAAATTTAATTTCATATTAAATTTGACTTTGTACAGTAGTTATGATTGATTAATTACGGGTAGGGTTGGGTACCGAAACCGGGCACCGAAATGTAACCGGACCGAATCAAAACGCAGATTTCGGTGCCACTTAAATGCCTCCGCTGTCTGTTTAAATATTTGCCCTCTGGTTCTCCGAAATGGACGTAAGTAGTATCAACGCATGTGATCGCTAGTTAACCCTTTGACGCGTACGATTGTTCACACCACTGTGATTAAAACGTTCAGATCACGTGATCATCAACTTCTAAATTCAAATTTGCGTTCGCGCATTGGCTCGCTCTGAGCCAGAGACAGATGCGCTCAGCGCTGTTATATTATATCACAACTATTCAGTGTTTTTAATCACATAAGGTTTATTTTAGGTTTCATAAAATATGTTTAGATGTCATAGTCGATAGTCGACAAGTCGATGTCCATACAATAAAAGACCGGCGTACATCTAATAAATGATTCATTCAAGAACATTGTGCAGGTTTACTGCAACAATAGAGCCACGAACTTCACATACTTTTGAAAATCCAGTATTCAGTTGATCCCGATGAGCTCATTGTCACAGTTGTAAATAGGGGTGCAACGGATCAAAAAACTCGCGGCTCGGATTGTTTCTCGGATCAGAGTCACGGATCGGATCCTTTTTTGGATCAGCAAAAAAAAAAAAAAGACAAATAAACATAAGTTTTGTCTTTTTGTTTATTAACAATTTTAAATTATTAAATTAAAATATATAAAATCAACTTAAAGTGCACAAGGCATAATTGTAGGAGCCTAATTTTGCTTTTGTTCAGTGACAATTATTGCATATGTGTTGCATTTCAGTATTTCAATATTTGTTTTTTGATTGTAACTTTCTTTCTTTGTGTGTACTAATTAGATAAATATTCTCTATATTTACACTGAAATATGTTATGTAAAAATTGTGCACTGGCCCTTTAAGAATTGCGACTAAGTGAGGCGGTTGTGCGTCCTTTATAGGAAATAGAGTGGAGTCGCACAGTTTTCTTTACCGCATCCGTGATATTTAGGATTTAAGATTATATTTTGTTTCTTTTCTTTTCTTTGTTTGATTTACTAACGAGTTTGGATTAAAATGAAGAATTTACATGAAGAAAACGGTGCATGTGAATTGTTTTTTATTGGACACGGAGAGAGTTGACTGGAATTCTTGCGATGCGCACTCACAATGATAACATCTTCTTATAGATATTAGGGGGGTTGACTTACCGAAACAGGTCAATCAGGAGGATGCTTTCTGTCTTGGATGCTCGCAAGGTCTCTCGCTCTCTATCGTGCGCGCTACACGGTTTGGAGCACAGCATGTTCTGTCTCGCATGCGCGCTCATGCACGCTCGCTCGCTAGATTCCGGGAGATTCGAACTAATTTGCGGGCATCAGGGAGCCGCTATCAACATGCGGGATTTGTATAGGTTAATTTTTTTAGGCCAATTCAGCGCAACTCCAAAAAGAAGGACAAATGAGTGTCCGGTACTACACACCGTCACGGTTTTACTCTTTCCTTCATCATTATATTTAACAGGGAAGCCAAAATGCTCCCATACAGGGGATTTAAATGACGCGGGACGTTCAAGCTCCTCCGTTCCTCTGCTCGCCATGACCACGCTTGTGTGTGGACTGAATATGCACACCATTTTTTTTTTCATAAATCAATCCGCGGATCACGTGTGTGCCGAACCGAAGATATTGATCCGAACGGATCACGGATCAATGATGATCCGTTGCACCACTAGTTGTAAACATGACGGTGTTCATCAACTATGGTTTTCATCAGGGCATTTAAAGGTCCCGTTCTTCGCGATCCCATGTTTCAAACTAAGTTAGTGTGTAATGATGTTGTTAGAGTATAAATAATATCTGTAAAATTATAAAGCTCAAAGTTCAATGCCAAGCGAGATATTTTATTTAACAGAAGTCGCCTACAGCGAACGGCCGGTTTGGACTACATCCCTCTACTTCCTTCTTTAATGACGTCAGTAGAACAGTTCTCTGACTAACCTCCGCCCACAGGAATGCTCCCTCAACTCGCGCACTTCTTATAACTTACTGTTTACTCAGCTCTTACGGTGATTTTCTGAAGTAAAACTGACGCTTCATCTTTTGTGTGATGTACAATAAACTTTATTAAACTCATCAGTATATTTTTGATCATCATTCGGACCTGGTCCGACACAGCAGACTTGTAGGCTATTAATAAATAATGGATACATACACGCAGATGACAAATACGTTATAATAACCGTAATTAAACTACTAAACTATACCCGTTCCATCTTTATACACCCCTCTGACTCTGTAGGCATTATTGTCCGACTCGAAATGAACACCGTTACTCAGAGTTTCTGATGTTATCATTATTCCATGAGATGAAATTGTCCTAAGAGTCTGAGTGCGAGCTCTTGAAGCTCCGCCCCCTGTGTCGTGCAGCAGCAGCTCATTTGCATTTAAAGGGCACACACTAAAACAGAGCGTTTTTCTGAGTCCTCAAAAAAGACAATTTAAACATGCTGTAAAAAATGATCTGTTGGGTATTTTGCGCTGAAACTTCACAGACACACTCTGGGGACATCAGAGACTTATTTTACATCTTGTAAAAAGGCGCATAGAACGGGACCTTTAAGGTGATGCGTTCTAAAATAACGCTCACCTCGTGCGGGACATGCAGTAAGTCAGGAGAGGTGTCGTATTTGGCCAGAGAAGGCAAAAAATTTGACAAGAATTACTGAAATTTAAAGCTGGTTTGTATCATACCAAGAATACAGACTACTTTGCTGTTATTGGTACTGTAGTGTTATATTATTGTAGTTGGGTAAGGTGGCTTTGGCTTTATTGTGAATATGTTATGTAAATTTGTTGTGTTTTGTATTTAGACTACTTATATTTATATATTTACTTTAAAATGTTAATATATACAATTTTAAGATTTAAAAAAAAAAATTCAATAAAAAAGCCGTTCTTTAATGTCATTCACCATCATTTTGAGGCACTTTTTTTAAGTATCGGTTCAGGCACCGTTTAGGCACCGGTACCATTTTAAAAGTATCAATTTGGCATCAGTATCGAAAAAAAAAAAAAAAAAGATACCCAACCCTAATTACGGGCAATAGTCTGAAATCGCAAAATATGACAAAATCCTCACACCTCATTTTCAGACCAGCAGCCCATGGGTGCACAAATGGATTTGCTTTTTAAACAACGTGGCGCGCAGGACACGAAGATGATAACTGCGTCGGGCTGAAACTAACAAAAAACTCTTGCGTTGCGCCTGGTGCCGCATTGCGCCGGTGTATGATAAGGCCCTCTGTGTGCAAGTGATGTATGTTTGTGTGCTTAAATAAGAACAGTGCATTAATATAGAACGAAGATTAAACCTGAACTGAACGTGTGCATTAAACTGTTTTATTGCACAACTTCCAGCCAATCAGATTCGAATATTCAGACAGACCACTTGTATAATTACAATAAACCTGTATATATTGGGTTGATTTTATGAACTTTAATGTTGTTGAAATGTGCACATAGCACTAAGAAAATATTAGTATTAGATCAGCACAAAAAAGTTATCAAACATCCTTAATATGTGGTGAAATGTACTCACTTGAGTATCTCTAGTTCACACACAGGATTCTTCAGTCCCACACAGATCTCTTTGACTCCAGAGTCCAGCAGACGGCTGTTGTTCATGTTCAGCTCTTTCAGGATGGTTTTAGAGGAGAGAACAGTAGCTAGAACTGAACAGCTTTTCTCTGTAAGCTCACAATTATTTAGCCTAAACACAAAAACAGCATTATTATTATTATTATTATTATGATTCACTTCAGCACATATTCAACACACATCAGATCAGCAGGTCTTCAATTTTGATCACATTTGTGACTGATAGTCTTATATAATGAATTAACAGAGAAGTTATAATGTATAAATCACATTGACTCACTTTATTTTCTCCACTTTGCTATGAGAGTCCATCAAAAGAGCAGAGAGCTTCTCTCCATCCAGATCTCCTAATTTATCTTCACTCAGATCCAGTTCTGTCAGTAATAATGGACTTTTACCCAGAACTTTAGTGAGATACTCACACGCTTCCTGTGCAGCAGCACTTTTCAAAAACCTACAGTAAATAAAAGAGTATTTTAGATAATTCTGTCAAAATGTAATTTTGCACCTCCCATTCTTTCAAGCTAAGCAAATACATGATACACACTGCGAAAATCAATGCGAAATCAATAAAAAATTTTTTTACTGTATGTTAAAATAGATCAAAACTAATATATAATTATCGCGAAGTGAGGAGCCAAGCCCTATGCATTAGACTGAATTAGTAAAATATTTTTTCTGTAAAAAATAGCCGGCATATACTGAATATATACATATTTTTTTATTTTATTATTTGATCATGTCTCACCTCATTGTTGTCAGTGAAAATGACTGATCCTGTAGTAATTCATCAAGCTCCTTCACTCCTGATTGTCCAGGATCATTTCCTGTGAGATCCAGCTCTATCAGGTGTGAAGGGTTTGATCTCAGAGCTGAAGCCAGAGCTTTATAACCTTCTTCTGTGATACTGCAGTCTGAAAGTCTACAGAAAAAAATAAATGTCATATTAAATTTGACTTTGTACAGTAGTTATGATTAATTAATCACGGGTAGGGTTGGGTACCAAAACTGGGCACCTATATGGAACCGGTACCTAAGTTGTCACTTGTGTCTCTGCTGTTTCAATGTGTATAATATATATATATATATATATATATATATATATATATATATATATATATATATATATATATATATATATAATATATATATATATATATATATATATATATATATTTATTTTTTTAGCAGAGATGGGAGTAAGTCACATGTTCAAGTCACAAGTAAGTCTCAAGTCCCTACCATCAAGTCTCAAGTCGCAGGTACACACAACCAAGTCAAGTCAAGTCAAGTCAGTGGTTCACTTCAAGCAAGTCAAGTCGAGTTCTGCTAAGGGTCAAGTCTAAGTCAAGTTGCAATACCAAACAGAAAAAAAGTAGATTTTATATTGGCCTCAACCTTATTTATTTTTCCCTCAGAAATGATTACCTTTCTAATACATTTATATCGTAATATTAATAATATAATTTATTATAGGATGTATTTATGATTATCAAAATTTGGAATTATTATTATTATAATAACAATTATACGAAAAATGTTGGAAGATAAATCATTTGAAGCTAAATTCACAAGTGTGATGCATTAATTATATTGGTTTTATAGTAAATGTCATATGTTTAACTTTGCTTATATATTTTTTTATGGAATATCACCAGCAGACATTAACTTTCCCATTAAAGGTTGTATCAGTGATTTTCAGGCCCAAAAATAAATGATCACATTCATTTAATCTTTCCTAACGATCCGCTAGCTGCCCGCCCCATAAGCAGGCTGTCAAAAAAAACGCGTCTCTGTAGGCAGCCTAGGCTCTGAGATCTGCACACATAATAAAAAAAAACAGAATTTCGAAGGTGAAAATTAATATTCGAATGTAGAAAAACACGCCCGTGGTATCAGAGGTGCGCTGTCTGCTTTGCGAGTGGGCGCGCTGCCTGAGGGATCATCAGGGACAGGTCACAGGAGTCGCACTGGCACAGCACTGCTGAAAGTTTTTTTTATTTCTTATTCTTATTTATTGCATGAATAAGGTAGGTAAAGTTAGATACAGCAGTTTCACGCATTGCAGGCTTCCACTGGTTTGATTATTTAGGCTACCGTTTCATGTCAAGGAAAAGTTCCATGTTCACCACAGCACAGCTCGCTCGGAGCATTCAATGTCGGTTCTAGCTACTGTAAAACTTAAATTAATGTTAATATTATTTGTTTCAATCACTGAATAAAGCCTGCTATATTTGGGACAAGAGTCGCGACCTTAAATTGCTTGCGCAAAACTCTTGATCATCACTCAACATTTGTTTATTGTATTGTTCATTTAAACTGCAGAGAGCGTGAGGTGAGGGCGAGAGAGAGAAAGAGTGCCTGCGAGTGCGAGTAGTTATGTCTCTTTGTATTAATCTTTCCTGTTATTGACGTAATGTGCGTCATTGACAAAATGCACAACCAGATGTTTGAATAGTTCGAATATGTGTGTTTTATTTAGAGGGAATATTCAAACGTCATTTAAGTAATTTTGACAGCCATAGGAAGGATCGACGAGTGTTTGTGTGTTGCTGCCGATTGAGCGAACGTGTGTGTGTGTGTGTGTGTGTGTGTGTGTGTGTGTGTGTGTGTGTGTGTGTGTGTGTGTTGCGGATGGAGCGAACGAGTGCGTGTTTTGTGTATATTAATGAGAAGGGTAGGCTAGTGCATAATCTGGTCCCAAGCCGGTTCGCAGGAAGAGAGGGCAACACGCATGTCAGGAGAATCATTCAGTTTGTTTCGTTGTTTCATTATTATTAATATTAATTTTATTAGAAAATGGAATTTGGAAGCGGGCTTGGTGCGTGTTTATCACCTGTTTCGATAAATCCATATTTCAAGTAGGACTCCTGGTAATGTCTGTTAAACTCAGCTTTCTTTTTCTTGGAAGTCGTAGGCTCTTCTTCTGTCTCCTCACTGGGCCGTTTCCCCTTCGCAAAGAAACTTTCCAGAGACGTTTGTTTTTTACTCATTTTGCTAGCTTGTGGGTTTATTTTTTAGCGGTAACGTATCACGTGACCGAGACAAGCGTTGCTATGCGCCAAGAGTCATAGACGGATGTAACGGAGATATTTTATTATTTTAAAATGTATTATTTCTCAAAATAAAACATCGTTCAGACTCAGATAATAAATAAAACGGAAATAATGTAAGTTATAAATAATTTATAATTAATAAATAAATAAATAAAATTCTGTGCGGCCCAGTATCAAATGACGCACGGTGCCGGTCCGCGGCCCGGGGGTTGGGGACCGTTGCTATATACGAATGACTGTCAGAGTAGCTACCCAGGTCGTTATGTTAAGTTTGCTGACGACTCTGTCATTGTTCTACTTCTAAGTCAGGAAGACTGTGAGCATGGTCCTGTTTTATCAGATTTTGTTGAGTGGTGTGGAACTGCCTTTCTAAACATAAATGAAAACAAAACTAAAGAAGTGTACATCAACTTTGGTAGGTCACCTGTGTCTCTTCCTCCTGCTCTTATCAACAGCCAGGCTGGAGAACTACAAATACCTGGGGACAGTCATTGACAATAAGTTGCGTTTTGAGTCGCAGGTAGATGCTGTCTGCAAGAAGGCTCATCAACGTATGCACTTCTATCGGAAACTTAGAAATTTTAACCTGGATACTACTTTTATGAAAAGGTTTTATTCTTGTTTTATTGAATCAATTCTTACTTTTTCATTTATTTGTTGGTACGGTTCTCTCATGGAGAAGCAAAAGAACCGTCTTAACGATGTTGTCAAAGTGTGTAGTAAGATTGCTGGAATTGCCTTAAATGACCTTAGTGAGGTGTACAGGGTCAGATGCTTGAGAAAGGCTAAGGCTATTATTGCTGACCCATCTCATCCGTTGTGCCGAGAGTTTTTACTGCTTCCATCCGGGCGTCGTTATAAAGTTCCACGGGGTAACACCAACAGGTTCAAGAAGTCCATGATCCCCAGAGCGATTAGTCTTTTAAATGAATGAGTGAATGAGTATATTTAATGTATTGTTTTAGAATGTGTTCTTTGTTTTGTGTTGATGGTATGTTGTATGTGACTGCTGGCTGTAAACTAAATTGCCCCAACAACTAACTAACTAACTAACTAACTAACTAACTAAACTAACTAACTAACTAACTAACTAACCTCTCTGGGAAACGCGTATCTGTGTTACAAATGCCCCAGGCACAACGTTTAACCATATTTTTGATAAAACTATGACGGTAATAGCCTGCCGAGACCAAAAATATGAGACACCTGTGTTAAAGTCAATGGAGCGCTGTGAAAAAGTGTCGGACCTCTGTGGGAGCGCGTTCTTGGCTGTGCTGTGATTGGTCAATCTACATTCTAGGGTGTGGCTTAGCCAAAAGTGAATTGATTCGTTCAAAACGGCAGATTCATTCTGGAACTAAGCCACTCTTTGTTTACTGAACTGTTTACTAAATATCATATGTTATAAATATAAAAATAAGTCATAGTCTACTAGGGCCATTTTTTCCACCACATCTTGAATTTTGGGTGCATATTAATTCTGCTGGCATTTTATCCCCCAACCCCCTGATAACATCTGACCCTACTTCAAGAGAAACATAAAACACGACAAAACACCATTAACAGTTTCTCCTAAAGCATGATTTGGAAGAAACTGTTGCAAATGTCTGTGTGAATTTATGCACATTATACCAAAAATATGCCATCACTAATTTATCATTTTAATCTATTGACAGCCTTAAGCTTCATTTGAAAACATAATTTTGTATAAAGAGGCATGCTGTTTTGACCACTGTTCTCTCTAGATTAAACGTTAGTCAAATTAACTATAACAAACAGATTAAACAAGCTAGCTTACTTTTAGACGTGGTGAATGAAGTTCGAGGTTGTGATGGTCGTGTCCGATATTCCTTGCCAGTTATTATGCGTACAGCAAATCTTCTTGTGGGAATATGGTCAATTTCTAGTGTTTATATCCAAAAAGAAACGATGCTGGGAGATGTTTTTGTATTCAGCGCGCTCACAGCGATGTGTGTTTTTGCTGTGCTTGTGCAGCGTCACGCAATCGTGCAGAATAAATGGTTCCGTTGCTTTCATTTTGTTCATCAATTGATGTTGCGATGATTTATATAAAAAAATTATATAAAGTCATTGTCGAGTCATACAGTTCAAGTCAAGTCAAGTCTCGAGTCATTGGATCTTATGTCAAAGTCAAGTCAAGTAATTTTCTTAATTTAGTCAAGCAAGTCCTTAAATTTGCGACTCGAGTCAAGTCATGTGACTCGAGTCCCCCATCTCTGTTTTTTAGAGCAAACTTGTACACTGTATTTATCAACAGGATTTGAAGAGTTATATCTGTTTTACTGCTTTTTATATTTGTATTGTTCACTGTAATCTTCTTATTGTGTTTTAGGTAGACAATGTTAAGATCTGTCCAGGGACAACGGATGAAATAGCCTTTTGGCTAATTTTGGTGCCTTTGCAGCAATGCTAATTCAGGGTATCTGCAGGTATCTTCAAATTAAATGTAATGCCTTTTTAATGCCATTTTTAAATGTTTTAATGCCACACACGACCCATGTTGAGGCTCGCGCACAGTCTTTTCTCAGACGCAATACTTCAATCGCTACGGAGAGACACTCATTCGTTACATAGAGACGATGTTTTGTTGAATACAAAACAATGCACAGAAACGTGTCCCTGCTTGATATACAACCACTGATAAACAATCGGGTTTGATGAGGGAAAAAAATATATACTTCTATAGTGCGGATTAGAACCCAGAACCTCTGACACGCTTGGCAAAAGTTCTGCCACTGGACCATTAAAGTACATGCGTATAACAGACAGAATTTTTACGTGAATAAATACATAGATCCGACTAACAACATATATTACATCTCATTAGACGACAAATGTAACACAATGTATAAAACACTCAAACACAATGTACTATTTAAATCGATTCTTAACACCGATTTGTGGCGCCAAAAAAATAACTGAAATGTAACCGGACCGAATCAAAACGCAGATTTCGGTGCCACTTAAATGCCTCAGCTATCTGTTTAAATATTTGCCCTCTGGTTCTCTGAAACGGACATAAGAAGTATCATCACCGCATGTGATTGCTAGTTAACCCTTTGATGCATACGATTGTTCACACCAATGTGATTAAAACGTGATCATCAACTTTTTTTTTTTTTTTTTTTTTTTATTTTTTTTTTTTTATTGCAATTTAGGCATTACAGGGATTTTCAAGACATATAAATAAAAATAAAATAAAAAAAAAAAAACACAAAAGGAGGAACACATCACAAGTCAAACATGCAAGCAAAACATGAAACCTCCATCTGAATCCCTTACTTGTTATCCTTGACTTGGAAGTCTATTACAGAATAAGTCACAATCGTCAAAGAAGTCTTTAAGGGATATACTTGAAAAGTGTACAGACACATTAACAAAAAATAAATAAATAATAATAAAAATGAATAAAATAACAAAATTAATAAAAACATCCAACCCAAAATTACCTCTACTCTTTCCAAGCTAAATTTTGAATTCCCAAGGAAAGCATATGTTCCGCATCTACACCAAGGTACTTTAGAAAGGGGCCCCAGATCCTGTAGAATTTAAAGGGTTTGTCTCTTAGTGCAGTAGAAAAGGCTTCATTGGGAATAAATCCCTTAACAACATTTATCCACTGAGCCACTGATGGGGTTATATCAGTTATCCAATGTAACAAAATACTTTTGCGGGCACAATGTAATAATATTTGCAAGAGATGACCCCCTTTAAAACCATGAGGGAGTTCCTCTGTAAGTCCCAGTAAACAGATCTTAGGCCCTAATTGTAAAGAACAGGAAAAGATTTTACCCACCTCTACACAAACCCCCTCCCAGAATTGCTGAACTTTAAAACATCCCCAGAAGCAGTGCATAAGGGTTCCCTCTGCAATCTTACATTTATTGCATAGGCTGGATAAATTGGGGTTCATTTTGTGTCTGCGAACCGGAGTGATATGCAATCTGTGCAGTATTTTAAACTGCATTTCCCAGGATGCAGTGTCTGCTAAATAAGGTGTTACACACACCTTTCCCCAATCCGCTTCATGTATTTCTACCTCGAGATCAGCTTCCCATAGTCTTCTAACTTTATCTGAATTATCCTTGTTCGAATTTGTGAGAATATTATAAAAACGACTAAGTACTGATCGAGAAGATGACAGATTGTTAAACTGTTCTTCTATTCTAGACCGACCAAGGCCGCCTGGATGGTCCTTAAGCTTTTTTGATACAAAGCTACGAATTTGATTGTATGTAAAGAAGTGCTTCCTGTCAATCTTGTATTTTAAAACAATCTGATCAAAGGTCATCAACTTATTATTTTCCACTACATCACCTATGACACAAATCCCATGTTTTTTCCAGAGTGCTAGCCCATCATTCAACCCAGGTGAGAAATCTGGATTATTGTGTATAGGAGTGTATGGCGAGAGGTGTGTAGCATAACCCTCTGTTTTGCGAGCCATCCGCCACACTTTAATCATATTTTTGAGAATTATGTTGTCTTTGATGAAAACAGACAACTTTGTAGATGACATGTATAATAAATTGCGAAGAGGGATAGAACCAATACCTGCAGCTTCTGCACTGACCCAGGTCGAGTTTGGGTCATCTAAATGCCATTCCAGTATATGTTTTAATTGAGCAGATAATTGATATAATTCAAATGAGGGAGCTGCCAAACCTCCAGTCCTACTAGGGAGAGAGAGAAAGCTATACCTAAGTCTAGGCCGTTTTTTCCGCCAAATAAAAGATATAATTGAACCACGTAGTTGTCTTAGAGCTTTACCAGGAAGCAGAATGGGAAGCATCTGGAAGAGGTATAACAGACGTGGTACTATGTTCATTTTGACAAAGTGAATACGCCCGATCAATGATAGTGGTAAACTGCACCATCTATCTAGATCATTAATAATGGATTTGATCATCGGGGTAAAATTCAATTTGTAGAGGCAGTCCAAATTAGGTGAAATCTTTATACCTAGATATGTCAGCCCAGAAGGAGACCACTTAAACGGCACAGAGATTCCCAAGCCCAAGGAATGAGTTTTGTTTAATGGCATAGCCTCTGATTTTGCAAAATTTATCTTATATCCAGAGAAGGCACCAAACTCAGAGATCAAATTAATTAATTTAGTAACAGAG
This sequence comes from Chrosomus eos, assembly GCA_036326025.1. Lineage (NCBI taxonomy): Eukaryota > Metazoa > Chordata > Actinopteri > Cypriniformes > Leuciscidae > Chrosomus > Chrosomus eos. The sequence goes on along the minus strand of CM070824.1, from coordinate 44,328,698 downwards.
TCTTGCGGTGATTCTAGATAAATTAAGATGTCATCTGCATAAAGTGAGATTTTGTGGATCTTTTTCCCTAAAACTATGCCTTTAATATCAGAGTCTTCTCTGATTGCAATCGCTAATGGCTCAATAGCCATTACAAATAATAATGGTGACAACGGACATCCCTGCCTAGTGCCTCGAGACAGGACAAATTTAGATGATCGAATGCCATTTGTGATTATAGAGGAAGTTGGGAGTGTATATAAAATCCTGACCCATTTAGCAAATGTATTCCCCAAGTTAAAACGCTCTAACACCGAAAATATATATGGCCACTCAACCCTATCAAATGCCTTCTCGGCATCTAGTGAAATGACTACCCCCTCTTTTGCGCAGAAATTTGAGTGGTTAATAATATTTAGTAGCCGTCTAATATTATGGGATGACACTCTCCCTTTAACAAAGCCTGTCTGGTCTATATTAATAATATTGGGGAGCACCAGCTCGAGTCGGGTAGCTAGAATTTTTGCTAGTATTTTAAAATCTACATTAAGTAAAGAGATAGGGCGATAAGATCCACATTCATCAGGGGGTTTGCCTTTCTTTAGGAGCACACAAATATTAGCTTCCAATAGTGAACTGGGTAAATTGCCAGACTCATAGGAATACTGTATCATATCATGCATAGAATTAACCAAAGATTCCTTGAACTTTTTAAAAAATTCAGCTGTGAAGCCATCCGGCCCCGGTGCCTTGCCACTAGCCAGTCCCCTTATACAATTGAGGATTTCACTAATTTCAATAGGTCTATTAAGAACTTGCCGTTGCTCCTCAGACAAAGTCGGGACAGATAAATTAACAAAGAACTTAGTTAGTAAATCACCCGGATCTGATTCCAGCTGAGAAGTGTAGAGCTCTTTATAGAATTCCATAAAAGCTCTATTAATTGCTTCATTGTCGTGACATACATTTCCAGCATTGTCTTTGATAGTGGATATGACTTGAGCTTGAGAGCGCCGGCGTAGAAGGTTGGCCAGATATTTGTTTTGTTTATTTGCGAATTCATACATCCGTTGCTTTGCGAAAAATAATGATTTCTCTGCCTTCTTTGTAAGAATAGCTTCAAGAGAAGTTTGTACAGTTTTGATTTCTGCCAGTAATTCATCTGAGGGGAATGTGTTATTTCTTACTCGAAGATCGTGGAGCTTAACCTCAAGCTTTCTTTGATCTACTAAGCTCCTCCTTTTCACGTTTGATACGTATGAAATAATTAGCCCCCTGATATATGCCTTTGCAGTATCCCATATCAGATTGGGAGATACCCCAGGGGTTTTATTGTCTGAAAAAAAGAGTTTAGTTTGTTCCTTAAGATAACATTCAAAGTTTGGGTCATATGCAAGCCAAGAAGGAAACCTCCACGCACCCCGATGATGTTTAACATTAGAAAGAGATAAATTAAGGAATATGGCCGCATGATCAGATATTACAATATTACCTATCTCGCAATTCAGTATATTATGAAGGGAAGCTTTGGGTGAAAAAATGTAATCTATTCTACTGCTGGTTTTGTGTACTCCAGAAAAGAAAGTATATTCCCTCTCCCCAGGATGTAGAGCCCGCCATGTATCTATTAAACCGATTTCCTGACACGTCCCATCTAGGACGCAAGCCCTACTAGATCGCTTAACCTTTGACGGGGCAGATTTATCTAAATCAGGTGAAAGAACACAGTTAAAGTCACCAGCAATAATGCTGTGTTCGCACTGTAGCTCTGCAAATTTACAAAAAATTTGTGTAATAAAATCATTAGATTGAATGGGGGGTACATATACGTTCATGAAAGTTACAGTTTCTCCACTCAAATTTCCATTAAGCAGCACATATCGACCTGCGGTATCAGTCTGAACACTTACATTTGAGAGAGGAATATGTTTGTGAACGAGAATGGCCACACCCCTGCTTTTACTATTAAAGGACGAATAAAACACTTGCCCCACCCAGTCACGCTTTAACTTGGTGTGTTCACTTGCCGTCAAGTGCGTCTCCTGCAGAAATGCAATATGAACTTGTTCTTTTTTCAAATAATTCAGGATCTTTTTTCTTTTGATAGGATTTTGAACCCCCCTTACATTCCAGCTACAAAGTTTCAATTTTAAGTTATTTACAGACATAATAGCGGTATTTAAGGTTAATAGCCCACATTTTTCCTTGTGTAAAGAGTACCTTTAAATTAGACAGTATTGTTGTGACAAACCGAGAACATAATGTAATCTGACCCACGAGGGTTAAAGGAGGTTGGATTTGAGAAAAGCAAAAAACCCTGAATGAAAAGGTAAGAACATAAAACAAAATCAAATTACCCTGAATGCCAAACAAAAAAAGAGAACTATTTACACTGTTCAGGACACAAACAGCAATGTCCATCAAAAGGTGGAGCCTGACGCCGGTCGGTTTCGTATACGAGATCCATGGGTACACAGTCCCATGCTCAACAGAAACTACGCAGGACCGGTAAAAACAACAGATGGTCTGGACAAGTGTTAAAAGATACACAAGCAACATGCATGTATGTTGTGTAGTCATAGATGTTCAAAAGAACCGCAGCTGCAGTAGGCCCCAACGTAACAGTTAACGTTAACCCTTTAAATGTATAGAAAACATACTTAGTCAGTCTTAAGACAAAGTCTTCCTCCTCCTTGACACCTCTCAATGCCCCAATCGCCAGTGTGCAACTCTTGGAGAGCACGAAATAAACACCTTGCTGACCACAGGCAATATCAATTGAGACGATTTGAAATAGAAAGCACTAAAGAACACAAATAATCAACCCCAACCACTTGTCACAAATGTGGACGTCTCTAAGGGTCTGTAAATATCCATACCTTGTTTCCACAGAAAGTCAAACTTGTTTAGGGGTTAAACCTTCGAATCCCTTTTGAAAAACATTGACCCGGTTTTAAAGTCATTCAGCCGCATCGGGACGAGGTGTGTTCGGCTGGAGGGAAGGAGCAGAGGCAGGCAGATTAGACAGGAAATCCTCCACATCACTCGGTTGTTTGAAGAACTTGACGCCATCGTATTGCACTCTAAGAACCGCCGGGTAAATCATAGCAAAGCCCACTCCGTTCTCGCGGAGACGTTTTTTGACTGCACCGAATGCCTGCCTTTTCCTGATGATTGCAGCCGAAAAATCCTCGTAGATGGATATAACATGTTGCTTGTACAGCAGCCTACCGGCAGCTCGAGCAGCCTGTAAAATTCGGACTTTATCCTGGAAATTGTGGAGCTTCAGGATTACGGCGCGTGGTCTCTCTCCTGGGGTAGGATGGCGCACCGAGATCCGGTGCGCGCGTTCTATTTTAATCTGGCCATGCTTAACGTCGATATTCAGCAAATTGGGCAGCCACGATTTGAGGAACAGAACGGGGTTCGTGCCTTCCTCGCCCTCGGGTAGGCCGATTATTCGGATGTTACATCTCCTGCTTCTGTTTTCCAAGTCATCTATTTTGTCAAGAGCTGCATCAAGGGTCGCCTTCATCTTGACCAGATCTGCGGTGTCCCTGGCAACGGTGTCTTCCATCGTTGATATGCGCGTCTCCGCTCCAGCGACGCGGTCTTCAACCTCAGTAACATGCGCTGTCACCACGGAGAGCTTCTCCATCAAAGGGCCAATTTTGTTTTCGAGTGCTATGTCCACTCCTGCGAGTACTTCCGAGGTGATACGTTTAGCTAGCGCGTCCATTTCCACAGCGCTTAGTGACACATCCGCCATTTCAGTTGTATGCGCGGGTGTCGGAAGTTTCGATTGTTTTCGTTTTCTGAGCGTGTAATTTAGATTCAATCTTCTCTCTGACATACCTTGCGTCAGCAATGCCCAGAATAACACCAAATGAGGGAGGCTAATTAGACTGAAAAGTTAAAATTAAAGGGCTCTACAGCAGCTCGGCTTAAACACAATACTACTCCGCCATCTTGCGTCACGTGACCCCCCCGATCATCAACTTCTAAAATTCTAATTTGCGTTCGCGCATTGGCTCGCTCTGAGCCAGAGACAGATGCGCTCAGCGCTGTTATATTACATCTTGTTGTGGAAATTTTAATATGGAAAATTTTAATTAAGGAAAATGAACATGAGTTAGGAATACAAAACGGAGAGCCTTTTTGCGTCCCTGGTGGTATATTTGTGATGTTAACCTGTTCTGTGAATGCCAGCTGAGGGTGGGGGACAGGACACAGAAGAATACAGGGGGTCATTAAAGTGACCTTTTGTCTCCTCAGAAAACAAGAAACAATTTGGTTTGTCCTAGGGGGTAGAAACCAGCCCAACTAGGGAGGGGTCTTACGCAAAGAAGTGTATAAATGCTTTGTATTTTGTGAGATAATCAGGTTCCTCCTTCCCAGAGCCAGGTGGCTGTGGCTCTGGAAAGGGTCCTCAAATAAATAAACCTTTTCATCTTTAAAGCAATTTTGCCTAATGAGAGTTTGTTATACCCATCGATGCTGTTTTCATTAATCCCTAAAAAAATGCTATTACAATCTCAACTATTCAGTGTTTTTAACCACATAAGGTTTATTTAAGGTTTCATAAAATAGGTTTTGATGTCAGTCGATAGTCGACAAGTCGATGTCCATACAATAACAGACCGGCGTACATCTAATCAATTATTCATTCAAGAACATTGTGCAAGTTTACTGCAACAATAGAGCCACGAACTTCACATACTTTTGAAAATCCAGTATTCAGTTGATCCCGATGAGCTCATTGTCAGTTGTAAACATGACGGTGTTCGTCACGGCATTTAAGGTGATGCGTTCTAAAATAACGCTCACCTTGTGCGGGACATGCAGTAAGTCAGGAGAGGTGTCGTATTTGGCCAGAAAAGGCAAAAAATTTGACAAGAATTACTGAAATTTAAAGCTGGTTTGTATCATACCAAGAATACAGACTACTTTGCTGTTATTGGTACTGTAGTGTTATTTAGTGTTATTATATATAAGTATATATTATTGTAGTTGGGTAAGATGGCTTAGGCTTTATTGTGAATTTGTTATGTAAATTTGTTGTGTTTTGTATTTAGACTACTTATATTTATATATTTACTTACTTTAAAATGTTAATATATTAAATTTTAAGATATATATATATATATATTTTTCAATAAAAAAGCCGTTCTTTAATGTCATTCACCATCGTTTTGAGGCACTTTTTTTAAGTATCGGTTCAGGCACCAGTACCATTTTAAAAGTATCAATTTGGCATCAGTATCAAAAAAAAGAACAAACAAAAAAAAAGATACCCAACCCTTATTACGGGGCAATAGTCTGAAATCGCAAAATATGACAAAATCCTCACACCTCATTTTCAGACCAGCAGCCCATGGGTGCACAAATGGATTTGCTTTTTAAACAACGCGGCGCAGGACACGAAGATGATAACTGCGTCGGGCTGAAACTAACAAAAAACTCTTGCGTTGCGCCACATTGTGCCGGTGTATGATAAGGCCCTCTGTGTGCAAGTGATGTATGTTTGTGTGCTTAAATAAGAACAGTGCATTAATATAGTAAGTAAGTAAGTAAATTTTATTTGTGCAGCACTTTGGGTAGCCCTGCTATAAATGTGCTATATAGAGTAAAAACAAAACAAAAACAGAAAAACAACCAAACAGAAAAGACAGAAATAGCATCAGGAGAAAATTAAAATGCCAGGGAATAAAAATAAGGAAGGAAGCATTTTCAACAAATAGATTATCTACAGAGGTCCCATATGACATAATAAGATCAAGTGTATGACCACATACACGTGTTGGTTGATTCATGTATTGTGTAAAACCGAATGAGTCTCTAGAACATTACAGAACTCAGAAACCAAGGGACGACCGGGGCAGCAATGTACATTACATGTACATTAAAATCACCCAATAATAACATGCGATCATACAACAGAACAACGGAAGTTAAAAATTCTGAAAAGTCACTTATAAATGCACTGTCAAAGTTAGGTGGCTTATAGATGAGAGCGCAGAGCAGAGCAGAGGAAGCAGACTGTAGTGCCACACACTGTACTTCAAATGACAAGTAGCTCTGAACAGAAACTGAAAGTATTTTAAGTGATTGTTTAAAAACCATAGCAACGCCACCACCCCTACCAGCAGACCTAGGGGTACTAATGAAACAACAGTTCGGCGGACAAAGTTCCTCGGAAAATATATAACTAAGATTAAACCTGACCTGAACGTGTGAATTAAACTTTTATTGAACAACTTCCAGCCAATCAGATTAGAATATTCAGACAGACCACTTGTATAATTAATTACAATAAACCTGTATATATTGGGTTGATTTTATTAACTTTAATGTTGTTGAAATGTGCACCTAGCGCCAGTGTTGTGTGTAACGCGTTACAAAGTAAAATTTGGTAACGAAACGTAGTTCCTTTTTCAATTCGGCGCAGATTATCTGTCCCTGGGATTTTACAGCGATCTCCGTCATTTGACAGATTTGACCGCGATTGCCATCTCCGTAGTGAACGCCCCAGAGAGAAATGCACATAATGGATTACATAATCAGAGAGTAGCCTATTTCTTTTCGTTTTGAATTGTTTCGTTTAAAGACATTTCAAGCTTAAATTCTATACGCTGAGTTTCGGTTAATTTATGATGAGATGCTCCAGTTCACGTGCAATGCAAGTGACCGCGCCGGCGCTTCCATGATTATATTGTCTGCTATATTTGCTCCTTATTTATTAAATCCAGACAATTGGTTGATAAAAAATTGATTAAAATTAAGATACAATTTATACAAAACAAAATTCACTTTAGAGAAAGGCTTCCTTCAAAACAAAACTTAATGAAGTGGTCAAAATCATGTCTGATCCACTCAATGTCTCCCGATATATTGCGCATCCATCTTACTCGCGTTGTTCACTTTTCATAATCAGCATAGATGGAAAAAAACAACAACATTATAATATTTTTCAGACTCTCTATTTGTATATTGCTGCACATTCATTTAAAGGGTACCTATTATGGCATTTAAAATGTTCCTAATGTTGTTCTGGGAGTCCACAACAACAGTTTTACATGCATGCAATGACAAAAAACACTTTTGTTGTCTTATAATATGCATTTATTTTTACCTGATTTGCTCACCGACTCCCAAATGATTCGTTTGACGACTCATTTTTCAAACCCCACCTTTGCGTGACGCTAATCTGCGGTGATTGGTCAGATGACCCAGTCAGTTATTTTTCGCGTTAACCCAAAGCTTAAACATATTGATAAAGCACTGCAGTACTACAATACGCTCTATTCTTTATGACAACTCCAATAACAACGACAAACATTTTACACATTTCAAAAAACACACACAGCTTGGAGACCTAAGCGCTGAGCGTAACTGACACACACACACACACAGCTTGAAGACCTAAGCGCTGAGCGTAACTGACACACACACACACCTTGGAGACCTAAGCTGCGTTGAGCGTAACTGACACACACACACACACACACACACACACACACACACACACACACACACACACACACACACACACACACACACACACACACACACACACACACACGCACTTATTGAGCATGCTCCAAAACCCATAAAAGCAACAATTATTAACAGTACTTACAGGTTGTTATTCGGAGGATGAAGCTGATCCAAATAAACTTGGTACTGAACCTTCCTTCAGTATCAGCCGACTCGCGAATCCACACTTGAAAGCATTTATGTTTGTAAAGGAATCCTCATTAAAATAACGCGAACGAAACGAAGCCAAACGGACGTACGAAAGTTAGAGAAAATGCATCGTTCGTCTATCGATTCATATCAGCGACTCAGAGTCGACTCTTACTTTTGAGAGACAATAACTTTGTATACGGTGAACTTTCATATTTAAAACTTTGCAGGATGTTTTTGTTCACTTAGATCTATGTTACACACTACATGAAAGGTAATTTTCAAAATTCCATGATAGGTACCCTTTAATTCTGAATTTTGCACACATAAGTTGAAAGGCATTTGTTTACGTGCATAGTAAAACATATCTGCAACATTTATCAAGTTCACGGATAATTGTGCGTGCATTTATTAATCATTATGATACTAAAATCATAATAAAGTAGGCTATACTATGTACAAAAAATCAGATGAGCCCAGAATATGAACGGAACGTGTTTACTTGCACGTTAAGCATTTTCCTCCCATAGAAAACCATAAGAACGCTTAATTTGGTCGAAATAACAAGATAAGTTTTCTTTTTTATTCTTCACCATGCTGTTCAGGACTTCCATAGAATACAGCTTGAATATAATTACTTCCAGAAATTATTTTTGGGGGTGCTAACGGGGTGCTTTGGTCTTTCTTGGGGGCTTTCTTTCTAACCCCTCCCTAGCGCCGCCCATGCATATGCCTATCCATTAACGGGCATTTCTTCATAAATATTCAAAATTTTGATAATGCATTATGCATTTAAGGCATTATATATGGCATTATGCATAGTAGAACTTTATGTAGGCCTACACATTTAGGAACAGATATTGGGTTCTGCCCAAAGTCAAGCAACATAAAAGTAACGTAAAAGTAACGAGTGTTGAAGATTTTATTATTTACAAAACAAGTAATTTAGCCTTATAAGAATACACAATTATTTCTCTGTGTCTTTGGGGTGACTTTGAAAGACTGCAAGGCCTAAAATGCTGGGGTGACTTTGTAAGAGGAGAAGGCTGAGACAACAGAGAGTGTTATTTCAGTATGTCACATGGTACAAAAGTATTTCTCAAAATATCTATATGTATGTATGACCTTTTTTGGAAAGGTTGAAGGTATATGTATGAGGAGCTAAGCACAGCTCGAGAGTGCTTTTCTGCAGGAGGCTTTGTTTGTGAATAAAGTCTAATATTTCTGGCATCTGAAATCTCTGAGAAATCATTTCAAAAAGACTGAAACCACTTCAAATGGCACCCCAGATGGGACTTGGGCTTTGAGGCTGAAGGGACCACGAAAGGCACACTGGTGACACACAGACAACAGTGGCCACTGAACTTTGAGGTGAGCAAATTTTTGCTTTTGAAAACGTATGTGTTGTCACCGGTGCGCCAGAGTGGTAAGACCCTTTAAAAAGCTTCTCCAAATTTAAAGAACTAAAAAATTGAGAAAAGAATGATCTTTGTTTCTAGAAATAAGTGCATGCATTGTTGTTGATGTCGAGTAATGTGTAATAGCGCGGCGGAGCTCCCATTAGTGTTTGCTAGTGTTTATATAATCTGATGGTTGTATGAATATTGGTATTGCTGATGTGCCGCTAAATGTTTTGTTGTACGTATGTAAGAATTTGAGTTTACTGATAAGGCTATCAGGATTTGTTTTTACTGATTAATAATCAGGGTTTATGTTTACTTGTTAAGGCTAACAAGTGTTAATGATAAGGATATCATTATTACTGATTAAGGATAATCAGTGTTTATGTTTGCTTGTTAAGGTTAACAAGGGTTCTGATAAGGGTATCAGTTATTTATCTGTGTTTGCTTATCAAGAGGGCTTTGATAGATGGTAGGCAATGGCATGTGCACAGAGGTAGAAGACTGTTGTGTTGAGGAAGTAAATCACAGAGGTAGAAGACTCTTGTTGTGTTGAGGAAGTAAATCACAGAGGTAGAAGACTCTGTTGTGTTGAGGAAGTGAATCACAGAGGTAGAAGACTCTTGTGTTGAGGAAGTAAATCACAGAGGTAGAAGACTCTGTTGTGTTGAGGAAGTGAATCACAGAGGTAGAAGACTCTGTTGTGTTGAGGAAGTGAGGAAGTGAATCACAGAGGTAGAAGACTCTTGTGTTGAGGAAGTGAATCACAGAGGTAGAAGACTCTTGTGTTGAGGAAGTGAATCACAGAGGTAGAAGACTCTGTTGTGTTGAGCCCCTGATCGATTGCTCCTGTCTGCCTCGCTGCCTGCTGCTGTGTGTGAGTGTGTTTGCTCCGAGGCTGTTAGCTCCGTCTAAGCCTCGCATTTCTTTCTGTTTTGATTTTGAACCATCATTTACTATCATTTCTAGTTGTTTTACTACTAATTACAGTTTACCTAACAGATTAACCTAACATCGCTAGCTTCCGTTATTGTTAGCACAACACGCTAGTATCTCGCTAGCCTGTTAAGGCGCCACCCGTGCGCTCAGTTATTTATTTATTTTTCTCGTGCGTGCCCGCGCATCTGAGTCCATAAAAAGCCCAGGTGAGTAAGAATCAGTCAACAAACACGGTGAGTAATGTCTTGTCCTGTTATTGTCACTTGCACATCATGCCATATGTTTACCATAGCCTTCCCCGTCGGCATAGGGTTTATATGTGATAAATGCAAGGAGACAGTCAGGCTGACGGAGAAGATTTCAGAATTAGAGACACGCATCCAAACTTTAATTGAGGATAGTAAGTGTGCTCGAGCTTTAGATACTACTTTGGATGCGCCTAGCATAGTGAACCATTTACATGATTCGGTTCCGGCTGAGTTATTGCCTGTGCAGCCAGGCAGATGGGTGACGGTGAGAAATCGCTCTAGTCGCGGATCAAAAAACCACTCTTCTGTTCCGGTTACCATAACAAATCGATTTGCCCCTCTCAGTGAAACACCCACTGAGAATGCTGTTGATTGTGCCCTGGTAATTGGCGATTCTATTACACGGAACGTGAAAATAGAGACACCAGCCACCATAGTCACATGTTTGCCGGGAGCCAGAGCGCCTGACATCAAAGCAAATTTAAAAGTGCTGGCTAATGCTAATCGTAAATTCTCTAAGATTGTTATTCACGTCGGCACTAATGATGTTCGACTTCGCCAGTCGGAGATCACCAAAATTAATATTAAAGAGGTGTTTGAACTCGCAAGTACGATGTCAGGCACTGTAATCTGCTCTGGCCCCCTTCCTGTTCGAAGGAGTGATGAGATAGTTAGTAGATTGTGTTCACTCAATGGCTGGTTGTCTAATTGGTGTCCGCAACATAATATAGAATTCATAGACAATTGGAAAAGTTTTTGGGGCAAGCCTGACCTGTTGAAAAGAGATGGTATTCATCCCACCTGGGATGGTGCTGCTCTTCTCTCTAGTAATTTGGCTCATAGTCTTAGAGATAAAACATGACAATCTGGGGCTCAGGTCAGGAAGCAGACAAACTGGCTAAACCGACCGTCTGCTAGCGGCCTCACGTCACCAAGGTCAGATAAATCTCATCACATAGAGACTCTTTCACCTAGATATCATCATATAGAGACTGTGTCTGTTCCCCGAATTTGGAAATCCAAAAAACTGCCAAACCTTTCTAAGGTTAAAAATCTAATTGATGTTCAACAAATAAAAAACAGATATAATACAGATGAGCAAACGATAAAGCTTGGGTTGCTGAATATTCGATCCCTTAATTCAAAATCGCTCATAGTTAATGATAAGATTAAAGACTATAACCTAGATGTGCTGTGTTTGACAGAAACCTGGCTAAAACCAAACGATTACATTACTTTAAATGAGTCCACTCCGCAAGATTATTGTTATAAACATGAGCCTCGTCCGAAAGGCAAAGGGGGAGGTGTTGCTGTAATTTATAGTAATATTCTCAAAACCACTAAGAAATCTAGTTTTAAATATACTTCTTTTGAAGTGTTGGTGCTTAATGTAAAAATGTATAGTGTAAACAATAAATCACGTTTGAGAATTCTGCTGGCTACTGTATACAGGCCACCAGGGCACCATAAAGATTTTATCAAAGAATTTGCTGACTTTCTGTCAGAATTAATATTGGCTGCAGATAAAGTCCTAATTGTTGGTGATTTTAATATACATGTAGATAATGAAAAAGATGCATTGGGATTGGCATTTAAAGACATTATAAACTCAATTGGAGTGAGACAACACGTGTCAGGACCTACTCATTGTCGTAATCATACTCTTGATCTAATATTATCACATGGAATAGATGTTGATGGCGTTGAAATTCTGCAGCAGAGCGACGACATCTCCGATCATTATCTAGTCTCGTGTAAATTACATTTAGCCAAGGCTGCAAAGCCGACTCCGTGTTATAAATATGTTAGACCTATCACTTCTGCCACTAAAGATTGCTTTATCAATAATCTTCCAAATCAGTTTCATAATCTCAGCATCCCAGATAGCTTAGAAGAACTTGATATTGCAACAGAAACTTTTAACTCTCTCTTTTCCAGCACTTTAGACACAGTTGCTCCGCTGCGCTTAAAGAAGATTAAAGAAAATAGTCCAACGCCGTGGTACAATGAGCACACCCGGGCCCTTAAGAGAGCAGCCAGAAAAATGGAGCGCAACTGGAAGAAAACAAAACTAGAGGTATTTCGGATTTCATGGAAGGAGAGCTCGATTGCTTACAGAGAGGCCTTAAAAGATGCTAGAACTAATTATTTTTCAACCCTATTAGAAGAAAATAAACATAATCCTAGGTATTTATTTGAACAAGTGACTAAACTAACGAAAAAGAAAGCTTCAAGCCCAGAAGTTTCCAAGAAACACAGCAGTAATGACTTTATGAACTTCTTCACTTATAAGATTGATAATATCAGGGACAAAATTATAACTATGCAACCGTCTACTACAGTATCGCATCAGGGAGTATATTGTAGTCTCCGTGAGGAGCATTTTGATTCATTTATTGCTATAGGAGAGGAAGAATTTTGCAAAATTGTTAATTCATCCAAATCGACAACTTGTATGCTAGACCCTATACCGACTAAGCTACTGAAAGAGATGCTTCCAGAGGTCATAGATCCTCTTCTAGATATCATTAATTCATCTTTGTCATTAGGATACGTACCAAAAACCTTTAAGTTGGCTATGATTAAACCGCTTGTTAAAAAACCGCGGCTTGATCCTACAGAATTAGTCAATTACAGGCCAATCTCGAATCTGCCTTTTCTGTCAAAGATACTAGAAAAAGCAGTATCCTCACAACTGTGTTCCTTTTTAGAAAGAAATAATATCTGCGAGGATTTTCAGTCCGGATTTAGACCTACCATAGTACTGAGACTGCTCTCATTAAAGTCACAAATGATTTGCTCCTATCATCCGATCGTGGTTGTATCTCTCTATTAGTGTTACTTGATCTTAGTGCTGCATTTGATACTATCGACCACAACATTCTTTTAAATAGACTAGAAAACTATGTTGGCATTAGCGGAATTGCACTAGCATGGTTTAAATCATACTTATCTGACCGTTTTCAGTTTGTAGCAGTAAACGAAGAGATGTCTTATCGATCACAAGTTCAGTATGGCGTACCACAAGGCTCAGTACTAGGACCGCTGCTGTTCACTCTGTACATGCTACCATTAGGAGATATAATTAGGAAATATGGAATTAGCTTTCACTGTTATGCTGATGATACTCAGCTGTATATTTCTTCAAAACCTAACGAAACTTACCAATTCACAAAATTAACGGAATGCATAGCTGATATAAAGAATTGGATGACCAGTAATTTCCTATTACTAAATTCTGAAAAAACAGAGATTCTAATCATTGGACAAAAAACTTCCTCACCTAATAACCTAGAATACTGTCTAACACTTGATGGCTGCTCTGTTAAGTCTTCGTCGTCAGTTAGGAACCTGGGTGTGCTCTTTGATACCAATCTTTCATTTGAAAGTCACGTGTCTAGTATCTGTAAAACCGCATTTTTCCATCTTAAAAATATATCTAAATTACGTCATATGCTCTCACTGACAAATGCGGAACAATTAGTTCATGCTTTCATGACCTCAAGGCTAGATTATTGTAATGCTCTACTGGGTGGTTGCCCTGCACGCTTATTAAACAAACTACAGCTAGTTCAAAACGCAGCCGCTAGAGTTCTTACCAGAACAAGGAAGTATGACCATATTAGCCCGGTTCTGTCAACACTGCATTGGCTGCCTGTTAAACATCTTATAAATTTTAAAATATTGCTGATTACTTACAAAGCACTAAATGGTTTAGCTCCCCAGTACTTGAGCGAGCTCTTAACGCATTATAGTCCTTCACGTCTATTGCGATCTCAAAATTCTGGCCAGTTGATAATACCTAGAATATCAAAATCGACTTCTGGCGGTAGATCCTTTTCCTATTTAGCACCAAAACTTTGGAACAATCCTCCTAACACGGTCCGGGAAGCAGATACAGTCTGTCAGTTTAAATCTAGACTAAAAACACATCTCTTTGGCTTAGCATACACATAACACATTATAGATTTCTATAATTCAATGTTAGGCTGCATAGATTAGATCAGCCGGAAACGGGAACACTTCCCATAATTCCTGATGTACTTTGTACATCATAAGAAGGATGGCGTCTACGCTAATATTAGTCTCTCTGTTTATCCCGAGGTTTACCGCAAACCGCCGGATCCAGGGCATATCCAGATCTGATGAAGGACCATCACATGGACACGACGACACGCATTATCAGGGCTGTGAAGGCCCATGGACACCTCACCACACTCATCTCCTCACCGGCCGGTTGACCCAACCCAACCAGATGAACTGGATAATATCGTGAAAGTTCTGATCCCATCTGACTCCTGACATTATGCTGCCTAACTCATAATCATACACTGTTTCGTTGGCCAAAGGAGGACTGGCCCCCCGACTGAGCCTGGGTTCTCCCAAGGTTTTTTTCTCCATTCTGTCACCTGATGGAGTTTTGGTTCCTTGCCACTGTTGCCTTCGCCTTTTGGCTTGCTTAGTTGGGGACATTTAATTTTCAATTGAACAATACTATTACAACATTGTTTTCCTGTTATCTCTGTAAAGCTGCTTTGAAACAATTTGTATTGTAAAAGCGCTATATAAATAAAGGTGACTTGACTTGACTTGACTTGAGGAAGTGAATCACAGAGGTAGAAGACTCTGTTGTGTTGAGGAAGTGAATCACAGAGGTATATGAAGAAGAATTTTAAAGTGTATATTTTCATTGTGTCGAAGGAAGTGCAGCAGTGAATCTTTTAATGTATTAAAATAATTTAGTAAAACTGACAGGGAGTGAGTAAAGAAGAGCTTGTGTGTCTGACAGTGCCTGTGGGTAAAAATAGGTGACAAGGAATGTGTGTGTGAATTTGAGAGACAAGGAATGTATAAATGTTGAGTATTAAAAGTAAAGAAAATAGTGAAAGAAAACAATTGTTTCAAGATATTAATCTGGCAGATTATTGTAGTATGAAATAAGTTAAAGTTATAAAATATATATTTAATGAATAAATATAATGAAAGATATTAATAGATAAAAGAAAGATAAAAATGCACGTGCTTAATATTATATCTTGGGCCCTATCTTGCACCCGGCGCAAATGACTTTGTTCACTGACGCAAGTATCATTCCTATTTTGCACCCGCGCAAAGCGGGCTTTTCCCTCCACAGACACACGTCGGTAAACTAGGGAATGAACTTGCGCTCCCCGGGGCGGTTCAGCGCAAAGAGGAGGCGTGTTTCGGCGCAAACATTCCCTAGTGCTATTTTGCACTTCCAGAAAACAATTCCGCCACTGACCAAAAAAAAACCTGGTCTAAAGTCAATGGCGCGTTGCGCGTTGTTCATAATGCTATTTTAAGCGCGCATGCTTGGCCATAATGTAGCGGGTGCACAACGCGCAAACACTTTGATTCTCTCATCAACACCGATGCAGCAGTTTTTATTTGTGCAAATCATACATTATAACAGGGAAATATATTACCACACGAGGGAAATCATTGTGGTGTCCATGAAGATGTGAAAAAATAGGCATAAATCCAGCTTACACATTTACCCAAAATTTTCAGGCAAATTGTAGTAATGACGGATCAGACCTGTTTGCCCAATAGTGGCAAGACACATATGTATATAAGGACATCTGACAAATTAGTTTGTCCATCAAGAACCAGGGGAAAAAAATCTGAAGACTGCAAAATCACCTTTACCATAATGTAAGTACATTAAAAAACTTACTCTTTAACTTACCAGTTAAGTTGAGCTTTCTCATATTTTTTTCTATTGATTTGGGTGGGTTTGTCCATCCCCAATGTCAATTCTCTTTCTTTTACGGCCCTGACGAGAACATCGGTCTCCTCGGCTGTGAACCGATTCTGAAGCGCGCCAGGTAAATGCGCCATAAAAATAACAATCCGCCATGCAACATGCGCACCTGTTCTTAAAGGGTATGTTGGATGACGCTCTGATTGGTTTATTTCACGTTACGCCCAAACCACACCTATGAATAATGAAGCTACTTCAGACCAACCTCTTATAGATTTGCGCCAAGCGCAAGAGGCATTTATCCTGCCGGGAAAATAGCAACAGTGCCGGGATCCGCCCACAAAGTTACTTGCGCTTTGACACTTGCGTTTCAGATCGTGCGCTGGGTGCAAGATAGGGCCCCTTATATCTGAACGTCTAAAATTTGTATCTCATTATCCCTGAAGACAAAAGTGAGAAAAATGATTCCATTGTAGATTAAGTTTGAGTTAAGAAAAAAATAACTTGTGTGCTAAAAGTGAACAGGATTGGGTGACCAATATTCAAAAGTCATAAATAATTTACAGTAATCTTAGAACTGTAGTAAATGAGAATTGTTGAAAATGGGTGAGGAAAAGTTTATTCACCATGTGAGATTATTTGAAGCACATCATGCATATAGGAGAAAGATTGAAGGCTAAATTTATGATAGGGAAAATTATTTAATTGGATTATATTCAGTTAATCAAAGTTAGATTATTGCTGCATATTTTTTCCTGCAATGAAGATATTGCTTTACTAAAAACAGAATGGAAGAAATGCTGTTGTCAACCAGTGAGATTTTTATATTAAATAACTGGTGAAAAAGATGGTTAAATCTTTGGAGAATTTTTGGGAATATAGATAAAGAGCTAATAGCTCAAGGACATGAATTATTATTTGTAAAAGTTCAATTTGATTCATGCAGATCTCTGAGTGTTCAAATTACAGATGGCTTCACTGACAGTGTCGAATGGAAGCAACAAGAGGGCAAAGGTCAAAGAGACGACTGCAGAGAGAAGAGGGGTTTCATCTCCCTCCTGAAGAAACTTTCTTGAAACTCAACATGGAGAAAGACTGATTAAAGCTGAATGTGAAACTTTCACTATTTCACTGGAGACTTTTTCCTCAGGATAAAGAGGAAAATCCTGAGATGCAAAGCTGTGGCAAAATCTATCAAAAGCCTAAACTCAGAAGAGGCAGAGAAACAACAGTCTAAGCACAAGACCTTTGAGTGACAGCTAGGCTGATGACACATGCAGAGCGAGAGCCATGGATCTTCAACAGACTGAGATATCTAAAAACAGAGAAACTGACTGACACCCTTCCCTGACGAGCAACACAGGTGCGGCAACTTCAAAGACCACTCTATAGAGACTGCTTCAAATTTAGTTAATTATTACATTAACTTTATTCATCCTGATTATTCACTGGTCTCATAAGCACTTCTTAATATTCTCTGCTAACCTTCTCTGCTCTTTCAGTAGGTACAGCTGTCACAAAGTCCAGCTCTTTAAGAAAAAGAAAGCTTTCTGAAAGAGAAAAGTGTGTGCTAAAATTATCGAACAATTAAAACGGAGGCTGGATTTGGTATAGTGAGGGCTATATGAAGAAAAAAAAATAAAGGGCAAAAAGCACGATATAATTATTATATGGCAAAGAAAAGAAAGACACAAAATGTCAAAGAACGATACTTATTGATGGCAAAACAATGATACTGGTCACTCCATTTTGTTTGGAAAATTTTCTAGAGATAGATTGGAGAAAAAATTACTCCAAAAGTCCAAAATAATGAAATCACAAATGCTGTAAAAAACTGGGATAATGAGATGGAAATGTTATTGGCCATGGATCCAAGAGTATGCAAAGATCTCCTATTTTCTTCTTAAAACAGCTCATGAGAAAAAAACAAAAAGAATAGGAAAAAATTAGACCAACAAATGAGAAAAGAACAAATGCATTTGAAAAATTACAATTGGCAGGCCTATTATTCTAAAATATTGAATCTATTAGAATTTGTAAAAAGAAAAAAGGGTTTATAACAATGGTGACTAAACCTTACGACCATTGACACTTCTCAGTTTGACATAGTTGTGCTGACCTGATCAGACCTTGGAGCTAAAATGATCAGAGCCGAATTTAGAGCACAACCTGCTGAACCTGCAAGTATGTATGCTGGCCAGATTGTGTGTGAGTATGTGTGACGGAATGAGAGATGGTGTGGAAGAAACACTAAGGCAAATTAATTATTTTGCCAATACAGCTGTATTTAAACTTTAACATGTGGGCCCACAGGGCAAATTATGCCCAATAAAATAATGACCATGGATGAATCTGATTAAAGTTCCTGGTTGAAACTATAGTGGCAAAAGAAAAAAGATGAAACCGAAAACAAAAAATTGAAAAACCAGTGCCACAATTGCGCAGCGCATAACATCTGACTTTCTTTACAGCACATAACATCTGACTTTCTTTGCAGCATAACATGTTTGAATTTCTTAACAGTATATCAAGAGGAGCTGATCTTTGTCAAAAGCGTGAAATATTGTCTGATAACTTTTGTCTTGTAACAAAGTGGGTTGAGTGTTATCCAGATGCCTAATAAATAGTGTGCTGATAGTGGAACTCAAGACAAAGAGATAACTGAGTTGAATTGACTAATTGTAAAAGTACATAGGAAATTATTATGAGAAAAATGTAAAGAAATTGCAATAATGATGATAAAAAGCTGAAATATATGAAAAACAAGGGGAATATATGGAGTATAGTCCTGCAGTTAATGAAAGGGCCAGGACACCACTCAGCCCACATGACCTTTTTACAGGGAACACCAGAAGGACAATGAGACAGATGAGTAAATGATTGAGATTACATGTTGTTGTCACTAACAAAAATAATTAAGCTTTAATTTACAGATAGCAGCAGCTCAAGTCCAGTCCGGTTTCTAGGACGAGTTTAACAAAAAGTACCATTGACTGTTTTGTAATTTCAGAAGAAGTGATCAACAGGTGACACTTGACTCCATATCTCTCAACTTAAAATACACCAACCAAATTCAGCAACCCCCCAAACAGGGAGTGAGGGATCAAGGACATGGTGACAATGACAGAAAAGTCCATTGCAAAGACTAGCACCATCACCTGACCAACGATGTAAAGATGACAAGAGAGCTAATAGAGTGATCAAATCATGAATGAAAAAAGAAGACAAACTTGACCAGAAAGACAGGAAAGGAGCTGTGCAAAAAAGAGAAACTCAGAGATGAGTACCTCTCAAACAACAGTCAACATCAACCAAATTTCCTAAAAGCCCTAGAATAAAATCAGTAGCAATTTAATAACCCCACCAGAACAAAAAAGATTGAAGAGAAAAATATATTAAAACAACGTAAAAACAATGATAATGACAAGTTAAGAGGATAAACTAAACTAATGATAACGATTAATTTAAGAAATTGATATAACATAGTGGGAATTAAAACAATTCATGAAGGAAAACATTAGACCTAAAAATATAATCTTAATGGGTACTCAGATGCAATTGGGCAATACAAGGGTATACAAAATTAATTTAAGGCTACAGTTGAAAGTGAAACAAGTATTAACATTGGATATTAACAAATATTAGATTTAAAATTAAGATTATGAATTGATTCAATATGCTATTGACTAATTATAAATATATCAAGTAGTGTTTAAAGAAAGTTTTTAGACTTTGAAATTCGATAACGAACAGGCCCCTGTAAATTAAATGGTACCAGAGGGGGGTCAAAAATAAATATTTAACAATCACATGAAGCATATACTATTGAACCAACAATACTTTTGAATATTCTCAATCCAAATGTGCAATGGTATTAATTAAACCAGTGCGCATAGGGGGGAGGAGGTAGGAAAGGCAAATTAAAAATATAAGGCAAAATTAATTAAAATTAAGGCAAAATTAATTTATTAAGAATAAGGAAATTAAATTAAAAATATAGCTGCGAGCAGCGATTACGGGCCCAAGCCGGTGGCACCGCAACCCTGGTGCACCAGGGTGGCGGTACCGCCGGCTTTGGCCCTTCATCGCTGCTCGCAGCTATATTTATATATATATATAAATAAGCCGGTGGCACCGCCACCTTGGTGCCTTTAGGGTTATTGTGCATGACGTGACACAAAATATCAAAATATCTGCTCGCTATCTGGCCAACGGCTCTGGTAGTTCCACTTCTGATGATGTTGTAGAAATAGTGCACTCTGGTTGGTCTGGATTATTCTGGATTTTTTATTTTATACAGAAATAAGTTATTTATAATTCAGATGAGAATAAAGTTAGTGTTGATTAAAATGAAGGGAAACAAACATATTGATCTGAAATATAGCACATTAATTTAAAATTCATGTAGGTTCAATTACCAAACATACAATCGTAAATTAAAGCAAACAATACATTTAAAATATATGGGTTGTAGCCTATGCATATTTTGTAATAAAAAAAAGATAGCACACGATGCAAGATGCCTGTTGTCCTCCAGCAAAACAAACGAGGCAGCTACATCGTTCATCGTCTCGTTCGTCAAACTGAACTATAATACATATAAAAGTCTTTTTTGTTTTTTTTGTCATTTAGGACACTTTTATTCATATACACACACATACAAGTGTATGCATTCATGCACGCACACACCACATGATACGTTAAAGAGTAGCCTAACCTCCATCCGCCTCCCTAGTTTCATTAAAAATCATCCCCAATCTCCTCTTCTGCTCCACTTCTTTCGCCATGTATTTGTTCGTTTCTTTTATTATTTTATGCAATCCAAAACACTCCACGTTAACCTGCCGCGTTTCGTATCTCCAGAGCCTGTCTAACTTGTCCGCTTGTCCGGCACAAATGGATTTTTGAAGGACAAGTAAAAGAGAATTTTACTTGCCCGAACGTACAAGTCAAGTAGCCTGATTAGAGCATCAATAACAAACAAAATACATAACTAGGGAATCACTAAACCGAGAGAATGATTCTGATTTTATTACATTTATTGTATGTTGTTGCGATCGATTGTGGATAATAAATAGGTTGCGCTGTTGACGCTCGCGCAGCCACTCGAGGAGAAATCTATATGAGCGCAGCCACACACACACACACACACACTCAGTTAACAACATACTGTAACTGCCTCTAAAAATCTAAATGTGGAGTTTCTATATTTTAACATATGTGTTAAGCAGCCTCAATTATTTTTCCTGAATACCATATCAAAATGTGACATTAATTTCCTACAACAGTTCAATAAACAGTTACAATTTAGTCACTTACATTTTAGATGTAATATTGGCTGTTTTTCTTCTGTTCCAGCAGCGAAAATAGTTCCAAACAAAAATCACAGCAGAACCACGGCACATCTCGCAGGAACACTCATTGTTTTCATTACTGAATGATTCAGCATTTTGACTCGAATCGGTTCAGTTGAGTCAAAGATTCAATGACCCATTCTTAAACATCTGTCTCATTCTTGAATGAATCAACCGTTTAAACGAATCGTTTGAATGAATGAATAAATGACTCACTCATTAATACGGCCGCCTGCCGCCACCTATTGGCAGTTTAGTGTTATGTTTATAAGTAGCCTAGTATACTTCTTTCCACTGTTTCTTATTTGTACATTTAAATCAATTTCATAACATTATTTTATGCAATTGTAATTTTTCAGTGTAAATGATTTAATTTGATCAGCCCTACCTAGGGTAACAGTAGCCTATGCTTCATCTTTCATTTTAAATTCCTAAATTTGATCAATAATCAATATTTATAACAGTCTGTTTTATTTTGAGCCTTGAATTGGACTCTCAAGGGTTGGCTTTCTAAATATGTATGTGTTATTATGTGTCTATTCAGAATGACTTATGAGCAGAAACCTTTTTATTTTGGATATGTCAGGAATGCATCACTAGCCAAAATTGGGGATGACTAGAAAGGGCAAATAAACTTTAAAATCAAGAGAACAATAGGACACAATTTGACACAAGAGGGCAGTATAGCCCTATTTATGATTTTGAGTTTCACCCGAAGAGATTCTAAAAGAATGGTAAAGTTTGATGTGTTGCCACGGCAACAGTATCTAAGATATCAATAATCCTTTCACAGGTCTACATCTGCCGTGTGTTTACATTATACACATAAAGTTTGAAGCAAATTGGGTAAAAATAAGAGGGTGATTTCAAAGCATTTAGGAAGTGACACACTTCCTGCTGCCAGTTGGTGGCGCTATAACTTTGACTCACAATAGTCGCATCCATGTGATCGGGCTCTTACAGCGAACACACTGCTGAAGTTTCATCAAGATCAGTTAATGTATGCAGAAGTTATAACACACTTCCTGTTTTCATTATTTGCCATAAATTCGTTTCCTCGCCACGGCCAAACCGTTCGAGATATCAAAAATCCCCTGGCAATTTTTCATCCTCAATGTCTTGACTTCGTGCACACCGAGTTTCGTGGCGATTGGTTGAATTCTCTAGGATTAGTATATCGAATTCCAGGGGCATACGCTTCCAAACAAACGATAATAGCCGACTTCCTGTTGGGCTGGGGTAAAAAGTAAAAGTACAAAGGATATATGAACCGATGAGATCTATATGTGTAGCGAGTTTCATATTATTACATGCAAGCGTGTTTGATTTATGGACCAATATTTTGGACCCCGTTCCAGGGGGCGCTGTCGAGCCCCCCTGCCACGCCCGGATACCAGCTTCAGCCCGGCCCTGATGGCCACGTGTTCTGACCCGTGTGCAAAGTTTCAAGAGTTTTTGAGCACGTTAAGGGCCCCAAAAGTGCGCTGAGAGTCTCAAAAGCATCCAAAAATAATATTAAAGTTTGATGCATTGCCATGGCAACAGTGTCTAAGATATCAATAATCCTTTCACAGGTCTACATCTGGCATGTGTCTACATTATGCACATGAAGTTTGAAGCAAATCGGGTAAAAATAAGAGGGTGATTTAAAAGCATTTTGGAAGTGACACACTTCCTGCTGCCAGTTGGTGGCGCTATAACTTTGACTCACAATAGTCGCATCCATGTGATCGGGCTCTTACAACGAACACACTGCTGAAGTTTCATCAAGATTAGTTAATGTATGCAGTAGTTATAACACACTTCCTGTTTCACGTTTCTCGCCATAATTTCGTTTCCTCGCCACGGCCAAACCGTTCGAGATATCAAAAATCCCCTGGCAATTTTTCATCCTCAGTGTCTTGACTTCATGCACACCGAGTTTCGTGCCGTGTGTTTGAATTCTCTAGGAGGAGTGTTTCACATTCCATTGCATGCGTTTTCCAAACAACCCTAGCCGACTTCCTGTTGGGCTGGGGTAAAAAGTTAGAGTGCGAAGTATATATGAAACGATGAGATCTACATGTGTACCGAGTTTCATATTATTACATGCAAGCGTGTTTGATTTATGGACCATGTTTTCGGACCCCGTTCCAGGGGGCGCTGTCGAGCCCCCCTGCCACGCCCGGGTACCATCTTCAGCCCGGCCCTGATGGCCGCGGGTTCTGACATGTGTGCAAAGTTTCAGGAGTTTTTGAGCATGTTAAGGCCTCCAAAAGTGTCCAAAAGGTAGAAGAAAAATAATAATAATAAATAATCCTTAGGAAAACAATAGGGCCTTCGCCCTTTGGGCTTGGGCCCTAATAAAGTTTAAATTAAAAAGCATTTTTGCAAAGTTTTGTGAAATTTGTGGCAAAAACAAAGTTAAGAAAAGAACAGCGACAAAAATAGGCCATATGACAGTATCAGAAACTATTAAAACATTTGGTAAGGAATATGTGGACATGATATAGATGGGTAAAAGCAATGAAATCAACAGAGGAGGGGCAGGAACAGAAATGAAATCTCTAACAGAGAAGTAATCCTTAGATTGGAAGTCTATCAGAAATAAGGTCAGATAATGGGTCAGCTAAACAGAAGTAGTGAAGATTAAAAATAAGTTGCATACGAACACAAGGAAGTTTAATAATTACACAGGAATAATTTATGATGATATGATGACAGAAATAAGTTATGATGCCAATGGTTTAAATGGTTGATATAAAAACATTTATATTGCTAGATATACAGAAAAAGAAATGTACATATAAGGAATATGTAAGAGTGCAAAAAGTTATTTGCTAGAGTTATTTTTCTAATTGTCTAAAGAGTTTATTGAATGACTTATGAGGTAAATGTAACATTGCTCTGAAGCTTTCTTAGTTAGAGTACATGAGACATACCGATAATTAGTTTATTCATGATAGTTTTAGAAATTAGTAGAAAAGAAGAAAAAGTATTCAGTTAAAGTATTGAACTGAAGAGCTATAATGAGAATAGGAAGCAACACGCGAGATTAAAAAAATGTATTAGTTATTATTCTGTTGTGTACTTGTATATTAAGATCGCTAAGAGTCAAAACCACAGTTAAACAAATGGAGGTGCTAAAATGGCAAGATAAAGAAAACTAATTTGAGAGGGCAACCAAATTGATATTTACAACCCCTGGATGTTGACTGAAGTACCCCAAAGGAGGACAAAAGAAGATGACTGATGAGCCAGACCCTAGAGGATATCTACACCGCAAGAAAACTTTTAACAGTATAAGAGACTGTTATGTGTGACATATTCTACATAACTGTGACAAAAACAGACAATGCTGAACCAATTTCATCCTCGCACTTGTAACAATGTTTAATTGGTGTTTGATTAGGGAGAACTCAAGTCTTTTACTTTTTCCATTAAACAAAAAAGAAAGAACAACTAAAAGAAATAAAAATGTATGGAAGAAGATGTTTGGCTCGAGTGCTCCTCCGGAGTGTGGTGGCTTAACCCTCTGGGGTCTGAGATGTTTGGGGGCTCTTTGGGTGTTTTGGCATGCCCTGACATTTGTGCTTATTTCAGCTACTTAAAACATACCATTTGCCAACATATAAATTTGCTGTATTCAGCACAAACTCTGCTACAATAATATGTGAGCAAAATTGATGTACATGTTTGCATTTTATAGAAAAAAAATAATATGCGTGGTTAGTACGTTTTGGGAAAAAAAAATGTCACCGCAATAAGGCCATTTAACACATACTGAATAGTTGTCCACAGGGGCGTAGCACCAAATTTTGGGCCCTGGGTACAAACCATCTTGATGGGCCCCCGTACCAAATACCATAGTGATACCAATGGGTGGGTATTGCACTTTTATCATAAAAACACTTAAAATGTAAACAAAATAAGCCACACTCTGATTAATATTTTTTTATTTTATTGTTAAAAGTACTACCTACTAAGATGACAAAAGTTCTAGCAGGTCTGAAACTGAAATATATGGCTTCAAATGTTTGCTAAAATATCCTTTATTATCACAATACCTTTTTAAGGCCATTGCACACTGAGTCCGAAATTCGCATCCGAAATTTTCGCACGTTAAAAAAAAAAATCGACCTCAGGTTATGTCAATCACGCTTGCACACTGCCTCCGAAACTTTCGTCCGTCAAAAAAAAATTCGGATCAGGTTCGATTTTCTGCGTTTTTCGCATCCACAGCCAGCATTTTGAGAGGTCTTTTGACTGTTCAGACCCACCGTACAAGCGAACGACACAATCCAGAATGGCATCTCACAAGTTGATACACTTCGTCTCGCTGCACAAAGTACTGATAAACAAACCATAAAGCTGTTCTGTATGTCCAGCTTTTCTGCCGGCCGTGTGTAGCCTATGTGTGTGTGTGTGTGTGTGTGTGTGTGTGTCTTTTTTGGTGGTCTTCTTTTTAATATGTGGCTCCAGTATCGCTAGCAAAGCATCAAACTGTTCCATTGACATTCTGAGGTAAATTTTGAATCGCTCGTGATAATTGCGCAACTCCTTGATGAGCTGAAACTCTCCTTCCTCTCGGCACAAGATTGGATGGACCCTCTTTTTCTTCTTTTTCTCTTTTAAAGAAGACAGAGGGCAACAAAATCATCCTCACTGCTTGACGAATCCATTCTGTATTTTTTGCGTTTTTTTTTCCGCAAAGGTCTAATAAATACGCATCGGACTCAGTGTGCAAGGTTTCTGTGCGTGACGAATTTTCAGGCTGATGAACACGAAAAAACGCATACGAAAAATTCGGACTCAGTGTGCAATGGCCTTTAAAGTGTAGGCTAAGTAGGCTACAAGTTAATTGACGATTATTTGTCTGTTTAAAATAAATGCAGACTATAGAATCACAGGGTACACTAACTGCCAAACTAGACATTCAGTCTTTGAATTACGTTTTAAAATAAGTCATTTTCAATCATTAAGATGTGCATTAAACCGAGAACAATCGTACTTATAATGTAAGAGCGTGTGCGAGCTAATTTGCATAACAATGCGGCAAAATAGGCGCTAACGATCTGTGTTTTCGCGGGTGTTAGATTTTGACAATAAGGGGAAATATAGGCCTACATGTAAACTTCTGACTCTGGGAGAACTGCAGCAGAAGAGGAGACAAGCTGGAGACAATGTCAATGCTCGATGCATTTGGAGCTCACCTTTCTTTTAAAAAAACTGAGTGAGCAACTGCTTGCCCTCATTTGCCTTTCTCTCTTTAATCTTCTTTTCTTTTCGTTTTTGAGCCCCTGATTTTCCTTTCTTAAGGAAAGACATGAATCTTCCTAGTATCACACGGCTCACTCCAGCTCCTGTCTCATCAACTGATTCACCGCAGGTCCGCAGCAGAAGCACCTAACCTGCGGGTCGTACCATTTACATTGATTCGAGAGGGGTGGTGGGGCCCTGCACAGCATGAAAATAACTTTTTTTTATACCAAACCAGTGCCTAACTACAAGTTGAGTATTGCACAGGATCTTTTTTATTTGTACATTAATACTATACAAATGGTAGTGCATGTATATGTCTGTATAGAAAACGGACTTCTAAGGGCCCCCCCCCTGCCTCGGGCCCTGGGTACTCGGTACCCTTTTTCCCCCCAGTCCGACGCCCCTGGTTGTCCACAATACTTTTGAGTTACTATTCTTGTAGGCTAGAATTTTTACTTCAAAATGAAGTGAAAATCATTCTGACCACTCTTTCAGAAACATCAATATAACGATTTGAATTTCTTACATCAGTTTTTGGGTCAGCAGTGCTGTATGCGTGGGAGTGTTAATGCCCATGAATATTAATGTGATTTACACCTGGGAAGACTAAAGACACTCCCCCAATGGCTAATGGCCCATCAAGGTGCTGTGAGGCAACCTGAACAAAGAATGATTCACTGGTGAATAAAAAGTTAAAAAGAACAGCATTTATTCAAAATAGAATTTACGTTCTTTCCTAAGAATGTAAAGACTTAAAGTCATTACTATCACTTAACACATCCTTTCAAAAAAACCAACATAAAAATACCAACTTGTTTTTTTTCTAAAAAAACATTTTTATTCAAAGAATACTAAAAAAAAAAAATACCACAGGTTTAAAAAACTGTTTAACAACTGTTTCCAACATTGATTTAAAAAAAAAATCATATCAGAATGATTTCTGAAGGCTGAGCACACACAATCAAAGAAACTGTATTATCATCATTATCAATCACAAATTGCCATGGATATCCATGGCAATTATATATATATAATATATATATATATATATATATATATATATATATATATATATATATATATTGGGTAGTTGACAAATGGCCAAGAAAAAGTACTTTTTTTGGAAAACATAACTTTTTAAGAAAAAATACATATATTTATGGAGTATGAAAACTGCAGTTTCAGAAAATAGTTGTGGTCACTCATTTTGTCAATGACTTCACATATTTTTTTCACGTTTTCACTCAACAATACTGCAAATGTGTCCTATGGTGTGACATTTAAAAAGTACAAAGAAATGATATTAAATAACATTAAAAAAAATACTTGAGAGAATTGTTCACATTATTAAAACATTTTTTATTAAAGTGATATTTATTTTACATGAAAGTTCAAATTAAAACCATTTTCACCATGAATAGATGAACTTGATAAACTTTTCCCTACGAATGTCAATAAAACTTTTTCGCCAACCTTACAAAACTGTTAGAAATTTTACCCATTTAAGAGGAGATATTATTGAAACTCCCCTAATGCCAAACTTGACTCTTTTTAAAAAATATATTTTAAAATAAGTATATTTTTCTGTTGTTTTATGTTTGTCACACCATAGGACAAAACGTCACACCAAAGGACAAAGATAGTCATTGCATAAAAAGAGTCAAAATATATAGTGTTTATTGTAACACTTATAAAGGAGGACATTTGTTTTTATTTTTTAGCAATATAAACTGCAAAACACATCACACCAAAAGTAACTTTGATACTTATAGATCCATCAATAAAGAAATATTAGCTATGTTTCCATCCACACGTTTTTATCCGCATTAAGTGATATCGAATGAAAAATGCCTTAGAAACAGTAAAATTCGATTGATGTTCATGAATATCGACTCAAATGAAATGGGTTCGGGTCTCATGGGATTTTATCTTGATGGATATACAGCTTATGCGATAAACGCTGATGGAAACGTTATTATGGCGCGATTCATTTTGTCTAGTAAAACTTTGTTCGCAAATGTTGGCTTGAATGTTGTGAGAAAATGAATGGAAACGCCTTAAAATGTCTCAAATCAATTCGATATACCAGTTTGATCGCAAAACAGCATGTGACGTCATTACACACAGGTTTATATTCGCTTTAAAGCCGTTGGATGGAAACACACTTTCACCAGCTTTACTCACATGAGGTTTTTTACCGAACTTCAGATAATTCCATTGTAAAGTGGATGGAAACGTGGCCTTTGACATGAAAATAAAATCCCTAAATCCTTGCATAAATTTAGTTTGTCTCTTCCTTCCTAGTGCTTTAATGTCCAATGTGTCCAATTCCCAGAGAGCTTCTTTTCATGATATCTGTTTGAAATAATGATAGAATATAGACGAATGGATCAACAGAGAAATTAATGTAATGAATACTCAATTATGAACTCATGACCCACTGTGTTTTCCCTTAAAATGTAACCACTTACTTGTCAATTTCTTATAAAACACAATATCGATTATTATTCTGTAATAACAAGCTTATTATGTAACTATTGTTGAACCTGAACCTCACACAGGTCTATTCTGATACTGAACAATAAGCAGTCGTTCAGTCACTCAGCAAGATCCCTGAATTATTTTAAGATGTATAAGATGTATATGGCAACATTTCATTTTGATTTACTTTCTCCGTCGTTCTCTTAGGATCGCCTCCTCTCTCTGTGGATCCTTTTTAATTCGCTCCCTATAATGTCTGGTCCTCTCTATTGCACTCATCACTTCCTCAGTTCTTTCTGTTCTAAAACAAGTTAAGTAGCATTATAAAGTAGTAGCACTGTATTTATGTACTTTATATTTGTTTATAGTTGTTACATTATACATTATAGTTGTTTTAATAACACTTAAGAACATTTTATGTAATGTCCAAAAATGGCAATAAACATTAAAATGTAAGTCATTATTGAATTTAAAATAATCAAAACTGGTAAAAAAAGAATGAAAAGTACGTTAACAAACTTTATCTATTTGTTTTAATAGCTTCTTAAGGAGGTTTTGTCCTATTGTGTGACATCTGTGTCCTATGGTGTGACAGGCCAGAGTGTCACACCAAAGGACATTTCCTGTCACACCAAAGGACATTTGAGCTTTTGTGGCATGTTAATAACCATGCTAATGCTAGCTTAACTGTCATTAGCAATTGGCATGATACATTTGCATAATATTACATAGTCCTGCTGTTAAAAATACAAATTTGAATTAAAAAATTTAATTTAGGGGTGTCACACCGAAGGACAAAAAAACTTAACAACTTCAGTGGTCTGAAAACATAGTTAAATATTTGAACAATTCTGAGAGAAATACTTACTATGTGCACTGCTCATGGGCTTCATAGAGGTCTTCAGTCACATGACATTGAATTGGGTCTTTCAACTAAATTTAGTTGGCCATGATATTGCCCAACATAATATCAGGTTATTGCGTAACACCAAAGGACATTTTTTTCTGAGACAAACTTTATGAAATTCCCATACTTTTAGAAATGTATGTATAGGAAAAGTGATGGCCACTTAGTGAAATAGACACTTTCACAAATATGCCAGGAGTGGCCATTAAGATTTTTAAACATTATTTTCTTTATTTATAAAAGTTAATATTTGTGAAATAATGTTGTCCCCCGTCACACCATAGGACAATTTTGAGATTTGGCTCAAAGTTTTAAAAAAATAAAAAATACCTCTGGTATTAAAATAACAAATTCATGTAAAACAGGAAAATGTTTAACCATTTACAGTATTCTAAATGATGAAAATGTGAAATAAGTTATTTTTTATCTTCTGTGACGGTGAAAAAGCCACGTCACGTCAACTACCCATAATATATATATATATATATATATATATATATATATATATATATATTATATATATATATATATATATAAGCTAAATATAAATGAAAGTCAAAAGCACATTTTTAGTCATGCCTTGCTCTAAGCAAATCAAATGGGAGTAAAATAAATAAATGATCAGTCAGCTATAAACAAAGCAATTGTGAGCGATAAATAAACAAAAGTAAAGGCAGGTATCTCACAGTAAATCAATAAAGTATCAACAACAACAACAACAACATCTGTTGATGGCCCATATAGAATGCATGCTGATAACACAATCAAAGAAACTGTATTATTATTACCATTATCAATCACTAATTACCATGGATTACAAAAAGACATTTGTAATTTCACACAAGAATATGAACTTTTACATTATGACGATGTAAACATAATAGGCTACATTTCATCTGTAAAATATTACGTCTCACTTACTCAGTATTATTCTCGATCGCACTGAGAACTGAACGAGACCTGCGTGCTCCTCTGCGAGGTGCTGGAGAAGGAGAACGTGATGCAGCCGCACTTTCCTAAAAAACAAAACAAAAATAACTGTTAGCATACATTATGTATAATACAACAGAGTATCTGTTGATGGCCCATATAGAACGCACGCATTTATGATTCACTCAATGAACGGATCGTTCGCGAAACAAACATTTCAAACATTTACACCTGTATTTAAAAACAGTGCATAAGGCAGTAAGCATGATAATAAAGTGTCATAGGCTAACCAAAACTGAACATTTGCGAGTATGGCCCATATAGACAGCACGCATTTAGGGATAAGTTAGGCTACACAATGAACGGATTGTTCGCGAACGAACGACACATCACTAACTAAAATTTGAAACATTTACAACTGTATTCACAAACAAGTAGGCCTATTTACGCATGATAAAGTGTCATAGGCTAACCAAAACTGAACATTTATATATAGGCTAACATATATTGTATTTAGACAGTAGCCTATCACGTATTTTACCGGAGTCTGAAATATATTTCTATCACATATAACCTAGCAGTTATTCGCAAAAAATTCATTACACATAGGCTAAGGCAGTAGGCTATTTTAGCATGATAAGTAGTCATGGGCTAAACAAAACTGAACATTTATATGTAAAAAAATATATTGTATTTAGACAGTATATTTTACCGGAGGCTGACATATATTTCACTAAATCATAACCTAATAAGCAGTTCGAAAACAAAATGCATAAGCATAAGGCAGTAGGCTATTTAGCATGATAATCAGTGTCATAAACTTATCAAAACTGAGTGAAATATATGTAGGCTAATATAGCCTACAAATATGTTTAGAGAATATCACATTTAAAAAGTTTACACGAGCGTACACGAATAGGGATATTATTTGTGAGTGTCTTTGACACTCTTTCCTGTGTCAAAAGCTAACCAAAACTAGGCAAAATACAGTCTGAAAATTCATTTGAGCTCTATATATGATCAGAAAAGGAATTACATAACAACTTACTCCGAACTTATCCTCGACGGGGTTGGTCGTCCGAGTTGCAATCTTTCTCTGGGTAAAAGTTCTTCCCCGCTGTCCAGTGTCCAGAATCATCTGAAGGGCCTCTTTGTCAGAGTAGCGTGCTCATCCTCAAAACGCGATGAACTATCAGTGAATCTGAATAATCTTTGTGTTGTTTGGCATTGATCGCGGGGCGTGCCGCGTGTGAGATGCGATCACCATGTGAAAAGCGCTGGGGGCGTGGCGGTCTCAGCTGATTACAGTTAATGAGGGGAGAACGAAAAAACTGCATCTCTCCTTGGTTTCAAACGGATTACATAAACTGGAAATATTTATTCTTGTAGTAAATTACATCATTTAAAAGAAGAGAATTTCAGCTTCATAAAGAGACATCTCTCGTATCTCTGTGACAAGTATTGATAGTTACAGTTATTTTTTCGGACGCGTTTCAGAATGGACTTAACTGACAGAGAGAAGGCAAAACGCGCATCATGTTTATTTTTCTTTATTTGACGAAAAGCACAACACTTTGTTTTTATTTTGAGGTTCCCCAAAAAAAAATACAAACTTAACAGGATCGCATGATGTATAACACTTAAATGTAAGATAAAAATCAACAGAGTAATTTGAGTCTCTTTTGCACTGATAAGGAAAAAAGTGAGCTGGTATCGCCGGCGATACCGCCGACCCCTAAGGGTTAATCCAGTAATTGGAAAGGAGAATGGGTGACTCAAATTGAGTCACTAGGTAGCATAACTGAAGGAGCTGGATTTTGAAACTACACTCTGGTAAAGGATAGTGAATGTGGGGCTTAGATAAGCCCCAGAGGAGGGAATGTTGAAGATTTTATTATTTACAAAACAAGTAATTTAGCCTTATAAGAATACACAATTATTTCTCTGTGTCTTTGGGGTGACTTTGAAAGACTGCAAGGCCTAAAATGCTGGGGTGACTTTGTAAGAGGAGAAGGCTGAGACAACAGAGAGTGTTATTTCAGTATGTCACATGGTACAAAAGTATTTCTCAAAAAAGGTTGAAGGTATATGTATGAGGAGCTAAGCACAGCTCGGGAGTGCTTTTCTGCAGGAGGCGCTCGGCTTTGTTTGTGAATAAAGTCTAATATTTCTGGCATCTGAGATCTCTGAGAAATCATTTCAAAAAGACTGAAACCACTTCACGAGTAACGTAAAAAGTTACTTTCCATATGGGGTAATTAAGTAAAGTAACGGATTACTTTTTAAAAGTAACTTCCCCGACACTGCCTAGCACTAAGAAAATATTAGTATTAGATCAGCACAAAAAGGTTATCAAACATCCTTAATATGTGGCGAAATGTACTCACTTGAGTATCTCTAGTTCACACACAGGATTCTTCAGTCCCACACAGATCTCTTTGACTCCTGAGTCCAGCAGACGGCTGTTGTTCAGGTTCAGCTCTTTCAGGATGGTTTTAGAGGAGAGAACAGTAGCTAGAACTGAACAGCTTTTCTCTGTAAGCTCACAATTATTCAGCCTAAACACAAAAACAGCATTATTATTATTATGATTTTACTTCAGCACATATTCAACACACATCAGATCAGCAGGTCTTCAATTTTGATCACATTTGTGACTGATAGTCTTATATAATGAATTAACAGAGAAGTTATAATGTATGACTCACTTGATTTTATCCATTTTGCTATGAGAGTCCATCAAAAGAGCAGAGAGCTTCTCTCCATCCAGATCTCCTAATTTATCTTCACTCAGATCCAGTTCTGTCAGTAATAATGGACTTTTACCCAGAACTTTAGTGAGATACTCACACGCTTCCTGTGCAGCATCACTTTTCAAAAACCTACAGTAAAAGAGTATTTTAGATAATTCTGTCAAAATGTAATTTTTTTTGCACCTCCCATTCTTTCAAGCTAAGCAAATACATGATACACACTGCGAAAACAATGCGAAATCAATAAAAAAAAATTACTGTATGTTAAAATATATCAAAACTAATAATAGGTATGCTGTAAATTCCTCTACATTTAATTGCAATTCCTCTCCAATTCCCAATCCCCTTAGTTTCATATAGCAGATATCACATTTGTGGCGTATTTTGAAATATTTTAAGACATTAATCACCTGGTCTTTAATTTACATTCTTCATCCTGTAGTAAATCACTGAGCTCCTTCACTCCTGATTGTCCAGAATCATTTCCTGTGAGATCCAGCTCTATCAGGTGTGAAGGGTTTGATCTCAGAGCTGAAGCCAGAGCTTTATAACCTTCTTCTGTGATACTGCAGTCTGAAAGTCTACAGAAAATAAAACTGTAAATTAATTTCACATTATGGTTTAAGTTACTTCATTACTGCACAATACACTGAATACAAAATACGAGAGATCCCATTAGAGCTGAATACTTTATGCATAGCTAAGCCACTTCTGACTTTATTAATGTGTGAACTGATTAATGAATAATTAATTATTGGTCAGAAAGACTCCAAAATTTGATTATAAATGTAGGAAAAAATTAATTGTAAAGTTATGATTTTTCTTAAATGCGTTTTTTTTATTAGTTTGGTATCTATGCTTTTTCCGCATGTAGAAAAACTAATTATTCTACAGATGGATGAAATTTACACTCAATCGATTCATACATCTCAAGCAATCAGATTGTTATCTTAAGAGCTTTCATGTTCCATTCACAAAATGTGCCCAGGAAATTAATTATTGTGCCTCATGGAAATTCAGTGGAGTTCTCTTACGAGAGTAGGTTCTGCTTATGGGAAAAACCTCTTTTCTCGAGAATACTGAAGCCAAAAATTATCCTTAGAATTTATATTAATTTAAAACGCATTTGCTGCAGCGAGCAGACCTAGGCGAGGCGACGTCTTCAGTCGTCACGTCCCGCGCGAATGGGTGTGGCTTATGCCTATATAAGCCAGAGCTCGATAGGATGCTCCTTGATTTTCAACTCTTCAGTGAAGCCTTCGCATCGCTGGATCTCGGAGAAGAAGCCTGCGCCGTCGAACAGCCTTTTCAGCGGGACGAGCTCTCTGAGGAAGCCGGTCGTCTTCTCGCCGCCTTCAGTCGCCGTTCCTGCTGCGCTATCCGGTGCCCATATCCTTTCTTACGCTCCGTGTGTGTTCGCCGCCACGACACTCACGTTTTTCTCTGACTAAAAGAGCCGAGGCGTTGATACAAATGCCTCATTTCCTGTGGCTCGTGCAGAGCCCCTCTCGCCTAAGGGGACCACCATATGCTGTGCGCTTCCTGCTTGCACGCGCTGTTCAAGAGCGGATGTCCCGAGTGCGACACTATGGCCTTGTCGACCCTGCGGGCTCGACTGGCCATCTTCAACGTGGATTCCATGCCTCCGCCTCCCTCTTCTGTGCCGCACCATAAGAAGTGCCGCTTTCAGAGGCTGCCTGAGGAAGTTCCGGTGGACGAATGCACGCCGATGCAAGTTCGATAGGATTAGGGGTTGAACGACTTCAGATTTTTTGAAGTCGGCTGTTATGACATCAAAGTCGAGTCGACGTCGACTAGTCGATGACATCATTCATAAAAACACAAAAGATAGGACTGCTTTGCAACATGCCACAATTTGCAATTAATTAACAGAAAATGATACAGATGCTGACAGCTCATAATGGGGCCGTTTACACCTGGACACTTCATGCGTTTTTACTGATCTGATTTATCAAAACGATTAAATTCACACATAAATATGTTTTCGCAAAACGGATATAAATCCGATCTTCAAACAACGCGCTATATGCAGATTTAACGGATTTCACGTCACCACACCAACAGTAATGCCCTGCATTTTATTGATCATCAGCTCATTTCAAAAACAAAGACCGCAATAAGAGAGACAGCACTGTTAAAGATTATTTTGTTTCTTTACTTTTAACGAAGATGATTGTGTGTAAGTGTCTGCGACTTACTTTCACTTTGATTTGCGATAGTTTGCACGTTGGCTTGATGAAGATGCTCGAGCTGCTCACCTGCGTCGATGCGTGTTGCAGCTTCATCGCTATAATACGCTCTCACATGCTCTCACACGTTTATTTTTAGCATTTTTAGGAGAAGTCCAATTTACATCGGTGGTTTCAACAACCAGATGCATTTACACTTGTCCAGTTTCGTCTCTTAAGCGGCCCAGACCTCCACCTGAAGTGGTTTGAGCGATCGGATTTAAATCCGTCTCGAATGCGTTATGGATGGCATTTACAGCCCACTGTTTACATCATCATCATCATGATTATGATCGCATTAGTGATGCGCAGATCCAAGTAATAATATTCAAATTAATTGCGGGTAAATTAGAGGTAGGCTACATCAATATATAAATAAATGAAAAACAATGTTTTAATGATTTTAATAAAGAGACTGAACTCTAATTTCCTGGTAAAACAGTGAGCGTGCGTCATGCTTTTACTTTCGTTTTCAACAATATGTGTTAGTAAAGTATTTACACACACTTAATGTACCAATGCTGCTTTCTTGCTGCAATAACCCTCTGGGCTCTTCATCTGTTGTCGTCTGCAACATGTTAGTATCAAAATTAGCGCAATCATAGTGTCACATGATCAACGCGACTAGTCGACGTCAAGCTTAAAGCGTCGCGGCATTGCATTAAGGTCGACTAGTCGACTAATCGACTAGTCGGTTCAACCCCTAGATAGGATGCTCCTTGGTTTTCATCAACTGAAGCGAAACCAGATGGTAGCACAAGCTTCGGCCGCTCCCATCTCCCGTGACGAGTCGGAAGGGGACGACGAAGAGGACGGCTGTTCTCTTGTCGCCTCGGGGAGTGAAGAGTGGTCGGGTTCCGTTCCGGTCCCCGCCCCTTCTCTTCAGGAGTCCAGTGGGATTAGAGCCAGCGTTGACGCCGATCTTCTCCGCCGCCTCATGAAGTGGAGGACCCCGGCCTGGATTGGTCGCTGCCCGATGAGCCCACGCCCAACAGACTCGACGGCTGCTTTCTCCCTAGTCGCCGTGCAGCCCCTCAAACGAGGCCCGCCCCATATCTCCCGAACTGCACGAGGAGCTGTCGAAATCCTGGAAGGCTCCTTTTTCGTCCAGGCTGCGATCATCTGTCTCTTCGACGCTCTCCGTTGTGGATGGGGCGAAGGACAAAGGATTATGTTTCCATTCCTCTGGTCGAGGAAGCGATCGCAACGCACCTTTGCCCGCCCTCCGCTGGAAGGCGTTCTAAGGCCGCTTTGCCTTCTAAAGCCTGCCGAACTACTTCCGCCTTCGTCAGCCGCCTAGCTCTGCGAGCCACCAAGTCCGCTGCCCAGGCCATCGGGAGGAACATGGCATCCCTCACCGTTGTCGATAGACATTTGTGGTAGATAGACATCCACCGCGCACACACATAAATCATTCCCCTGCCCACGTAACCAGAATGTTATGTGTAAATCATTCCGCTGCTGGTCTCAGCGTGCTGCCTCAGATAAACACTGCAAGCACAGTGTCAATTTATCAGCCCTATCAGGTCTCCGGTAGAGGATGACACGGGAGTGGATTTTCACTCCTGTCCCATCCCACTCCCATAGAAAGAAATCTTGTCCGTCCCACTCCCAGACCAAAGTTTTAAAAATAATCCCATCCCATCCCGCTCCTGGTAAATTGACTCCCACTCCCATCCCGCTCCTGTTTAAACTGACTCCCGCTCCTGTACCGCTCCCATATATTTTTTTCTTCAATAAGTGTTTAGTTAATACATATAATTTGATTTAATCTGCTCTCCATCCTGTTTTAGACCAGCTGCTGAGCCCCTGTTTCTAGATTTTCTCCAGAAAATGGAAGACAGCAAATAAAAGAAAAACAGTACATAGTTCACACCATGTCTACAATAGTTTAATAAACCCAAACAGCACATAAAGCTGCATTTTACTCATTTATTGTTGAGTAAACAATATATTTATATTTTTTTTTAATTACATGTTAACGATTTTCATCAATTATGCTCTTGCATTATGAGTCCATCTTAGTTATATGTTGCTGTGTAGGAACAAAAGTGCATCTACATTTTCTGGATTGAGGGTAGAACGCCTTTCCTCTATCAGTCTTCTCGCAACACTGAAGCTACGCTCAGAAGGAGTACTTGTTGCAAGGATAGCTAGCAGCCTCTTGGCAACTGGTACGGCTGGACGGGTGGGTCGTGTAGTTATTTTTTAATTGCATTACATTGTAGGCGTATTAAAAGGAACTACAAAATGGTGCATTTTAGGGCTGCACGATATTGGTAAAAAAAAAAAATCACATTGCGATATTTTATTTTTCTGCGATATATATTGCGATATAAAATCAATTTCACCAGATGACTTAAATAGCTCTATTTGGAAAGAATGAATCATTCTAGAATGACTGGGGTGGTTTTGTCATGGAGTAAATCCGCACAGAATATGAATATAATGTTAACTAATGTAGTTAACTAGACTTTAATAAATGGAACCTTATTGTAAAGTGTTTCCGATTTATGCCTCTTGAGTTCAGAGTTGGACATCTCGACAGATCAGTTGTTTTAACCATTCATTAAAGTGAATCGGTTCAAATGAGTCATTAGTTCGCGAATCGGACGTGTCATTAACGGGCCACAATCGCACAAGATTTGTCAACACAGAAAACATTTCATCACTGGATGGAATCCATCACTGAGTCGAGTCAACTCAATTCATTAATATGTGCGACTGTGCGAGGGAGGGAGAGCGAGAAAGACAGTTTGAAGATGGTGAGAGAGTGCGCGCGCGACCGGGGCTTTCACTCTCTCTGCTCGCTCGCTCAGGTAAACAAGCACAGTCAGTCATCTACATCACTCATCTACATCACTCACCGGTCAAACTTTGGCGGGACAAAAATACGCTTTAGGAAGGCTGACAGAAAACAGCGCGCAAGTTACCGTCTTCTTGCGCTTTATGTTTAAACTGACAGGACTTGCAAATTGATAAACTCTCACACTATGATGGTTAAACTTTGCAATGAATCCGCGAGTCACAAGCGTTACGGGCCGGGGAGCTGCTGGGAAATTTACTGATCATGAATCACGCATCAAATACGATCCCTAGTATAGCCTTGACATCGCACATATACATCGCATATCTATGTTAAAATGAAAGCTACATCGTGCAGCCCTATAGTGCATTTACTTTTTTTCTTTTTTTGTCGTCTTTGCTATTGGTTGATTCCCGCTCCCGTCTGCTCCCGTTAACCATTTATCCTGTACCGTCCAAATCCCGTGATTAATAGCAAAGATGACTCCCATCCTGCAGGAATCCCACGGGAATCCCGTGACCCATGGGATTCCCGAAAAAAATGTCAGCCTCTAGTCTCCGGGTCCCTAGCCGGAGCCCAGATACCATTCTACCCCTAGCTATACGTGCAAAAGCATGGGAAGCTATCACGGGCGTGTCAGATTGGGTGCTGAACATTATAAAACAAGGCTATTCACTGCAGTTTGCTCGCCGACCCCCCCGCTTTCGAGCCCGGGTCGAAACTACAGTAGATCAGAAAGTAGCTCATCTGCTTCGCCGAGATTATGAAACTGTACTTGAAGGGCGCCATAGAAACCGTCCCTCTGAACCAGAGCGAGTCGGGTTTCTACAGCCGTTACTTCCTGGTACCCAAAAAGGATGGCGGTCTCAGACCCATTCTAGATCTCAGGCTTTTGAACAGAGCTCTCATGAAGCGATCGTTCAAAATGATTACAACCAGACAAATTCTCGCGCAAATTCACCCGAGGGACTGGTTTATATCAGTGGATCTGAAAGACACTTATTTTCAGATACAAATAGCCCCTGTCACAGGCCTTTCTTAAGATTCTCCTTCGAGGGTCAGGCTTACCAGTACACAGTCCAGCATGGACGCAGCGCTCGCCCCCCTGAAACAACAGGGTATGCGAATACTGAACTATTTGGACGACTGATTGACTATTTGGGCTGATTATGGCCCAGTCGGAGGTGGAACATATGACACACAGGGCTTTGTTAATAAGCCATTTAGATGCTCTGGGCCTCAAAGTCAATTGGACCAATAGTTCGCTATCTCCCAGTCAGAAAGCTTCTGTTCTGGGAATGGATCTGGACTCTGTGTCAATGACAGCGCGGCTGACGTCACAGCGTGCTCTGTGTATTCAGCGCTTGGCAATGTCATTCAAAGTAGGCGATGTCTCTCCTCTCAAAAGATTTCAGAGGATTCTAGGCCTCATGGCTTCAGCATCAGCGGTGCTTCGATTAGGCCTGCTTCGCATGCAGCCTTTACAACACTGGCTAAAGACGCGGATCCCGCTTCGAGCATGGGCATCTGGTCGGTTGCGTCTCAAGGTAACTCAGAACTGTGTCACAGCTCTGGAGCCCTGGAAGGCGGCCGACTGGTATCAGACAGGTGTAAACATGGGGCTAATCTCGAAACTGAAAGTGGTTTCGACAGACGCCTCCAATTCGGCCTGGGGTGCCCTCTACGAAGGCAGACCGACTTTTAGCCTGTGGTCAAGCCAAGAAAAGAGCTTGCACATAAACTGTCTAGAGATGAAGGCGGTCGAGAAAGCTTTGCGGTTCTTCCTTTCTCTTCTAAAAGGCCACCATGTCCTTGTCCGCACGGACAACATGTCGGTGGTGTCCTACATAAATCGCCAGGGCGGTCTGAGATCACGGAACCTTCATGTACTGGCAGAACGCCTCCTTGTATGGGTTCAGCGCAACCTACTCTCTCTGAGAGCGGCGCATGTGCCAGGCCATCTGAATGGTGGTCCAGACAGGCTGTCCAGGGACAACGTTCCCCCAGGGGAATGGTCTCTCCACCGTCAGACAGTTCAGCTGTTGTGGGACACCTTTGGCACAGCGGAGGTCGACCTCTTTCCGTCTCAAGACAACGTTCAGTGTCCAATATGCTTTACGAAGAACAAAGACGCGCTGGCCCATCACTGGCCCAGCCGCCCTCTCTATGCTTTCCCGCCGATCACGCTGTTACCACAGGTAATCAAGCGTATCAGGGAGAACGGTTCCTCTGTGCTTCTAGTAGCTCCGTTCTGGCCAAACCAAGTTTGGTTTCTGGAGCTGATGCAGCTTCAGAGTTTGGCCCCATGGTCTGTCCCCTTGAAGAGAGATCCCTCTCACAGGCCGGGGGTACGATTTGGCACCCACACCCCGAGCTTTGGGCTCTGCATGTGTGGGCCATCAACAGATACCCATTAATCTCCCTGATGGGGTCTTAAACACGATTACGCAAGCTAGAGCGCCCTCTACTAGACGGCTTTATGCTTCCAATTGGTCAGTGTTCTCAGGTAGGTGCTCAGCTCACAACCTGGATCCACAAGTTGTGGGGTATCGGAGGTTCTATCTTTCCTACAGGAGCTCTTGGATAAAGTTAGATGGGAAACGGGGGGGAAAAAAGGCGCATAAGGCAAGATAAGCTGTTATACCTTTTTTTTTTTTACTTTATTTGTATATTTGGAAATGTATTTGGTATTAATTTATCCTTGCACTCAATGGACTGAAAACTAGTTAACGCTAGTGTATTCTCACCATGTACCGCCTGCAGAAACACTGCATCCGTAGGGGCTGCCATTAGGGGTGTGCCACATCATACCGCCCATGATAATACCGGTATACATTTTTACATTATAAAAAAGTGTCATATCGCGATAACAATGATATAGCGACGCGATGACGTATGGTGCATTTACGTTCCCTAGCGCGCACAACAACAACACCTGTCTGAGAGTAAGAGCAGCCTGTCAGCCTCCGATGATGATTTAGTACATAAAAAGGGAAGCTACTTCAAAAGAATGGAAGTGGTTTGGTTAGGCTACAAGAGGTCAGACCTCCAATAAAGCACAATATTTTGCAAAATATGCACCAAAAAAACTGTTACCGCTAAAGGTGGAAACACAACAAGCAAAAACACACCGTCGAGTACAACCAAACTTTTTCGGAGACGCAATTTCACAAACAGCTTGAGTGTTCAGCGGTGCTGCCACATCTTCTCTCGTCTCTCAAAATGTATTGCACAAGGCAAGCGTTAAGCACTGCAGGCAGCGATACCACTCTCTCGCGTTTAGGATTCGGGACATGACTGAATTGTCACTTGCACAATCGGGCCAGCAGTGCA
The DNA here is from genome assembly GCA_036326025.1 of Chrosomus eos. Lineage (NCBI taxonomy): Eukaryota > Metazoa > Chordata > Actinopteri > Cypriniformes > Leuciscidae > Chrosomus > Chrosomus eos. The sequence continues at coordinate 44,286,667 of CM070824.1, read as the reverse complement.
TCGTAACTAAAGTTTATCATTTTCACGTCTTCTTAAGTCTTATCAGTTTAAACATTCAAGTGATTTTAAACTATCCAGTAGTCTACTCGCGCGCTCTCTGAGAGATAGTTTCTCTGTGTACATGCATACAGTAAAGCCGCCTCACAAACAGCTCGCGAGTAACAAAAGTTATTTTTTGTGGATTATATTACTTTAATGGAGGGAAAAATCGCAAAATTGTGTCAAAATTTGGTAAGTATACTCGTAAACTCAGTTGGTTATGTATAAAACGCATGTGACAGTGTTGACAGACAGTATAATGAAAACAGCAATGGATCCGAGCACTAGCTCTAAAAGTGACAGCAGCCATGTGACAGCAGCCATGTGACAGCATGTGTCTGTCATTAATGTTGTCCTCAAAACAACAAAAGATAGCTTTAATTGTAAGGAATGAGATTTAATAGCTTATCTATTTAATTTAGTCAGGAATCAGAACTAAAAGACCCTGTTATTTTACATTTGATTACTTTATTCAGTTTCTGTAGTATTTCTGAATACTAGTGTTAGACCTACCCAAAAACAAAAGCTTGATTACAAAATTGATTAAGGAAATCAAGCTTCCTTGTTTTGTGTAAACTTAACAACAAAATTACCCCATTGTAAAAACGCAATGAGTGAGCAAACATTTAGGCGAGATAAACAATTAAGAAAAGTCTACATCTTCATAAATATCATCGTGATATAATTTTGAGGCTATATCGCCGACCCCTAGCTGCCATTGTTGTTTTGTATGGTTTCGCAGGCTATGTGACGTCAGAGCTCGTAACTGGGAGTACATCGATCTAGTATGAGTTCACGGGTGGGAATTCACGGGTTTGACTGCCGTTCCAGTGCACTTTCACGGGTATAAGGTTGGAAAAACACAGGTTACAGGTTGCCTGGAACGCGGCATTACACACACTCTCTGTTAGCGCATCGTGCCTTGAGTTTGGGCCTAATGACTCCGAAGTCATCCTCAAACCGAGACATGGTTATGTCCCCAAGGTACTTGCCACTCCTTTCAGAGCGCAAGTCATTTCTCTGTCAGCCCTCTGTGAATCTCCTTTGCCCGGTTAGGGCCCTGAGAATTTACGTGGAACGTTCGGCTGCTTTCAGACAGTCAGAACAGCTCTTTGTTTCTTTTGGTGGCCGATCTAAAGGTCTAGCTGCCTCGAAACATAGCCTTTCCAGGTGGATAGTGGAAGCTATCTCACTGGCTTATACATCTAAGGGCCTTCGTTGCCCTCTGGGCGTCAGAGCTCATTCCACTAGAGGAGTGGCCTCTTTGTGGGCCTGGTCCAGTGGGATTTCTCTTCAAGATATCTGTATGGCGGCAGGCTGGGCCTCTCGGTCTACATTTGTAAGGTTCTATAACCTGGAAGTCCTCGCTCTCCAAGCTAGACTTTTTTCAGTCCAGGTAATTCACTCAGTTCTGCCGGACTCGCTTCCGCGGACTGCAAAGTTTCAGTTCAGGCAGGCTATTGCCTCCCCTGGCTGTTATACAGTGTTAAGTACTCTTTGTTCACTTAAGGTAACCACGTTGCCTTATATCATTCTTATTAAGCCCATTCCCTGTCGGCTTTTTATATCCCCGTATCATATGAGCTCAGGGCACTTGCCCTTGGGTCAGTGTTGTGGTAGATTTAGCACACACGGCGTTTTAAATTGGGTTCCTGTTACGCAACACGGGAGTACTCTTGTAAGAGAACGTCTCGGTTATTAACGTAACCTCGGTTCTCTCGAGAAGAGGGAACGGGTGTTGCGTAACCCTGCCGTGCTTGTGCTACCATCTGGTTTCGCCTTAGTTGATGAAAACCAAGGAGCATCCTATCGAGCTCTGGCTTATATAGACATAAGCCATGCCCATTCGCGCAGGACGTGACGACTGAGTGCGAGCAGTCCCTCGATAGGTTGCAGCAGTTGCCGCAGAGCAGCCAATAGGCGCGCGAGGTGCCTCGCCTAGGTCTGTTCGCTGCAGCAAATGCGTTTTAAATTAATACAAATTATAAGGATAATTTTTGGCTTCAGTATTCGAGAAAAGAGGTTTTTCCCGTAGCGTAAGCTAGTTTACGCAACACTCGTTCCCTCTTCTAGAGAGAACCGAGGTTACGTTAGTAACCGAGACGTTAACATTCCTAAAAATAACAGAAATGTGCAGCATTTGTATTTATCATCAGCTACCTTTACAGGGTTGCCAACTTTTGAGTTTTGCTTGGAGTGAGATTTGTTGCCGGGGTTGGGTTTTATTTTGGAGAAAACACCTGATTAACATGCTGATCGCGTGAGCAAAGTGCGCACTTTTCTTTAAATCAAGCAGCACAAACAGAATGGCTATATAGGCTACTTAATTACAGTCTTGTGCTGTTTTATAAAGGCACAAAGCCATATCACGGTTTTGGTGTTGGGTAAAGGGAGAAGAGAGAGTTCGGCAAAAGGCGGATTCGAACTCGAGTCGAACGTGTCAAAAGCTGCTTTCAAGCACCTCACGCCCTCGCCCTACGCCACTATAGATATTCAGTGAAGGGTAGTCAAAATGTAGCCTACGCTCTCAACTCACGTTCAAAGTCATAGGCAGCGCACAGCACAGAAGAATGTCCAATGTAGCGTGAGATTTCTTTGGTGAGCGTGAGAGCGTGAGATTGAGGCTGAATGCGTGAGTGTCACGCCAGATGCGTGAGAGTTGGCAACCCTGCCTTTAAAACCAAACCCTCAATAAAGAGAGAGAGCGACATCAGCAATGGTAAGGGAATGATTGGTTGTCGAGATACAGGATGCAAAAGCAATCAAGTAGTTTGTTTTTTGCTGGACCCCATTGACTTCCATAGTATTTTCCTCCCTACTATGGAACTCACCCAGGACCAGCAACTGTTTGGTTACCCACATTCTTCAAAATAACTTACTGTATAAGGTCAACAAAAATGTCCACTGTATAGAACATAATGTCCTTTGTCAGTCACATGCCTGTTTAAGTCACTGCTTGTGGTTGGTTTCATAGATGGTAAAGGACGTTTTATACTTGTGCTACAATTGTGTGGCCTGTGCAACAAATCTTTCAACCTCTGTAGCACCAGTGCTATGTGAAAAAAATTTAACGTACAGCACAGAATTTATACAATGACATCTAATTAGTGTTTTGTTTTTACAATGTTTTTCATTCAATTTCTTACTATTGTTAAATACACATACTGTAGCTGAAAAAATAAAACACTGTTTATTTCATTTGTATGTTATGTTGTGTATTTGTAATGTGTATCTTTTATAGTATTTTTTAAAAATAAAGATAAAATGATGAAATAAATATTTGTATGTTCACCCACTTTGGCCCAAATGTCTGCCATTCTTTTTTCTTTCATATTTTGTTATCTTGAAAGGATACGATTTTGATATAAAGAAATAAGTTTGGCTGTAATGCTCAGTGACTTGCAAAATAGTAAAACCAACATGAAAAAGAATTGTGATAAAATTGTGAATCCTGAAAAATGTGATAAACATGCCTTACATTTTTTTCCACATATGGAGGGAAACAGATTGAATAAATATATAACATTACGGTGATTGTTAACGTAGCTGTTGTTGAAATTAGGGCAGGGTGGTACAGCTAAAAAATGTATCACAATATAATGTTTCATTTCAATCGGTATTGATAATTAGTGAAAAATTAATGAGTGGATGTGTGCTGCCATCTTATATAGCCGTATGTACCGGGGAGTTGCTGGGAATGTAAATTCCACCGGACGTTTTTCTAGAATTCAGAGGTGATTGGGGCGCGATATTTTTTTTCACAGGATGGTAGGGGAAGACTCATTAATATTCATTAGGGAACTCATCCCTGATTGGTCTTAACCCCAGTGACGGGTAGGTTTAGGGGCGGGGTTAGGGGTAGGTCATCAGACCCCCAGTGACGGGTAGGTTTAGGGGCGGGGTTAGGGGGTAGGTCATCAGACCAATCAGGCATGAGTTCCCTAATGAATATTAATGAGTCTTCCCCTACCATCCTGTGAAAAAAAATATCGCGATTGGGGCTCCCAAGTAAGACCCCATTTGTCAGTCTTTAACATAACGTCTCTGTTTCCTCTACATTTACATTTTTGCATTTGGCAGACGCTTTTATCCAAAATACACATTTAAATTCTTATCAGTTCTTGCTTTCCCTGTGAATCATTCCCATAACCTTGGCGTTGCAAGCACCAACGCTCTCCTGTTTGAGCTACAGAAAAGACAGTAGGGAATGTACAGTAGGGACTCTATTAGGGAATGAGGGGTACATTAGTAACCAAGACTTTCTCTTGCGCTTTTGTCTCCGGCATCGCCCTGTCAGTCATCGTGCCTCACTCTCATCATGTGACTCCTGTGGCTCAACTTACCTCAGTATCTTCAATTTACACTTTATATTCTTCAGTCCAGTGCAGAGCAGCTTTACTCCAGAATCCTGCAGATTATTATTGTTCATGTTCAGCTCGTTCAGATTGGTGTCTGATCCAAGAACTGCAGCCAGAGCTGAACAGCTTTTGTCAGTTAAGTTACAATCATTTAACCTACAAGGGAAATAAATCACATCACAGAATAAGATGGAGAACATTCAATACATTTTTCAAAAAATAAATATTAAATAGGCTAGATTTTCCATTATAATTGTTTTACATAAACACTTTTTAAATAAACTAAGCTTTTAAAATACATAATTATTGGGAGATACAGTAACAACCTCTAATGTATATGTACTTTATTTAAGTAGCCTGTTTTATAAAAATCTCAATATTTTATATTATAACCTTTCAGAATTTCACCTTTCATTTTGGCAATATAAATAACATCTGTACCAAATTACATTCTTTCCCCCTGTTTGGGTATATTAATAAAAGATGTATTTTTTTTCCCCTCAAGTATGCGTATGAGCAATTATATAATTCTATATAAGTCATAAGAGTCTGGTGTATCATATGATACAAAACATGCAAACATTTTTACATGGTCTTTTATATTTTACTCTAAAGGTTTGATAAACTGTCTCCACTAAAAAAAGAAACATTTCAGACTATCATTTCATTTGTCAGGCTTTTCAGGGATAGGTTAATGTTCATGATGCGGAATCACTATAGAGTAGAGTAATGTAGATAAAGACATTTTTCAGATGAGAGCAAAACATGACAAAATATATTAAAAGACTTACAGAGCTCTTTTGGAGGTTTTGATGACTGCCGATAATCTAATGAGGCACTCGTCTGATTTCTTGAATTTCTGAAGCTCAAACTCCTCCAGCTCTTCCTCTGATGTCAACAACACAAAGGCTAAAGCAGACCACTGGGCAGGTGAAAGGTCACCAGATGAGAGACTTCCTTTGCTAAGGTGGGTCTGAATCTCTTTAACCAGAGTTTGGTCGTTCAGTTCATTCAGACAGTAGAACAAATTGATGGATCTCTCTGCAGGAAGATTATCTTCTAATTTCTGCTTGATGTACTGAACTATTTCCTTGTTGCTCTGGTCATTGCCGTCTTGCTGTGTCAACAGACCTCGTAAGAGTTGTTGATTGGACTGGAGTGACAGACCGAGGAGGAAGCGAAGGAAAAGGTCCAGGTGTCCATTGTCACTCTCCAGCGCCTTGTCCACTGCAGTCTTGAGAAAATCAATCATGGTTTCATTTCTGTTTTCCTGTTCTGTAGACTCATGATCAAACACACTTGTCTTGTTGATGTCTAGAAACAGATGTGCATAAAGGGCTGCAATAAACTCTTGAATGCTCAAGTGAACAAAGCAGTACATGGTACCAAGAACAATCCCTGTTTCCTCCCTAAAGATCTGGGTACACATGCCTGAATACACTGATGCCTTATAGACGTCAATACCACAGTCCTTCAGGTCTGTGTCATAGAAGATCAGGTTGTTTTTTTCCAGCTGATGAAATGCCAGTTTACCCAGTGAAAGGATGGCGTCTTTATCCCAGGAAACATCTGGTGCGTATTCTCCATCATACTTTCGGCGGCTCTGCTGGATCTGAAAGCGGAGAAAGTGTGTGTACATTTGTGTCAGAGTCTTGGGAGTGTCTTCAGTATTTGATTCCTGCAGTGTTTTAGAGATCTCATCAGCCTGAGTGTTTTTCACATCATTATTTCTCTTCTCCTCCAGAATGTTCTGGAGAACAGTGGCTGAAATCCAGCAGAAGACTGGGATGTGGCACATGATAAAGAGACTCTTTGATTTTTTAACATGATCTATGATTGTGTTGGCCTGATTCTGATCTGTGAATCTTTTTCTGAAGTACTCTTGCTTTTGTGCGTCGCTGAATCCTCGTATCTCTGTCAGCCGGTCGATACAGTAAGGAGGAATCTTACTGGCCGCTGCTGGTCTGGTGGTGATCCAGACGAGAGCAGAAGGAAGCAGATTTCCCTTGATGAGGTTCGTTAGAAGAACATCCAGAGAGGCTGGTGACGATACATCACTCCACGTCTCATTACAATCAAACTTCAGAGGAAGACGACATTCGTCCAGTCCATCAAGGATGAACAGCACTTTGAACTGATTCTTTCTTGTAAGGTTCAGTCCTTTTGTCTCTGGGAAAAATTGAGTTATAAGGTTCATCACACTTAGTTTTTCTTTCTCCTTTAAGTTCATCTCTCTGAATGGAAGAGGAAATATGAAGCTGATATCTCGATTTTCTTTTCCTTCAGCCCAGTCCAGAACTAACTTTTGCACAGAGACTGATTTTCCGATGCCAGCGACTCCTTTTGTCAGTACAGTTCGGATCTTCTTTTCTTGTTCAGGTGCTTCAAACAAATGTGTGCATTTAACCTGTATCTCTTGTGCTTCATGACGCCTGGAAGCAACTTCAATCTGTCTTACCTCATGTTCAGTATTGACCTGTTCACTGCCACCCTGAGTGATATATAGATCTGTGTAGATGTTATTCAGAAGTGTGGAGTCACCTTGCTTCGCAATTCCTTCAAACACACATTGATACTTATTCTTTAGGCCCCATTTCAGCTGAGGAATGAAGAACAGCTCATCTAAACACAGGAACAGAAAATAGATAGTTTTAGTCTTAAGTTTCTCTCCTTTAGTTATAAGAGACAATCAGACAGATGATCACGCAGGGCTCCAGACTGCGATCAAATGGTCGCATTTTGCGACAAAAATTTGAGTGTGTGCGACTGAATTTTACATCCCCCTTTGCAACCAGTAAATTTGCCCTTTTTTTACACGTTAAACGTGGAAGGGGCGTGTCAATGAATCCGGAATGAGTGGCAGGCCAATGAGTGTGACAAGAATAGGAAATGGCCACTGTAAGTGGCTAATGTGTGGAGGGGGAGGGTCCTAGAGATAATCGAGCACGCGTAAATGTCTGTGGGAAGGAGAGAAAGGGAGGAGATGGAGACAAATATCACAACCTGCTATGTGCGTCTGAGAAATGAGCAAGCGATCTATCGACTCGTTGCAGAGCAGCGAATGCAAACAAAATGAAAGCGGAGCGAAAATGCGCTACTCATTTATGCTTCATGGACCATTAATTAGTTAGGACCATTAATAGACAGCGCAGTGCCTCGAACTTGCCAGTCACGTGCTGATCTCGATCACGCGACACTGTTACTAGGAGATCCAGTGAAGAAATCCATTGAATTCGCCTCAGAATTAATAACATCATCGCTACGAGATCCAGTGAGAAACATTCTGATTCGCCGCAGAGTTCTCTGTAATAAACAAGCGGCAACATTCTAATCTGAAAAATGAAGCCTACCCAGAAGTGCGAAAAACTGCAATACATCATTTTCACAGCATAAATTCATGTTTTTACAGGTTGGTCCCATGGACTTTTATTGTATTTTTCGATAGGTTCCGAGTGCCTGACAACTGTGAGGGGGGTGAATTTTTTTCTAACTCGTTAGTTTAGATCATATTTAGATATAAAATGTACGACAAATAAGGGCGTGTTTAACTTTGATTGACAGCTTGATTGACAGCTGATAACGGGCTTCGCCGAGTGGAATTCCGAGAAGGGTCTGGCTGCAGACTTGCACTCTCAGACTTGCACGCTGAGACACGAGCGCTTCCGCTGCAAGTGACGTAATTTGCAATCGACACCTGCTCTCAGCTACATGTGAACCCACTTGCATAGTTTGTCTCGTGGCGGATTGAGAACAATTCCAATGTCGTTAAAATTCGTTTCTGCAAAAAGTTTGATTTTCAAATGCAAACTGAGTGCAAAGCATATAATGTCCTTGTATTTTTGCAGACTTGGTCTAAAGATTGGGTACATGAGTGAATGGTTTCACTGAGTGAGCCTCAAATTCCACTTGTAGTGTCTTAGCAATTAGAAAAAACTGTCAACAAAATGACAAATGACGCCTTAACACGACCAAAATGAGCGTGTCTGCGCGTTCAAAAGAAACACAAAAAATTGCCGCGGCAAAACAAACAGTGCGTGTTGACGGGGTCAAATTCCACGCGTTTCGTTTAAAGACTATTGGCCCCGCCCCCGATCGCGTTCCGTAGAGAGCAGGCGTCGATTGCAAGTGACGTCACTTGCAGAGGAAGCGCTCATGTCTGAGAGTGCAAGTGACGTCACTTGCAGAGGAAGCGCTCGTGTCTGAGCGTGCAAGTCCGAGAGTGCAAGTGACGTCACTTGTCTGCAGCCAGACGCTATTGGGAATTCCTGAAATTTGACGTCTCGGCCATGATCATGATAAACTAAAATGTCACAACCCTGTTTCTTTTTGTGAGACCAAAGATCGCCCGTTAGATATACACAAGACGAATTATATCTCATGTTCAACCACTAGACTAGAGACATCAGAGCCAGCGGCACACGTCAGAAGCACTAGCCGAGGTAAGGCTGTTCCAGGCGGTGTACATGAGCGCTGAGCGCCCGCTGAACGCGGATCTCACAACTCCGAAAACGTCAGATCAAATTTTTAAATAGGCGCTATCTTTATAAATAAACCACAGATTTGAGCTTTAAACAACTACATTGTCGACTGAAAAACTATTAAACTACATTTCGTGACACGGTAGTATTTTTAAATTTAGCGGCTTTTCTCCTCTGAACGTTACTATTACTATTTATATCATGACCAAATACAACCAGAAACAAATGTTCAGTCTTGCTTGTGAAAGATAATTCATCGAGACCTGTTTTCAATTGTGTGGCGATTTGTACAGCCCCAAGCAGCACGAAACAGGCATTTTTCTCAATTCTCATATATGGATTGGCCAGAAGGTGGGCGGGGTAAGGATTTCCCAAGATTTTCCAAGATGGCGCCGCCCATACCCCCCATAAACGGCCTCAAAACCAATCTTCAGAAAGTCTATGGGTGACATCACAGACACTTTGTCCATATTTTTTACAGTCTATGGTAATAAACCATAGATATCAGATCAAACAGCGCTGAACTGGAAACCAGGAGAAACACTCCTTAGAAGGCTTTCAGACCACAAATCAGCAATATTCACCATGGATTTAGGCTAATGTAGTAACTCTAACCATAAATATGGTATTGTGACAGAAATAGTCAAACGCTTACAAGTACTAGGCTACACATCTTTTTCCAGCACTTCAAAACTATAATATCATATATAAATGTTGTTTTTAATGTGATGACCAACACATTTTTTTGATCATCCTTCAAAGATTGTCCTAAAAAGAAACATTTGAAGATGCAGGAAAACTCTTATTTTAACACTTATAAAAAATAAAAAATAAAAATACCATTGAAAAGAGTAGGATGTTTATTGGCTATTTTCACTCCTTAATATAAATTTTTTCACTTTTGCTTTTTAATTAATATTAAGACATTATAAATGATAATGACTAAAGTTAATTTCATCTACACCCTAAATTAAGCTTAGTGCTTTATTGTCAGCCCCAGTGCTACCAGATCTTTTTTTGTAGAACTCAGTGGCTCCGGTGATGCTGCCCTCAAATTTCAGTCTGGAGCCCTGTGAACTTAAAATAAAACTGCATATTGTACTATCTGTACGTTAAGTTAACAATTTGTCAGTATTACAGTTATTTTGGGGGGAATTTGAATAATTTAATTGCAAGCTGATTAAAGGTGTGCCCCTACATTTTCTGCTTGTGCTCCTAAAATTTTCAGTCAGGAGCTTCAGCGCTCCTAGTAAAAAAAAGTTAGTCTGGAGCCCTGTCACGAGTCTCTTACCTTCTAGAGTATCAGCAGCTTCATCTTGCTTCATCTCTCTCAGGTAATGTAGTGTGAGATCAAGAGCTGCTGATTTGATACTGGATCTGTTCTCATTAAAGTCCTTTACAAAGTGTTGCGTGTTCTCTTTTCGAATTATTTTCTTTAACTTCTCCAGTTCAATTTTCAGAAATGTGATTATTTTGCTCTCAAGATCCTACAAACAAAAGTAAGTAAAAAGACAGAATAACACAATTTAAGCCAAATTGTACATCTACATTTGGTCAACACTATTTATTCAATAATTATAAGACATGTACATAAAAAGATACAGTTAAAAGACTAACATGCTAACCATGTTGTGCTAATATGTGTTTCAATTATGCTAACCATGTTGTGCTAATATGTGTTTCAATTAAAATAAGTGATCAAGAATTTTTTTCTTAAATTTCTGTGTTCAATAACATTTGTTTGTTCTAAATATTAAACATTTCTAAAAATGTGTGTTTTCCTACCTGGAAGATCTCTAAAAGATTGTCTTTGAAATTAATGTGGTTCCTGTGAGTCTGAACTTTTGAGTCTAATGTCTCATATTGAAGCCTGTAATCAAATTAGTAAAATAAAATACTAAATGATATTTAACAGGAAGAGAAATAAGCATTAGCTGTGAATACTCAGATAAATATTTCATGATTGGTATTCACCGATACAACTTTTAAACACAGTCAACGTGTGGAAAAAAATTAGTAACACAAAATACCTTTTATAAGATGGTGGTGTTTTCTCACTGAAGTTTAGTGGATCATCTATAGACCGATCACTCTTCAGAGACACAGAGCTGGACACATGTGAGCCTGATCTTACACTGATGACACAAAGAACAGAGAGAAAACACTTTTCAGGAGATTGTCACAGTGAGTTGTGGAGAATTGAAGAGAGGATTCAAGCGCAGAGTGAATGATGAGATATTTAATAAAGAAAACATGAAATAAACACACCAACAAAAGAATCCAATGAAACTAAATCCAACACAGACATGGCAAACCAGGACCGGTACCGAACTCCACCCAACTAACACTGAAACAATAAACAACGTACGAGCACAGGACAGCAAACACAGGTAGATTAAATAGGAAGGCAAATGAGGAGGGTAACGAGGATAACAGGTGGGACAAATAAACCAATGATCAGATAACAAGGGGGAGGGACCAAACAATGACAAGAGCACATGGCCCACATAACCAAACACTCATGTGCAACACAAAGACAGGACAGACACGTGACAGAGATACTTTAGTCTCATTTGAAAAGGTTTAATGTTGCAAATAGTAATTAAATGCAGTGTAGCTGTGCATTTGTTCATTTATGACTAAGGTTGAACGGATGGATATATACATGTTTAGTTGCATGATCTATTTTCCATAGTGAATTTATGTCTCCTTGTGGCTGCCTGTGTAATTGTGTTACTGGAATGAGTTTCATAAGGTTCCCAGGAATTTAGTTTTATTGTGACTTATTGTTTTATTCAGTTAAAGTTCATCACATACACTAGCCTGACTTCGTCATACTCATATTCTATTCAGAATGGCCCTCATTTATCAAAAGTGCGTACACCAAATTTCGAGTGTACACCTGGCGTACACCCAAAACCAGGGTGACTTTGAGATTTATCAATATGGACGTTGCCGTACGGCACGCTCAAATCCTACACCAGCTCAGGAGGTGGTGTACGCACGTTTGAGTTAGTGCGGAAATGCGCAGAAAAACAATTCCTAACACCACAAAACGCACTGACAAACTAAAACATATGACAAAAAAAAAACCTCAACATAGTAGGCAAATTATAAACTTTAGTGTAAAAATCTGTAACAAATAACCGGCAAAAGTAATGATTATGAATATGTAAAATATAGCAAGGAGATATTTTAATTGTTTATTAATAAAGAAGTGTTTTCTTTGTGTCGGCTGCAAAGATGAAGTTGAGATGCTGACTCGCGATCTTCGCAGTAGCCTGAACGCGCCAGACAGAAATGCACATTTCAGATTACATAAGCAGAGAGCAGTCTGCAGTCTGTTTTCTTTCGTTTTGAATTGTTCTGTTTAAAAGTAGACATGTCTGAGGCAAGTACCTTATACGCTGAGTTTCGATTCATTTATGAGATTAGCTCAGTTCACGCGTCCTCCGTTTCATGATTGATCTAGGCCAGGGGACCTCCAACACGTCGCTCGCGAGCTACCGGTAGCTCGTGGCCTGATTGTTGGTAGCTCGCCAAGGGGCCGTTGACATATCGCATCTTTTGTGTGCTCAAGTTCGTTATTTCAAATGTAGGCGCGCGGCAAGCACATTCAAAATTGAACCGACGCGCTCATTTTTTCTAGGAGCAGCGAGATTAAATCTCAACGCTTCTTACATGCGCATGCAAGTCTTTTAGGGGCTCGCGCTTCTTGAGACACACACGCACACTAGCACACACACGCAAGGTTTCTCATTTGCCGTGCGCGCGGGGCGCGCAACACGGTTTGAACATACATATTCACGTAGCTTTCGAAAACCGGGACATTCAGTGTCCCGGGAGAGTGCATAAATTTCCCGGGACAGGTTATTAAAAAGAAGGACAACAGGTGGCAACCCTAACTCTTAATGATAAAAGATAAGCTAATGTGCATTAATGTAAATGTCAGTAATTTATCTTTGACTCATTCTTTTATAAAAATGATTTAAAGGCTGAAATATGTGAGGTTTATCTTTTTATAAAACCTTTTTTGTCAACTTTATTTGAACTTGTACATGTTAGTATTGCATGTTGCAAGACACTGCTTTAAAATCTGGCCATCATTTTTAATGTTATTATTTTAATGTTTATGTAAACAAATTGCATATTGATGCTAATTTTATTTGCTGGTTTTCGACATAAAACTTGGTGAATTGATTTTATTGTGTAGTATTATTACTTTTTGAACAGGATTCTGAGATAACCGTGATCATTATGATATATAATCATGAAATGAAATTTTCATGCCATTTCAGTTCTAGTTATGATGCACTATAAAATCAACTATAATTGTGTGTTTTTACAGTATATTATGCAAAGTACAATTTTCTATAAAAAAAAAATCAGTTCTTCTCTCGACATTTAAGGGTGACATACAGGCGTACAAAAACTCTTTTACCGGTAGTTGCCAATCTGAGAGTTATGAGACATTATTTAAGAGATTTAAGTATTGTATTACATGAGTAGCTCTCGGCCACTTTCGTTTTTAAAAAGTAGCTCTCAAATGAAAAAAGGTTGGAGACCCCTGATCTAGGCTATCATCTGCTATTTACTTCTTATTTGTTAAATCCAGGTAATTGGTTGATGAAACTTAAAGTAAAATTAAGATACAATTAATACAAAACGAAATTCAGTTTAAAGAAAGGTTTTGTGCTTTCTGTTTGATGTCTCTGTGAAAGTTTTAAAATATATTTTAGTGCCGCTTTCAGAGCGCTCACCTCCGTATCATTGTTTTTTCCTCATAAATGCGAACACGAATAATAAGAATAAGAATATTACAAATGGACATGCAATTATTAATGTGAACGAATACTCCACACATCATCATCACTATTGTACGTGATACGATATTAAATGCTAATTGTTTCAAAACACATGCTGTAAAATAATGCATTGTGATAGGTCATTTGATCTCCACGTCGGAGTAGTTTCTCTTCTTTGCCGTCTTCCGTGTGTTTATGGCGTAAAATGAGGGCGTGGGGGAAGCGGAGACTTGAATATTTAGAGGCGTGTTAGTCTAATGACGATCGTTTTCAACCGCTGCATTTATCAAGGACAGGTATTGCGTACACCTAGATTTCAAAGGTACGCACAGCTTCATACATCAGGCGGTGAGAGGAGTGTAAGCATAATCTTACGCCAACATATACGCCCGTTTCTACGCAATAATGATAAATGAGGGCCATTGTGAGTCTGATACTGCTCCATTGGTCTGTGATTATGGGGCGCGTTTCAAACGAACCAGGAAAGAAAATGCCTCTGCATTCAATTGGATAGACCTACAACCAATCAGAGCAACGGAGTAAATGACGCATGTTCTTACTTCATCTTTCCGACCGACAAATGCCTTTATCGCAGTTCTCTGTTCCTCTTTTAAAAGCAATGCGCTGTCGATATCTTCTATAACAGACGCGATGGCGGAATCTACACATGATGGTTCATAAACAAAGTTCGGGAGGAGCACGTTCAAATAATCAATCCAATCAACTTGTCATCAAACAATACCATGTCTAACGTTACCCTATCAGCATGAGAGGAAGCATATTCACTCTGTCAACTCACCTAACATTCCTTGACAGTTTTTTAGCATCCCTCCACCACCCCGACTCCTCACTCTCGGCTTGTTCTTTCACAGCCAGGAATACGGGGAGTACTCTGGGTTCGGGCCGAATGCCGATCACGGAGCCCTCTCCTCGGACAGCACGTCATATACGCATTTATTCTATCTGACTTATTTGTAAGTGTGAACTCGTGAAATCTCAATTCTCCAGCGGCAAGTATCTTTGTTGTAAACAAATTCAACCCAAGCGCTCTTCGATGACGTGATGATTACGTAACTGCAGATCATCTGTCCATCATCCTTTAAAGCCCGCCCTGGCAATTTGATTGGCCCGATGATTTCTGAACCATTCATAATTACTCCTCAATGGATCGAGTCCAGACCGAACTTCCCGACCAAAAAATGTTGTGGGCAGGGTTCGGGCTGGCATCCAGGCTACACATACACCACTGTGGACAAATAATACAACCCTATAATGTAATGTAAACACACAAAATACCTTTTATAAGATGGTGGTGTTTTCTCACTGAAGTTTAGTGGATCATCTTTAGACTGATCACTCTTCAGAGACACAGAGCTGGACACATGTGAGCCTGATCTTACACTGATGACACAAAGAACAGAGAGAAAACGCTTTAGGAGATACTTTAGTCTCATTTGAAAAGGTTTAATGTTGCAAATAGTAATTAAATGCAGTGTAGCTGTGCATTTGTTCATTTATGACTAAGGTTGAATGGATGGATATATACATGTTTAGTTGCATGATCTATTTTCCATAGTGAATTTATGTCTCCTTGTGGCTGCCTGTGTAATTGTGTTACTGGAATGAGTTTCATAAGGTTCCCAGGAATTTAGTTTTATTGTGACTTATTGTTTTATTCAGTTAAAGTTCATCACATACACCACTGTGGACAACTAATACAACCATCTATCTATAAATTGCAGGAACGTCTGTCTGTCTGTGTGTGTGTGTGTCTGTCTGTTATTCGCATATCTCTCGAATCGTTAGTCCTATTAATTTCAAACTTGCCAGGTGTCTTGCTACGGGCACGAGTAAGTGCAGTGCCAAGTTTGGCGTTGTTTGGATGAGAAATGCAAAAGATATTGTTAAATATACCTGTAAAAGAAGCACTCAGAAGGTTGTGGTTTAAAAATAAACATTCTGACATTAGAGAGGGTTGTGGTTTAAAAATTGTGGTTTAAAAATAAACATTCAGTCAGCTACACTGTTTACTTCTGAATACTGTAGTTATTCAGAAGTAGTTAGCTGTCAGTAGTTAGTTATGTAGTTAAATTTTCCATATTTATTGTGTCATGATGTCAGTATCACTATTAGTATTTGCTTTCTACCATGCACAAATAAAAATGTCACTGAACTTTTGCTGTGTAATTGTAACAAATAGCACTCAAACACAACAAACCAACAATTACTAAAAACACACACAAAATCTGATTTTGCACATACAAACTGTCAAATCGATTAATCGTGATTAAAAAAAATACAGTACACACACACGTATAATATACAGTATATATACATATAATATAGCCTATACACAGACACACATACATCTATCTATAAATTACAGAAACGTCTGTCTGTGTGTCTGTTATTCGCATATCTCGGTAAAAGAAGCACACATTGAAGAAGTTTAGATTAAACAACCTTTAGAAGGTTGTGGTTTAAAAATAAACATTCTGACATTAGACGGTTGTGGTTTAAAAATATCTGAATTATATTTTATTCACGGGCATCATTTGTAGTAGCCTTCACAAACTGTTTGCTCAAGCGTATAGCGTTTTCTCGGAGTTCACTGTGTAGCTGTTCACTGAATCGTCACGCTTATTCATTTGTGGATGTTAACTGAATCTGAGTCAGCAACATTGTTTACTTCTCAATATTATATTTAATTTTGGTGCGCTTAACGTTATCGCTTACTCAGAGTTAAGGCTCCTATGTAATAGTAGCCTATGTTATTCAGCAACTCAAAATGCCAAACCAATTACAAAAAAACACACAACAACAGATTTTGCACGGGCATTGCACTAGTATAATGTAATGTAAACACACAAAATACCTTTTATAAGATGATGGTGTTTTCTCACTGAAGTTTAGTGGATCATCTTTAGACTGATCACTTTTCAGAGACACAGAGCTGGACACATGTGAGCCTGATCTTACACTGATGACACAAAGAACAGGGAGAAAACACTTTAGTAAAGGAGGATCAACTGTGTCTGAAACACATCTGTGTCTTTATCTAATCCTCCACACAAATACACACACTCACACAATTTACAGTTAGTTAACCATCATTTTATTTTACTGGCTCACATTAGTCTAACAATTTATTTAATATTCATGAGTGAGATTAAATATGTTGAGGATTTAAAAGATACTTGACCATAATTTAAGAGAACATTTCACGTTTTTGTTTATTGACAGAAAAGACAGAAGAAATGTCTGTGCGACACAGTTTTGTTAGCATACTTGAATTAAATTAAGTGTAGTTGTTTTCTAATGTCTATCAATAATTTTGTGATATAAAAACTAAAGTAATTTATTTTGGATTGATTCAGCGTCTAGAAGGTAATTAACCTTTTATTTGAAGTTGTGCAAAGCATTTGCAAATATAGAACAATGCTTAAAGTTTTGTTATTGACAGAGAAACACAAAGTCCAGTAGAGTTTAAACTGAGAGTGTGAAAACAGACGCAGTCTTACCTGTGTTTCTCTGAGAGAGAGAGAGAGAGAGAGAGAGAGTCCTTTCCTCTTTCCTCTGACATCACTGCAGCTAAACTGACCCTGAAAACTGATCAGCACTGCTTTCTGAAAACACTCAATCCTTCAGCATTAGCGCTCCAGGCGCATGGTCTAAAAGGGTTGCCTCTATTCTCTTAATGAGTAATGGGTGTGTTTTGTCTCTATTCTCTTAATGAGCATTGAGTGTGTTTTGGGTGTAACGTGCAATAAACCAATCAGAGTCTCATCTCCCATTCCCTATGAAAAACAGTTGCGCTTGCGTCATGTCGGATTGCTATTTACACGGAGAAATTTGCAAGAGGGAAGACTGAACGCTTCTCTAGCAAGGAAACAGATCTGCTCGTGCGCGAGGTTAAAGCTTTGTCTTTGTGTGTGTGTGTGTGTGTGTGTGTTTTTTTTAATTTTAATTTTATCATTTTAATCCTTGTATTTTTAATATTTGGCTGGTTTGTGTGCTGCTGCGCGTCCCAGTGTGTAATAAGCAGAGTGTACCGTTTTTGTTGGTCAATGGCTCTATTTCAGTTCCTCAAAATAGCAATGGGGCAAAAATGCTCCTGAACACACACATGGTTTTCAGACCAGCACGGCCATGGGCGCAAATGCATCTGCTATTTAAACAACGTGGCG
Source organism: Chrosomus eos (assembly GCA_036326025.1). NCBI lineage: Eukaryota > Metazoa > Chordata > Actinopteri > Cypriniformes > Leuciscidae > Chrosomus > Chrosomus eos. The sequence goes on along the minus strand of CM070824.1, from coordinate 44,268,800 downwards.
CAGGACGTGAAAATGAAAAATGAATGTAGGGCTGAAACTAACACACTTGCGTCGTGCTGGTGCTGCATTGCGCGGGGTGTATGATAGAGCCCACCTGATTTAAAACCCCCGAGCACAAACTTGTTGTGGTCTATTTGCAAAAATAAATAAATATAAATATAATATATAATATATAATATATAAATATATATTAGTGGTGGGCCGTTATAGGCGTTAAAGTGCGACTCTTATCGGGCGATAAAAAAAAATATCGCCGTTAATCTATTCCGCCGTTAATCTGTTTAGTTTCATAAGGAAGGGGAGGGGTTCAAACACCACACAAATCAAAAGGCAGAAACCACTGGTATTCAAAAACCTGCCTGGTCACGTGAAAAGACCCGCGTCTAACGTGCTTCCAAGGGGCTCTACACCTGGCGGGACGAGCACAGGCCTCGGCAGCACACGGTATTGAGAATTAACAGAGGCTTATTAGATGTTGATAAATTATTGTTTAATTTAATTATAAAATAATCACTATAATGGTGATAAGTGTTGGCTTTAGTTGGGCTCTTGCCCTTGACATTTGAATTAGATATTCTCTGGCTGCTTTACCTGTGTGTTTAAAAGGCACAATTGTTATAGCAAAAAAGCCAAGAGTAAAGTGATCCAGTGATGACTGCATATTGATGTTGTCATCTATAAAGATTAAAAGTCATAAAAAGTGAAAAATGAAAAGCTTCATGTTGCAATGAATGCTGGGTATTACATCTATACTCAAAACATTTTTAGAATGTGAACTAATGATTTTCAGTAAAGACTACTAATGTAAACTTGATTTGTCTACTGCACCCACTTAAGATTATATGTTAATACAACTCAACATGTTTAGTTTCAGCTTGTGTAAAAAGTTAGGGTTCCATGTTAATACAACTCAACATGTTTAGTTTCAGCTTGTGTAAAAACTAAAGTGGTATAGGGCAACAGGTTTCCACGCAATTTGCGAGTAAAGTCAACTAATTCGGGTTAAGATTGCACCTTGATATTTTAGCGCAGATGTATACCTAGCCGAATTGCACTGTAGGGGGCATTTAATACCAATATATTGAAACGTCTGTTTATCCATACTCCCTTAAAAAGTGGGGTAGGTCATATTTGTCTAAAAAAACGTTTTTCCAAATTTGTTTAAACTGTCTTTATATATCAATGCATAATTAAAATGTAAGTACTCTGAATAAGAGATTATAAAAATCGAGTGTCTGTAGTCCTCTCAGGGCTGCAATAAACACAGCTACTTATTCCATTAACTCCCACCCCCTCCCGTCTGGGCTCCTTCCAAAGCCACGCCCCCAAAACACATGAACGCGGTGCGCGATGCAACCGCTCAGCTGGAGGACGCGTTTACCAGTGCATGTAGTGACATCATGTCAGAATCACATGTAATAAAATACCTAACTTTATCATTATGAATATAAACTAACATGGCTGTTAGTACTCACTATCAAGCTAGCATATCAATACTGGTACAGTTTATATTGAGTTTTCATCGGTTACGAGCTAGTAACATAAGGCAAAGCTAAAAAACAGGTTGCATTGATACACGTTTTCCAACACGGTGTTTTGCATGTAAGAGCTTCCACGATGAAAGCACAGTTGACTCTGATGAGGACTAACGTCACACTCCGGAGACAAGTAGCCTACCGCATCGTTGGCTCAAGGACAGGTCCGAGGTTGATTGATTTATCCAAAGACTTTTTGATCATAGCCTTTTCGAATACTGTCTTCCTTTTTTTACTTGTTTGCCTTCGCTGACTGTATAGGTACTGAGAATTGTGACTGCTCTTTCTCTGCCATAATTGTTATTATTACTAGCTTCAGTGCCTCTTCACCTCTTCGCGTCAAACGTGCGCGCACATGTGGGCACCTCCTGTAGCAGCAGGGCTGGTAGTCATGGTAGCGAGGGAGAGTGACAGCCACCCCAGCCAATCATTTCATTCGTCCTGAATGGAGATAAGTAGCTGTGTTTATTGCAGCCCTGAGAGGACTACAGACACTTGATTTGTATAATCTCTTTGTCAGAGTACTTACATTTTAATTATGTATTGGTATATAAAGACAGTTTAAACAAATTTGGACAAAAGTTGTTTTGGGAATTTTTACCTATCCCACCTTTAATAAAGGAGTCCAGACATTAGAAAAATACCAGTCTATGCGTTTTATATTTAATATGAGGGAAATACACATCCGTAACGGACGTGACACAAAAAAAACTTTAACTTTTTTCCACAGAACATAACATATTAATTTTGTCTTATTTTTCATGACGCATTTATGAGGGAAAAACAATGTTACGTGACAGTTCCCCGTTACGGACGTGACTGCTCTGAAAGCGGCACTGAAAGACTGCTTTAAAACTTTCACAGAGACATCAAACATAAAGCCTTTCATTAAGGTAAATTTCGTTTTGTATTAATTGTATCTTAATTTTAATCAATGTTTCATCAACCAGTTGCCTGGATTTAATAAATAAAAAGTAAATATAGCAGACAATAGATAATCACGACACGGAGGCGCCGGCGCGTGAACTGGAGCTCGTCTTGTGAGTCATAAGTTGAGTCCAGTTGCTGAAGAAGTGCTTATGAATATGTGAAGATTTTCCTCAATTTGTCATATTTCTTCAGAATTGAAAATTACATCAAGCATCTGGGGTAAGTTCTAATCTTTTTTCAATCATTGTCACATTGTTTTGATACTACTATTACCTTTTTATTCAATAAAATAGGTATGTTGCCATATGGTAACATTGTGCGGTAGTCGAACAATATTTTGCCCATGCTATAATGCAGAGTAGCTTTGTATGAATGACAATGTATGGATGCATTGATATAGTTGGAAGGTTGTATTCTACTCATAATTTATATTTATATCATAAATATACACTCACCTAAAGGATTATTAGGAACACCTGTTCAATTTCTCATTAATGCAATTATCTAAACAACCAATTACATGGCAGTTGCTTCAATGCATTTAGGGGTGTGGTCCTGGTCTCGATTTCTGTTGAGACATTCAGATGGTAGAGTCAGAATTTGGCGTAAACAGAATGAGAACATGGATCCATCATGCCTTGTTACCACTGTGCAGGCTGGTGGTCATGGTGTAATGGTGTGGGGGAGGTTTTCTTGGCACACTTTAGGCCCCTTAGTGCCAATTGGGCATCGTTTAAATGCCACGGCCTACCTGAGCATTGTTTCTGACCATGTCCATCCCTTTATGACCTTTTTTATGACATTGTTGAAATCAATGCCACGTAGAATTAAGGCAGTTCTGAAGGCGAAAGGGGGTCAAACACAGTATCAGTATGGTGTTCCTAATAATCCTTTCGGTGAGTGTATATTCTTATGAGTTTGCGTCAGATGTTTTGTATATGTTGTTGAAATAATCATTTCACATTGAGTAGTTTCACTTGAACAGTTCTTATGAGTTTGCGTCAGATGTTTTGTAAATGTTGTTGAATAAAATTTTGTACACAAAGCTCTTGAAAACATTTTAAATGATAAAAACAATTTCATTTCTAAAAGACAGGTCTGTAATCATCTATGAATTTCATGTCATTTTGGGAAAAAATGCATCAGGCTGTTCCATTGTCGCACAATGTTGCCATATGGCAACGCACCCAAAAGGTTTCACAAATGCTTTGCTGCCTACCTCGGTTGTAACGAGTGGTTATTTCAGTCAAAGTTGCTCTTCTATCAGCTTGAATCAGTGGGCCCATTATCCTCTGACCTCTACTATCAACAAGGCATTTTCGCCCACAGGACTGCCACATACTGGATGTTTTTCCCTTTTCACACCATTCTTTGTAAACCCTAGAAATGGCTGTGCGTGAAAATCCCAGTAACTGAGCAGATTGTGAAATACTCAGACCGGCCCGTCTGGCACCAACAACCATGCCACGCTCAAAATTGCTTAAATCACCTTTCTTTCCCATTCTGACATTCAGTTTGGAGTTCAGGAGATTGTCTTGACCAGGACCACACCCCTAAATGCATTGAAGCAACTGCCATGTGATTGGTTGATTAGATATTTGCATTAATGAGAAATTGAACAGGTGTTCCTAATAATCCTTTAGGTGAGTGTATATATATATATATATAATATATATATATATATATATATATATATATATATATATATATATATATATATATATATATAATAATATATATATTAGGGGTGTGCAAAGCAGCCGGTATTTGTATCTGTATTTGTATTTGTTGATGGGGGAAAAGTATTTGCATTCGTATTTGTATTCGAGTAAAATGTAAAATAAGGGGGGGTTGGGTGTGTGTGACTAGCTTTCATGGCGCACACACGCAAGATCTCTCGCTCTTCCCTCACTGCCGTGTGCGCGCTACATGGTTTGAAGCAGTTTTGTCTCGCATGCGCGCTCTAGATTTACGGAAGATTTGAACTAATTTGCGGGCATCAGGGAGCCGCTATCAATATGCGGGATATTCCCTGAACTTCCGGGAGACTTGGGATGTCTGCGCAGTGCCATATAACTCACACAAGTGCATACAATTCGACACACCTACACGAGCATTTTTTTACCTTTTAAACCGAACGTTAACGTTACTCTGTCAACTGCCTATTGTCTAAATTACCGAGCTGACAGAGCTACATAAACAGAGCGAACATGAGAGCATCCGACTGCAGACGTCAATAATGCAGCCAGCGTAATGGAATAATCTCCTGATCAAACTCTGCTTCCCAAAAGTTATAAACTGCCTCGGGAACCCAGTTAAGGTACAAAAATCTATTCAACAAAAATAATGATGCAGTTAAGTGTTTTTTCGCTCAGCCGAGCCCTCTCTGTTGCTGTGTGCAGCTGTCAGTCACCTCTTCCTGAACGTCACTCACTCTAACTCACTCATCCGGGCATGCACTGCGGTCTCGTGAGAAAACGCATCTTTTTGATATAATGTTTTTCTTGTTCCCGAATACAAATATTTTTTAAAGTATTTGTTCGAAATAAGTATTCGTAAAAAACATGTTATTTGTGCCTTTCCGAATACCGTATTCGGGTTCGGCTCCACCCCTAAATATATATATATATATAATATATATATATATATATATATATATATATATATATATATATATATATATATATAATAAACATATATATCCAATAAACTATTACTCCCTTTACTCCTAGAACCAAAAGACGTTCCAAGAGTAAATGTATCTGCATAGTATTAAAGGCAGGTATAATCAGGGTGCGATTTTCCGGGGGGGATGCGTGGGATTTCCCCCTTTCTGGTCAATGTATCCCTGCCTCTGCTTAATTATTTTTATCCCCGGTGGGGATAATTTTATCCCCCCCTCAAAGTGATCAGTGCTACTACACTAGTGGCGAGACGGATCACAAAACTTATCACGGATCCGTGGTTTGATTAAAGTCAATTTTATTTTTAAATGCGCTACTTTGGCTGGCTCTGATATAGCTGCCGCTCTGCACGAGTCTGCAGACTTGCTCAATGTCCCATCCACGGCGCTATCTGATTGGTTACACTTCACAAAAGCAAAGTTTTTTTTATTTCTCGCTCACTCTTGTGCGTCTGGCGCGAGTGATTTCAATGTTAAGTCAATGTAAAGACACGTTTATGCGTGTCTGCGGCGCGAATGAGGCATTTATAAGCACGGTGCGATAGACGCGAATTCGCCTCATTCGCACATCCAGTTCGCGCGAAGTACGAGAATTGACTAACACAGTTAATGCACTGTTGGTCTTGAACTGCTTGAATACGATCAAGAGCAGGACAGCGGTCCCACTAAAACATTTTCAGAGGCTTCTGGCATATCGCAGTCGCAGTACCGCCACTCGGGTTGCTTCATATGAGACAGCTTAAGCACTGGATTCACGGCCGAGTCCCGAGATGAGCATGGCAGAGTGGCATGTGCCGGGCGCCTGTCACCCCGCATTGCAGCCAAACCCTCAGCCCGTGGTCGGACCCTTCGTTTCTACGGGCAGGTGTTTTCCTATAGAACAAGTGTCCAGGCATGCTGTGGTCTTCACGGATGCCTCTGCCACCAGCTGGGGGGCCACGTACAACGGGCATGCAGTTTCAGGTCTGTGGACGTGGGTCAACAGCATTGGCACATCCATTGCCTCGAGTTTCTCACAGTGTGCCTTGCGCTGGGCCGCCTCAAAGGGCCGCTACATGGCAAACACGTACTGGTCTGTACGGACAGCACTGTCTGCGACCGATGCGTATACAACCGCCAAGGTGGTCTACGCTCCCGCCACGTCACAACTCACCCGCCATCTCCTCCAATGGAGTCAGAAGCAACTGACGTCACTTCGTGCCATTCACATCCCTGGCGTGCTCAATCGTGCAGCCAACAAGCTCTCACGACAGCCTACGCTTCTGGGAGAGTGGCGTCTCCATCTCCAGGTGGTCCAGCTGATTTGGGACTTCTTCGGAGCCGCACAGATAGATCTGTTTTCCTCTCGGGAATCGACCCATTGCCAGTTGTTTTACTCCCTGTCCGAGGGAACACTTGGCATGGATGTACTGGCACACAACCTACGCAGGTATGCATTTTCCCCTAGTGAGCCTTCTCGCACAGACCCTGTGTAAAGTCAGGGAGGACGAGGAGCAGCTCTTGTTAGTTTCACCATATTGGCCCAACCGGACCTGGTTCCCCGAACTCATGCTCCTCGCTACAGCCCCTCCTTGGCCCAGTCCTCTGAGGAAGGACCTGCTTTCTCAGAGGCGGGGAACTCAATGGCACCCGTGTCCAGACCTCTGGAAACTCCATGTCTGGTCCCTGGACGGGACACGGAGGTTCTAGGTGACCTACCCCAAACGATGGTAGACACCATCACTTCCGCTAGAGCCCCCTCAACGAGGCGCCTCTATGCACTGAAGTGGAACCTGTTTGTTGGATGTGTTCTTCCCAACGGGAAGACCCTCCAAAATGTCCGATCAGACTTGTGCTTTCTTTCCTGCAAGATGGTTTGGAGTGAAGGCTGTCTCCCTCAAACCTCAGTGTATGTTGCCGCTATCGCCGCACATCACGATGCAGTTGAAGGTAAGTCGTTGGGAAAGCACGACCTAATCGTCAGGTTTCTGAAGGTAGCTAGGAGACTGATTCCGCTTCGCCTCCCCTCTGCGCACTGCAGAGACCTCCCTTTGAACCACTGCAGTCAGCTGAGTTAAAAATCCTGTCACTGAAGACAGTGCTCCTGACTGCTCTGGATTCCATCAAGAGGGAAGGGGACCTGCAAGCATTTTCGGTTGACCAATCATGCCTAGAATTCAGGGCCAGCCAACTCTCACATTGTCCTGAGACCCCGGCCTGAATACACCCCTCAAGGACCAGGTAGTGAACCTGCAAGCGCTGCCTTCGGAGGAGGCAGAACCAGCACTGGCTTTTCTCTGCCCCGTCCGCTCCTTGCGGTTATACATGGACAGAACGCAAAGAACCTCAGACCAGCTCTTTGTCTTTTACGTAGGCCAGCAGAAGAGAAAGGCCCAATGGATAGTGGATGCCATCACCTTGGCTTACGAAGCCCAAGGCATGCCTTGCCCGTTTGGGTGGCAAGCACACTTAACTAGAAGTGTTGCTTCCTCCAGGGCGCCTCGCTGACAAATATATGTAGAGCTGCGGGCTGGACGACACCCAACACATTCGCTAGATTCTATAGCCTCCGTGTAGCGCCGGTATCTTCCCATGTACTCGCCCCCAGTGGCCAGTAGCGCGAGGGACCCGTTCTTAAAGGGTTAGTTCAGGATTTAGCATTAAGCTTTGTATTAGTAGAAAACCAGTAGTATTTCCGAATTACCGTGCTTCCCCCCCTCACATCCCCCTGATATGAGAGAAAAATTAATTTTTAGTCAATCGTCATTTTGCGTCATCGGAGGATTTTTGTGCCAGAGGCTAAAGACTACAGCCAGTGTTCCGCATGTTTTTACCACACCCATATGGGGCGGGATCTCACTCACAGAATGTAAAGAGAGTGTCAGCCATCTTTTTGTAGAAGCTAAGCTAACCGGCTCTTGCCTCTTGCTCTGTGTAGAAAGTTTGTATAGTAGGCTAATCACGATGGCAGAAGATAGTTTTGAAGTTGAAATGGCAGAAGAGGGTTTCGACGATCTGTTGAGATAATCTGATCTTCGCGGCAACCTGTACGAGGCGCAATACATCGATAAACAGTCGCGGGAGATGGAGGAACAAGAGGCGGCCGGCGCGAGACCTGAGCCCGGCCGGAGCGAGACCTGAGCCCGGGCCGGAGCGAGACCTGAGCCCGGGCCGGAGCGAGACCTGAGCCCGGTCCGGAGCGAGACCTGAGCCCGGGCCGGAGCGGGACCTGAGCCGGGCCGGAGCGAGACCTGAGCCCGGGCCGGAGCGAGACCTGAGCCCGGCCGGAGCGAGACCTGAGCCCGGCCAGACTCGAGCTGGGGCGCACTGGCGGTGTCAGTGCTCTCGCTGTGCGCAGATGGAAACAGATATAGAGTGCTATTATATTGCTGTCACGAATCTCAGCGATGCTATTTACTTCTGGAGGAGATCGCTGAATCCACAGAACTTTGTGTAAAAGTGTTAATATTAATAATTTTTCAAATAAATATTATAACTCACATTGGTTGTGGTTATTTTTATAAACCTTTAGTGTTACTAGAGTGGACTAGCCTAGAGAATGTATTAGCTTAGAGAAATAGTGATTTCAATAGGAGGAAAACAGTTCATATGCAGAGCTATAAGCTACTCTGTTGACATGGTCCTGCCTTGCATCACATTTTTAATGTGAAAGTGTAAGTTGTGTTGTATACATTAGGCTAGTACAACGCAATTTAGCACCATTTCAAGTGGAAATGTATCAAATAACTCACGATGTATCAAAGCAAGCCTAGTTGTATCCATTTTTCGGATTCTGCCGCCTGTAACCTATAGGCGTGGTTTGGGAGTGGCCTCGTACGAGCAGCAAAGCAAGTGCATTCTGGGAGTTGTTGTCTTTCAGCCACATGAGTAAAAAATACATTTTCTGCCTTTTCTCAGTCTAGAATGCTTCAATTTCAAAAATAATTTCACATTTCTACTATATAAATGACCAATATTAAATACACATTCATCTTCCCAGAGGTGAACTATCCCTTTAAGTGTCAGCTTGCAATGCCACCCCCGCCCCACTGGGCCAGATACGTGCTTGCATTTGCTCCAGTAGTGTTCCCCAGAAATAGCCAACCCTGTTGAGTTTCTCCGTCACCCCTGCGGCAGTCAGACGTTGCGGAGCGTTTGACGCCAGGCCTACACTCGTATGCATTGTGGAACCTGTGCTAGGCTGGGTGTCCATATGTAGTGGTCCCTGCGGCGACCCTATGTGTGTATTCCTCCATGATCAGCTCCTCTGCGGATGAGCCCGTGTCTTTCCATTGACAGAATCCGCTCTATCGTCTCTGCTGGTGTTCTTTCCCCCCTAGAACTAGGCTGGAACCACCCCAGAGACTGCCACATGTTGTACTACCCTGCTCGGCTAGTCCATATGTGTAACCGACACAGTGCCTCCCTCCGGGGTAGGACGTACCTTACGCAGCGTCCCCTTCTCCAAGGGCACACTTTCCCAGCGTTATCCAACAAGTCACACTGAGTGGGTCTTGCGGAACAGCAGTGACTGACCTTCTCTGCTTAGAGCTCCTAATTTCTGCCCAACACTGGATTCAGGCAAGGAGGCCACTCAAGCGATGGAAGGGCCAGCAGCAGTGGCGTGTTGGTAGATATCCCCATTTCGTCAGTCATTACGTACGCCATAGTGACTGACGAAGGGGAACGTCTCGGTTACGTATGGAAACCCTTGTTCCCCGATGAGGGAACGGAGACGCATGTCCCATCACCACAGTTGCTGAGCTCCCACTGTACGGCAGAGTCACAAGTCTGACTTCTCAGCGGAAAAAAAAAGATGCGATGCACCATCTGCTCATTATATGCCTGCGCCGCGATGCACAGCAGCTGGTGCAATTATCGCATGCCAATGTGCATTGGCTCGTTTAGTTTCGAAGTAGATTGGTCTCTCAAGCGAGATCCCATTTCGTCAGTCATGACGTACGTCTCCGTTCCCCGAGGGTTACCATACGTAACCAAGACGTTTATATTGATGTGTGTCTAGTAGTGTGTGTGATGGTGACTGCACTTTATGTCTTGTATGTGTTAGTTTGGGGTACTATTATTTAGAGATTTTGTGGATATAGTGTCACTGACCTCTGGGATGAGTGCTTTATCATGACACATGGGTTAAGTGAAACGACAAAACTTTTAAGAAGCTGATAATTCTGAGTAAATCTGATGAAAATATAGATCATGGGCTGAGCTTCAATTGGATTGGTTTCCAGCTCTGTCTGCTAGTGGTAATTATGGTAATTAAGAGAGCACCTCACATTTTATGAAAGGACGAGGATGGGAACATCACTGTTGTTTGACTGTCCTTGACTAAGTCTGTACACCACGACCTGACAATAGACACAAGATTCAAAAACTGTGAGAATGTGTTTGTAGTAGGCTGTGCCTTCAGAGACAAAAAAAGGCCAGAATTGGCCGAGATAGGCAGTGACCACTGAATTTGAAGTGTCAGTCTTAGGGCCGAATTTTTCTGCTTAAAAGGATACTTCACCTCTGGAAAGATGAATGTGTATTTAAAATGGGTCATTTATGTAGAAGAAATATTAAATTATTTTTGAATTTGGAGCTTTCTAGACTGAGAAAAGCTAGAAAATGTATTTTTGGCTTATGTGGATGAAAGACAACAACTCCCAGAATGCACTTGCTTCACTGCCCTAGGAGGCCACGCCTACTGGTAACAGAGCACAGTAGTTAAACAACAAGTCTAGGCTGCTAGTGAGTCTCCGTGATGAGTCTGCTCGGGATTTCGAGATCGCCCAAAATGTCCGAGATTCGGCTTTTGCGTTCTACAGTCGCCATTCATTATGTTTACTGTGGCGAGCAGGACGAGTGAGGGCCGCGGCAGAACGACGCGAGGCCGGTGGCGTGATTACTGATGAGCGACACCTGTGAGACGCACCGGTCTCGTATCTCTCACGGAGGAGCGTGAATTTTCTTAGCAATGTTAAAACGCACATAAACCGATCACTTGTTTAGTGTTCATGTAAACACTACATTCAGATTCACCAATCGGAATGAATTCAGTTAGATTGAAACAAACGGTGTGCATGTAAACAATGAATGGCGACTTCAGAAAGCAAAAGCTGAATCCAGGACATTTTGTACGATCTCGACGGCCAGACATGTCCGGGAAAAAGTCGATGGTAACCCCTACTACTCAGCTTTCTCCACAGAACAAGAGCCTGCTAGCTTAGCTTCCAAAAAAAGATGGCTGACACTATGTGTACATTCTGTGAGAGAGATCCCACCCTCTATGGGCGGGTTGAGAACATGTGGGACAGCCCCTACTACTGGCTGTAGTCTTTAGCCTCTAGACAAAAAATCCTCCGATGACGCAAAATGAAGATTTTTGCGTCATCTGAGGATTTTTTCCAGACTAAAAGTAAATAAATCTGCCTATTGGGATATGAGGGTGGAAAGCATGGTAATTCGAAAATACTACAGGTTTTCTGCTAATACAACGCTTAATGCTAAATCCTGAAGTATCCCTTTAAGGAGCTGAGTTTGTGGCTTTAACTGAAGCCTGGAAATTAATGACAGGAAAATGTGTGACGATTTACACACATTATCGTTAGGGATGCACCGAATATTCGGCCACCGAAAATTTTCAGCCGAAAATGGCCCAAAAGGGCATTTTCGGTTTTCGGCCAAAATACTTTTATCACCGAAACAATACGGCCGAAATGTTGTGATGACGCAAACAGAAACCGCGACCTGCACGTGCTTGTCTGAAGCAACATGTCTGCGGTGTGGACGTATTTCAGTATCTGATCTGAACCCGCGAGGAGACGCAGACGGAAGCCTTGTTTATACTTTCGCCTGGCTCCGCAGCGCGAGTCTCCGCAGACAGCGCGTGCACCTCTGCAAACGGTCGAAACACTTGACGCGCTCGCCGTTGTACTATTCTTTGAAACGACGGGGCGACTCAAGTAATTGTCCTCTAACCATCACACTGTAAAAAATCCAACTCACAAAAAGTTAAACTAATGATTATCTTTTAGTTAACTGGACAATTAAATGCAAAAAAGTTGGCTTAACCAGTGAAAAGAAGTTGTTTCGAAAATTGTTGGACTAACTTAGTATTAATTGTAAATTCGATTTGTAAATGCAAGTTAACAAGCAGGCAAGTTGGGTTGGAGGTTGGAGCATGCGCATTGTAACGACCACAAAGTTGGCGCATGTGCAATGAAGCGCGCCAACAACGAACAGACTGGGCGAAGGAGCCATTTTAAGCATCTGCGTGCAAGACCGTAACGGACCTACTCACAGCCAAAGTGTTTCTTCTTTCTTCAGCTTATTTACAACGCGAAAGCCATCGTTTTATGTAAGTATATGTATTTAAATTGAAGTCGTTTGTAAAAGCACATGTATCAACTTGAACGCAGAGCCCTGGTTACGGCTATTCATTTTTTCACGAGCAAGCTTAACTTAACTCTTAACTAACGTTAAGTCTCCTAACTTCATTATTCAGCATGTAAACTGTTTAGAATAGAACCTGTGTAATCGTAGTAAGTTAGGAACAAGTTTAGAATTATTATTTAAACTAGCTTTGACATTATAATAGTGCATATGTAACGTTGCTATTTAATTTGAGAATTTGTGCAATGCACCAAAGAAATATTTTTAAAGTCGACTCTTCATCTTAAATTTAAATTCACACACCCTTTACAGTGGTCTAATATTTGAATTTCACGTTTCAGACTGAGCTCAAAGTGAAAATCTGCACATTTTGTTTTATCTGTGCCCTTCCGGCTTTCTCACATGTTTCCAGACTAACGTTACTCGACAGAGTCGACAAGACTGCAAACGTCTAATTTAAAGTAAGTATAATTTTATGGAGTTGATTTAGATTTGATATTATTAACAAATACATGCAGAAAAATCTATAAATTTGATCGAATTTGCAAATGTATTTTGCAATCCACAAACATGCATTGATTTCAACTTGTGTCTGCAATGAATTTGATAGAATTCAAAGTACCACAAATTGTGATACATTTATACAAAATAAAATATTTCTATTCACAAACATGCCAATGTTTGTACAAATCTCTGCACATTTATTTAATTCGGAATTTCACAGACACAAGTTGAAATGCTTTTGTTTGTGGATTGCAAAATAAATTTGCAAATTCAATCAAGCTCATGGATGTGTGTGCATGTATTTAAAGGTGCAATATGTATCTTTTTTTCAACAGGAAAAGTTGAGGAGATGACAAGATCATCCCTAAAGGCCAGTCTGATTATTCTCTGGAAGAGGAATGGCTCATCTTGGTAGAGGAAATGAAGAAGAAAACCACAAATAAAGTGTTCATCAATCAGAAAATGAGCTTGACTTTCTCCCTCTGAAAATTGTGGAAGTAGTGCCAATGGTATCTTAAGTGCTTGAACGATGGCCTGCCGCCCTATTTCTTCCAAATGAGGTAAAATAAAGAAGATTGAAATTAAATTAATTGGCTGTAGATTATCTTTAATACAGGTTATTGTTGTGTTGGTTGTAAATGTCTGTTGTAAGCTAGGGCTGGGAATCGCTGGGTACGTCACGATACGATACGCGATACATTGTTCACGATACGATAATATCACGATATGGCGATACTGCGATAATCGACATATTATCAGTAATAACTCACAATATATCATGTTTTAATAAATACAATTTTTTTTTTTATTAGGAAAATTAATCTATTTATTTTTTCGGATGAAACACAATAACAAAAACAACTTGTGTCTTATCAGTTGCAACAAAACAGTCACAGACACTATTTTAGTGTAACATTGCTGCAATCAGTAGTAATAAAAATGTTTACGCCGGGGTGTGTCGGCTTCGAGCCAGCACCAACCATGGCTTTCTCACAGAGCTCTGGGTGATGCCGCGTGAGGTGTCTGTGCATGTGGTCGTGTTTCCCGTGTTGCGGACTTTTGCAAAGCCAGACACATGAGCCAGACATCCCAAGTCTCCCGGAAGTTCCGGGAGTCTCCCGCATATTGATAGCGTCTCCCTGATGCCCGCAAATTAGTTCAAATCTCCCGGAATCTAGAGCACGCATGCGAGACAGAACATAGCCTACTGCGCGCATAACATAGGCCCTACATAGCACGGCAGAGAGGGAGAGAGCGAGAGACTTTGCGTGTGTGCCTCATGAAAGCTAGTCAAATCCAGTCAACTCGGATAATGAATAGAGCGTTTTATAACAGCTTTTAAGATTGATTCTTGGCAAGAGCGCATCGAGAATCGATCGCGGGAGTAAATATCGTGAGATATCGCCATATCGATATTTTGCCGCACCCCTATTGTAAGCCATGTGAAGCCAGTGAAACAATGTTACAACCAAGACCTGTTTTATTTCTATCACCAGTTATTGTGGACCTCCTCGAGACATTCATAGCATCAACACACCAGCACACTCCACAACTCTTTGAGCTATGCAGAGCAAGAAAGGGGCATTTGGAACAGAAATGGAAGATCATCTCAACAAGCTTGTTCAGCAGGTAACTTGTTGATAAACATCATGTGTCAAAGATAGTTTAAAAAACAGATTTATCACAGCCGTTTGATATTATAAAGAACATTTTCTGAAGATATTTTTGAAGGAATATGACAATGTATGCCAAGTGTACACTGGCTGATTAGACTGATTTTGGTCCTGAACTTAGAATACTGCATACAATACTGACTTCCTATTCAACACATCTAATTTGATTAGGTGGCTCATTAGCAGAGGCTCTATGACTTCAAACATGCATGCAAACTCATAAAAAATTAAAATTAAAAACAGTGCATTAAAGAAATTTGTTGTTTTGTACCCCTTTTTTTAGACCACAAATATTGTGACTCTCAGAAAGCAACTGTCCTGGAAGGTCTCCCATGTTTCTCAGTGAAGATTCCTCTGCACTTTTTAAAAACATGCCTGTTGAGTATGTTTCATTACTTCAACAGATATACAACATCTTACCACATGACCATGAGTGACTAAAAGGAATGTGAATTTTTGTGTTAACAGCAAACAGATTGTTTTGATGATTCATTGATTTTTGATTCATGTATTTTTTTGCAAGTACAACATGATTTAGTCAATGATTAGGTATGCAATTTATTTTGCTTAACATGTTTTAAATTATATGCCAGATCATTATCATTTACTTAGATTTATACCATCTTATAGTTTTTATTAGCCTGGTTGACACCAAAACCTTCTATTGTTCTATTGAACAAAATGAGCGAAAGACTGAATGATCAAACAAACAACTGGATCAATGAATGAATCAATGAACAGTAACAGATAGTATAATATTTGCTAGCCAATTGTAAACCTTCGTTGTATCTGAGTGGGTCTGGGGAAGGTTCATTCACAGCCCATTTCCAAAGGGGCGTCACCAACGGACGTCGCTCAAATGCCTCTGGACACAATTGGATAGACCTAAAAAAACCAATCAGGAGCTGATGGAAATGGGCTTGAATGGGCTCTTGGCCAGACTGACTTGCAGAGCAAATCTCAAATTTGCCGGAAGTTCGTCAGGGTTTTCCCAGGCTAAGTTTTTATACTTCTATGTGAAATAGCTTATTCAGGGCAGTTCTAAATTGAAAACGAGACAATTGTTATTTGTGCGTATTTGAGTACATTTACTTGGAGATTCTGCAAGTGGGATGCAAACTTATGAGCACCTTGTATATGATTACTTTATGGTTCCTTAATGTATCTTTTTTTGTTGTTTGTTTTTGAGGTTAGTGACAAGTGATATTGATTTATTCTTTATTATTAGGACAAGACTGCAGAGGACAGACAGACCAGAGGGATGAAGGTGGGAGTCCTTAGCACAAGATGAAGATGATGTCCCCCCTCCCCAGCACACTGCCTAGTGTCACAACATTTGCTGTTGTGTTGGAGGAGGTGATTGTACTGAGATGCTCCAGACTTGCAGTCTGCACTGGCAAGCCTGTTTGGCCTTTTGTTTGCCTTGGACTTTGAGTACCCAAAGCAACTGAAATACACTTTGAGAAGGTGTTCATGAAGATGGCCACTCATTGCTCCGCTAGGATACAGTCCCTAAAAACTAAGCTATTACTGTGACGTTGCATTTGTGAGCTGTTTGGATCTTAAGCATTTAATGTTTTTGTTAATACTGTCAACTTGAGGCTGTGATAAACATTGTGCAACTGTTTCAGCACTTTCAACACAAACGTTAACTTGCACTTATAAATCTGCTCATTTTGTAACATTTTCAGTGTTAACAATTTAAAATGTTAAACATTTAAAAGATAGAACTTAGTATTTAGGACCATTTGAATGTGAGAACACTTTGAATGTTAAAGTACTCTTTAAAAAAAGTGTTTTATTCTTCTGCCTACTCTTTGTATTACTTTTTTAATGATGAGTATGGCTAAAGTGTGAAACATTGTTTCCATTTCCACACCAATGTGTTGCTGCTGATTTAAAATAAAACCTGGCCCAAAATATCAAGCCTGTAGTTTTAGCTTTATTTTTTAACCTTGTAATAATGTTAATTAAAAACACATTTTAGTCAACCGAACATACTTTATTAAGTTATGTGAAAACAACATTAAAGTTTATTTAACTATAAAAACTCAATCAGCTGAACAAAAGATCTTAAGTTGGGAGACATGTGACCTTACTAAGTGAATTGAGTTAAGTGAACTACTTTGTTTAAAAGTTGAGTAAACTCAAAAAAGTTGCCTTACAATTTTAAGTTATGTCAACTTTTCTTTTTTTACAGTGCAGGAATCGGTGAAAAGAAAGATAAACACGCAACAATGTTTATTTTTTAGTATACCACCACCAATACAAAAATAATCATGTAAAACCCAGTAAACCCTGAGATTATTACTTGTGACATTAGAAAAAAATATGTACATGGGAACATGTGTGTATACAACTAAATTACCGCTCTCTTAGATATTTTCTAATTTCACTAAACATATTTCATTAAGTTTCGTGTACATTTGTATTAAACATGGACCTTTGTTCATTAAAAAGGCTTTTTATGCTATTGTATGCGCATTTTTTTAAATGTAAGCTAATTTAGACATGCAAATTGGGTGCTGGTGTGATGAGAAGTTTGTGCTCGGCTTTTTTTTTATGAGAGAACGTTTAATTTTAAAACATTTTTTTGTTGGCCGATCGAATTTCTATTTGTAAATGTGCAGCGCATACTAACAAAAAAGGTTTTATTTCTATAGGAAATGGCATGGCAGACAGAGCTGGAAAAAAACTGCTGGCACAGGAACAATGAAGATTTTGTGTACCATGTTATCTGAAAGTAACCCTTTGTTTAAGACACAGAGAAGTCTGTTTGGAGAAAATTTGACTGTAGTATTAAAGATGGAGGTGAGTGTTGATGGCAAACCTAGTTTGAAACAGTTCTTCAACCAATATGCAAATTTGATGCATATTGCATAAAAAGGGGGGATGGTAACTTTTGTTTTGGGAAGAAAAAAGAAAAGAAAAAAGATGTCTGCTTTGGATATTGTTTGAAAGACCCCGTTTATGAAATGGAAGGGGTTAAACAACGAGTGCCATCAACCGAGTTGTGTGAAAAAAGCATGTTGTAAAGAAATGTCTTCTTTTCTATCTAACATTTATGTTTAGGTGAAAGCAGCTCAAGGAAGGCAGCTGACACCTTCCCTTCCCTTCATTCTATTTATTTAACAGGGACAATGCACAATATATGTACTGTACCAGCTTTAGCTAAAAGCTAATTCCCATCTGCAGTCCCTGGGCAGGTGCCAAACTCACCTCACTGCATGACATCAAATCGGGAGGTTTATGAAGTTATAAGGGGATTATGAAAATGTGAGGTTTCTTGTTTAAATTATAACAATTTTGGTATAGTGATAGTTTTGGTGTTAGTGTACCTGCCTGTACTGCCATGTGTAATACTATGAATTTCAGCTTTAGTGGAGAGAATGGTGAAAAGATATTAATTGAGTTTATTAATTGAGTTAAGATATGTTTTTTTCATTCTGAACATCTATACTATTTCTTGTTTTTACTGTGGTGACTGAGCGTCTGATTTAATGTCAGGAGTGCAATAACAGTGTTTATTCATTCAGCCCGGCTTCAGATAAAAATCTTTACTTTATTGCTTGCTAATAATAAGGAACTATCTCCACAAAAACAGCCTAAACGTTCTTCTTTTTAAACCTTCCTTCACAAATTTAAGAGAGTGATCACCACCTTTTGAACGGTCACTCTTCACAGACACAGAGTCTGATCTTTCACTAATGACAGAGCAGAAGGAAAAACACTTTACTACGAGAGGTTCCTCTGCATCAATCAAGACATTTGATATTCCAAATGGTAATTATATACAGTTTAACTAAAACTATATAAATTATTATTTCTATCTTACCCGCAGACATTAACTTTGAACACACTAGTTATCTTTTGCGATGTTTAAAAAAAATTTTGTTTAAAATGTTTGTTCTAGAATGAGTGTAAATTGTGTAAAACATTAGGAAGTTCTAAACTAAAGTTTTGCGCACAACAATAGTGAGAGAAGCACTCCTTGTTAAGGTTTTGTTCCTCACAGGGAAAAACCTGAAACTCCAGTAGTGTTTAAAATGTTTGTGTGAAAACAGCTGCAGTCTTACCTCTGTTTCTCTGAGAGACTCATCTTCGAGAGAGAGTCCTTTCCTCGCTCCTCTGACATCACTGCAGCTAAACACACAGTGCAGACAGATCAGCATGGGTTTGTAAGCTCAACATGACTTGGAGATGAAAAATGTTACTGAGATGTTATAAACAAATATACTGCCATGTAGTGCAACAAAATGGCGTTTTAATACATCAGATCATTCATTAAGGGATAATCCACAACCAGCTGTATAAATTAAACAAGTTTAAAGCACAACATGGAGGCAAAGAACCACATGACATAAAGCAGAGTGCATTCAAATTGTTTCATGCACTGTCTGCTAGATCTATTATCTCTCAATTAACTGAGTGATAGGGAGTAATTTTAATGTATTTGACATAAACAAACATTTACTATGAGGTTAATCTGTCTTATCTCTGAAGGTCTATTTTAAAATACTTTCGATTTCGCATTATAACAAAACAATCACCCGAAACGAAAAAGGAAAACCCTTCTGAAACGTATTACTCGTTTACAATAGCCCTTTTGAATGAACCTCATGTTTTAACTTTCATCGCCTTCAAAATATTTATTCGTGTAAGTTAATTTCTAGCCGCTTCTACGTCTGTTTGGAGCAGCAATCCTATAATACTTCCGGAATAAAACAGGCCTACGTTAACTTCGAATTTTAAATTATGGTGATATAAACAGTATCAAATCAATACTATATATCCCAAAATAATTGTAATCAAAGAAAGTTAAAACTAACTTGAAGTCTGAAGAGAATTTAGACCTTAAATTATTTTCTGTACACGTGTCTTCACAGTGTTCGCTTGTCACATGGTACGAGTCCAGAGCAAAGTCCAGTCTCTGGTGGAAGAGATTTCTCGCCTGTTTATAAACTTTGTTAACGATTAACTGCTCAATATGACATCCTCCGTTTGCATAAGATTTAAGCAACGCTCGTGCTGAGAACTGTGGTATTGGAGAAATGGCGGTCGGTCACGGGAGGTGGGTTTTTATTAATTTAGTCATTCATTTATTTGTAATAAACACTTTAAGTGGGCTATTTAAAAAGTGAAGACCTCCGATGCAAAAGCCTCTAAAAGCCACCTCTGTCAAAAATTAGATAATATTGAGTGAATGCTCTCCGCACATAAATGACTTTTTTTTTTAACAGTCTATGCTTCAAACTCACTAAATCCCAGGCTCAGCCCATTCAAAAATACTGGTAAGCCTACTTGGGTAGAAACCTATACTTATAGAAATCTGATAAAAATGTTAATTTTAAACAAAAACTTTAGATGGACTTTTGCATCTGAAAGTCTTCAAGTGTTATTTATGTTAAATTATGGTTTGTTTGTTTTTAAACATACGCTCAGAGTGCGGCGTCATATTGTACACCGATGCAATGTGCGTAGAAATAATTTGTCCCCGTCTTCAAGCAAGTGAACACTTTTTTCAAGGGAAAAGCAATCATATAATCGATCGATTGAGCAGGGAACATCAATCGTCAAAGAAATAAACACTGTAAAATACAGTTAAGAAATACATTCTATTGTCTTGTCACATCTCACATATCACATATTTATTTAGCTATTATCATTTATCTATTTTTGTAACCACCACATAAACTGCTCAATAACCATATTATTTAAAGGCGTAATTTATGTCGCGTTGACTGGTCCGTTGCATTAGGCTACGATTAAAAGCAGTCAATGTCAAAAATGTGATGTGCAGTCAAGTTCGGGGTGTGTGTGCTGTTTAAACGAGTGTTCTCACTGATAAGTATATTGTTTATTGTTTCTTATTCAAAACTGGTTTTCTTTCGTTTAACACTTTCGGTTTCGTTTCTATAAACTCCTCCTCCTCCGCATTTCCTCCTCATACTGTCACTGCCTGATTTTTTTTTTTTTTTTTAAATCCTCAAGTCTCAAAATCTACTGGTACTGTAATGGCATTAGGAGAAAACAAGGCAAGGGATGATCACACCAAATAGGTTATTCATTTGATTTGATTTAATATAAATAAATTAATTCATAAAATCTATTATTTGTTTTTTTACATATCCTTACTTTACAGCTTTTTCCCCCACAAGTTCCTGAAGCTTTTCACAATAGACTATGTGCCAAGGGGGTAATCCATCGACCGGAAGTTGAAGTCGGCCGGATGCCGCCATCTTGTAGCAGAACTTCACTTGCGTTAGCATTTCCATTGACTCCCATTCATTTTGGCGTCACTTTGACGGCGAATAACTTTACATCTGAGGCGTTTAAAGACTCCATTAGTCCATTATTTATTTCTAAAGAAACACGACAATGTATAAAGGGCTCCATTACCTTCTATGTTACATTATGGCCCCGTAGAATCAGTTTTTGTAAAAACAGGCTAACGATTGCGTCATAACCACTCGACTCTCTGTCGCGCTGAACAAAAGTCACCGTACAGACAGGAGGAGAAGCTCACAGGCAATCGGGGGAACGTCCCGTCAAGGGAGAAGCCCATAGATAATGAGTCCATGAAAGCAACGGGACAAAATACTCCTGCTCACTCTCGCCAAATAACTCTTTGCTCAAGTTCCCCGTCTCTGCAACATTAACGTTGGCAATTTTCACGCACAGCTACTAGAAGATTTACGTCTGTCAGAAAGGTTGCTCACGTCATCAAGCTTAGTTCGAGTCGGTTTGAGTCTGCACGTCAGGAACGGAAGTGCTCAAAAATCGCTAAAAATGGGCTTCAACTGTCTCAACTGAGTTCCAATGAGATGACTCTGTCCATTTCTTATACTGTCTATGCTTTGTGCACGTTAGCATATGCTACTTCCGGCTGCGAAACCGATAGGGGGTGTCTAGTTTCCGGTAGCCTGATGGACGACGTAGAGGATGTATATTTCTCCAGATGTCTTGGACATTTGCCGAATATTACAGTCGATGATGTTCATCGACTGGTTAGTGACTTTTCTCCAGCTCCCCAGAGCAAGAGAGAGAAGGGGTTTAAATATTACATCTCTCAGTATGTCATACAGGGAGTAAAGGTATCCGACGTTGGGAAAGGGAACTAAAAAAGTCCTCGCTCTAGACTAGGTACTGAAAGAGTTATAGGAACTACGGTCTGAGGAACTAAAAAATCCCCAACTTAGTCCGGTCGGAACAAGCGAAAAAAAATGGTTATAGCTACTCGTTATAGGAACGTTAGGTTCTAGGAACTGCAAAAGTCCTCCGGGCGGAAAGCGGCTATAGACTCCGTAAGTAGTGACTTTTCCCTTGTCAGTGGTGTAAAATATGTAGTTGGATTGTTTCATGTAACTTAATTCTTCTCCCTCGCTGTGTTATGGCTTTGCTATGTGGGGATAAATGTGCTGGTTACGTTCGTGAGACAGCTGATTAGTACTCTTGTCATTGACCGTAAAACAGTAACGTTACAGGAATCACCAACCCATCGATCACGGCCAACAAGTCGATCTTGGAAGCATTTTAAGTCGATCGCTAGGAGTTTTCAAAATCAGAGAAAAAAGCCTATTGTGTGTAGTAAATGGTGTCTAAGAGATACGGAGGCGCGCGCGCCGTTACGATCACGTCATTTTTGCGGCGCGCACCTTTGGGCTCATGCGGACGCGTCGAGTTAAACAAGGCTTTACGCTTTAACCAGCTCAGGCTCAGCCACAGTAAGTTTTTTATGTTTTAGGTCCATTGCGAACGATTAAACTAACTTAACGCCGGTCCACTGATGTAAACAAGACGGCAACCGGAAACGAAGTACCCATCTTCCTCCCTCAAGCCGGAAGTTAGCATTTTTCTCGTGCACAGAGTGAATTGCTTGGCATCATTTAGATGTCTCTTTAATAATTGTGTTATGTAGAAACCAGTTTGAGATGACTTTTGCTTTGTGATATGATGCGTTGCTGAAAGTTGCCGTTAACAAATAGGTAAATTGTGGACATGAAGGGATGCACATGGTCAGAAAAAATACTTAGGACCAAATTTATTAAACAGGGTGTGTGATTTACTGACGAAACGCAAATTAAAGAACACAGACACAGCCGGATAATTTCCATAATGACCAACACAATCTACCAGGTAGCGTATGGTTTAAGACGCTTTTTTGGGGGTGGTAAATAATGGCACAAACACCAGTAAATTGATGAGCAAACCTTAATAAATCACCTTGCATTATTAATTTAAATACTCTCCTCTCATAAATTTTGCGTCTGAAAGGGAAACTCCTACAAATTGATATACAATAAGGTCAGACGCAAAAAATGACCATGTCCACGCCTTTTCAGTGTAAATTTTCACTGCTTGTCTTTAGTAAATCCTGACAGTAGTTTTGTAACTCCAAAAGAGGGTTTGCGCTTACGCAAGCTGTAAAATCTGGCCCTGGGGCCTCATGTACAAAGACTTGTTGAATTCATACTAAAACATTGCGTACGGACAAAGCTGTAAATGTAAATAAAAAAACAGATGTATGAATCTCTGCGTACGAAGGATCCCATGCATATTCTCGTTGTACATCCCAATTAACATAAAATTGAGCACACATGCACGAGCACAACGCCCCACCCAGTCTCCTCCCTTAATTAATAACAAAAGGAAAAAAATATGAGTGTGAGAGTTTGGCTGATGCCGTCAATGAGGTGGGATCTGTAGTAGGGTTGCCACCCGTCCATTAAAATACAGAATTGTCCCGTATTTACAAGTAAAATTATGTGTTCTGTATCAAATCAATAAGGACGCGATTTGTCCCGTATTTTACATAAGGCCCACACATAGCCTAGCCCTAGTTAAATAAAAACATAAGGATTTACTAACCTATACTAATAGCTTATATAAAGAAATTAATTTCACAATAATGTTACATTATGATTAGAATCAAATTAATTTTGTTCATTGTCTAAGCTTAGAAAATGCACATTTATATACGGGCTGAATTTTAAATGCCTAAAATATTTTTTAGTAATTTTGTGAATTACACTGCACCAAAGTAATACTACCCACCGGATGAAGAAGGGTTGGCTCTCAGTCTCCACAGAACATAAAATATTCTCTTTTTTAGTGTTTATTTTTTCCGCATTTATGAGTAAAAAACAATGTTTCGGACGTGACAGTTCCCCGTTATGGACGTGAGCGCTCTGAAAGCAGCACTAAAAGATGCTTTAAAACTTTCACAGAGACATCAAACAGAAAGCACAAAACCTTTCTTTAAAGTGAATTTCGTTTTTTTTTGTGAATTTTAACATCTGGGGTTTTTTGTGCGTACGTACGCACATTTACAGCTTTGTCCGTACGCAATGTTTTAGTATGAATTCAACGCAAGTCTCGTTTTGTATTAATTGTATCTTAATTTTAATCAATGTTTCATTAACCAATTGCCTGGATTTAATAAATAAGAACTGGAGCTCGTCTCATAAATGAACCAAAACTCAGCGCAAGGTATAGCCTACTTGCCTCACAGACATGTCTACTTTTAAACAGAACAATTCAAAACGAAATCTGACGCACCCATCGCTAGCCTAGCTTAGCACAAAGACTGGAAGTAAATGGCTCCAGCTAGCCTACTGCTCCCAATAAGTGACAAAATAACGGCAAGTAATTGGTAGCAGTAACTTGCGCAGTTCACTTCACTTTTGTCCAGTCCGGCGCAAATGCACTCGGGCACCGCATGATTAACATCGCGCAACATCAGCATCACACGTGCACACGGAACGCACATGTAGGAAACCTCGTGAATTACGGCCGTTTCACACCGCAAACGTGAGCAGCGCGTATTATTTCCGCCGTGCATGTTAATCAATGAGTTAGGCCTGCACGATAAATCGTTATAAAATCGCGATCTCGATTCACCCTGTTCACGATTTATTTTTTAAATGACTTCGATTTAAAAAAAAAAAAAAAAAAAAAAAAAAATCGACCTGTATTTTGAAAGGACAGCTCGCACCAAGTTCAGGGCTTCACTCTCAGCCAATGACAAAGCACCTTTTAGTTAAGAAACATGTAAGCGAGCGCGCCGGAGTTATTTGGGACTATTTTACACCTTCATCGTGACTAAGTTTGCTGCATTCGCAGCCTTTTGTTTTGTGCAAATGTAAGTTGTAATAGTTTATTTTGTGTACGCCTATCTATATCTGATTTATATCATATTGGATGCATTCGATTAAGAATTGACGCTAAGCGTGATCTTTAGCGTGCGCAGCTCAAACGGCAATGCATAGACTAATAATGATTATTGGGGCTGTCATATTACATAACATTATAAAGAGAACTAATAAAACATTGTGAATTATTTGGGTTTAGTTGCCGTGTCGTGTTGTTTCAGGAAGAGCGCGTCCACAACATGAGTCATTCTGAATGGCACGTAACTTCAAGTTCACTTGTGCATTCACGTCATTTTGTGCAGATATCATTTGTATTATTATGTTTATTTTGTATATATCTGATATATCTGATTAATCTCATATAGGGTGCATTTCTTTGAGTTAAATAAAGCGCTAGCAAAGTGCTCAACGGTTATTATTATTATTCATTTAATTATCAATCACATCGAAACATTTTACAATCCTACTAGCCCTTTATTAAGATTAAAAACCATTCTCATTAATTTGGTGAGGAACATAGCGTTTTGAGTCATGGTAATTTGTAATTGACATCCCTAATGCCAAAACAAATATTTTTGGTACTGAACTTTGTTTTTGTTTTGTCATGTTTCATGTGTGCAATAGACATTTTCTGCAACGATTTTTTTTTCTCATGTAGTCTAGTTATAAATTATAACTACACTACATGAGAAAAAAAAATCGTTGCAGAGAATCGTGATATCAATTCTAAGCTAAAAAATCGTGATTCATATTTTTCCCAGGATCGTGCAGGCCTACAATGAGTGCATTCACACCGGGAGAAGGAGCCGCGTGTGAGCGTCGAGCAGGAGCAGGAGCGTCGCGTGAGCGTCGAGCAGGAGCAGGAGCGTCGCGTGACGTCGGTTTCACACTGCACGCGTTAGCAGAGCGTAAGCAGCGCGTATTTTTTTCGGCGCCCATGTTAACAGATTAGAGCATTTACACCGCACGTAGAGGCGGCGCGGTAGCGCGTAGCAGGAGCAGAGCAGGAGCAGCAGTGCCGGGATAGTTTCGGCGTCCTGTCAATTTTTGCCGCGCCGCTTACGCTGATTTAAAGTGACAATGCATTGATCATGGCCAAAATACACAGCAGTTTTACCCAAAAGTGCATTGATGATATCTATTGTGTTTTAAACAGTCAATCAAATTACATTCATCAATTTAAAAAGAAAACAAAGTCAACAAAAACAAAGATGAACCAAAAGTTATATAATATAGCCTATTAATTAATAAAATAAGCTTCTTGACAAGTATTTTCTCTTAAATGTATTTGAAAACGAAATAAAGCAATGCCAACTACCCAAATAGAGTACTCTGTTTGTAAACACGCCGCGGTTCAGCCGCGCGCGTCAAACGCTGCCAGTGTGAAAGCAAAACGTCCTGTTCCCGCTCACCGTACGCACTGATCCTGCGCTGCTTACGCTCTGCTAACGTGTGCAGTGTGAAACCGGCGTGAGCGTCGAGCAGGAGCCGCGCGTGCAGCGGTGAAGCGCGGGTTTCGGCGCTGAGTCTATTTCTGCTGCACTGCTCACGCTCAATTAAAGTGAAAGCACACTTTTGATGGACAAAATAAATATGATTTCACACAAAAGTTCCCAAAATGCACATAATTTGCATGTCTGGTGTGTTTTAACAAGAAAATGAATTTTCTTTTTGAAATGAACACATTTTTTAGTTGGATATTGGATGTGAAAAGAAGGAAATGGTTCTTCCATAACAGTGCACTTTAGATGTGTGTGAATTTCCCACACCAGGAGTAATTTATATAGTCCTATTTTATTTTATAGCGATTACTGTTCAAAAATGTTCTATGCAAAATGTTCTACTAAAGAAAAGAGAGAAAATAAATATTTGTGTGTGCTGTAAAGTGGTTAGAAAAAATTAAATCGAAATCGGCTAAAATCGTATCGGCAGGTCAAACTCTGAAAAATCGGAATCAGCCTAGAAAATTGTAATCGGTGCATCTCTAACCGTGACTATACAAATCACAGAAAATATATATAAATCGGAAAATGTTGGCGTTATTTTGTCACTTATTGGGAGCAGTAGGCTAGCTGGAGCCATTTACTTCCAGTCTTTGTGCTAAGCTAGGCTAGCGGTGGGTGCGTCAGACAGAGTTACAGCACGCACAGAGATGAAAAGGGTATGTATGGACTTATCTAACTCTGGGTACGGCGAATAAGCTAAAGTCCCAAAAAGTCGGCGTGTTCCTTTAATAAGATGTTACAAACAAATATACGGCCATGTATAGATCATTCATTAAGGGATAATTCATGACCAGCTGTAAATTCAATGATTTTAAAGCACAGCATGGAGGCAAAGAACCACATGACAAAAAAGCAGAGTGCGTTCAAATTGTTTTATGCACAGCTAGCTGTCGATTTCCCAGTACTGACAATTTAAAGCTGTTATTGATGTTTGCTGTGCAATATTTGACCTGAAGCGTAATTTTCATCACCTATATAGATAGTTAGATCTAGCATTCTGCCTGCTTCGACGAATCAGACACGAAGATGAAGTATTGCATAAGATTACATTTATTTGAATGAATGAATCATAGCATTTATTTGAATTCATTACCGAGGATGGTGGTGGTGGTGGTGGTGGTGGGGGGGGGGGGGGGGATTAGATGTCTAAAATCTAATCTAATCTAAATGGCTTAGAGACAGCAACTACAGATGAGCAACTTGCAGATGAGCAACTACAACTGGCAGATGTAAATGTAGACATCAAATAGATGTCTCTGTGATGTACGTGTGCTATTAGGGAAATTGAAGAACATTAAGAAATGGACATCATAATTAAGGCTACTGTGTTTAAAACCTCACACTTATCTGTGTGAACCAAAATATTATATTCAGCAGATTATTATTATTAGTAGCCTATTATTATTATTATTATTATTATTAATTATATTTGACATAAACGAACATTCACTATGAGATTTATCTGTCTTATCTCTGAAGGTCTATTTTATACTTTCGATTTCGTATTATCACAAAGCAACCGCCCGAAACGAAAAAGGAAACCCCTTCTGAAACGTATTATTCGTTTAAAATAACCCTTTCGAATAAACTTCATGTGTTAACTTTCATCGCCTTTAAAATATTTATTCGTGTAAGTTCATTTCTAGCAGCCTCTACGTCTGTTCGGAGTAGCACTAGCAGGCCTATAATAGGACTAACCGTTACTTCCATAATAAAACAGGCCTACTTTAACTTCGAATTTTAAATAACGGTGATAAACAGTGTGAAATCAATACTATATTTCCCAAAATAACTGTAATCAATAAAGCTAAAACTTACTTGAAGTCTGAAGAGAATTTAGACTTTAATTTCTTTTCTGTCCTTCACAGTGTTCGCTTGTCACATGGTAGGTTACGAGTCTAAAGCAAAATACTTAACTGGTCGATCTGACTTCCTCCTTTTGTTGAAGCATGAAGCAACCGGAAGCAACGCTCGCGCTGAGAACACACACCTTTATGAGATGCAAGTTAAAGTCAAGATGTGCAGTCAAGTTCGGATGTGTGAGCTGTTTAAACGAGTGTTCACTTCTCACTGATACGCTTGTTGTAATTCGCGAGTTTTATAATATTAATATTGTTCTTAATATTGTGTCTTATTAAAAAGTGGTTTTCTTTCGTTTAACACTTTCGGTTTCGTTTCTAAAACAAGTGCGCATTTCCTCCTCATACTGCCTGTCACGTGATCTTTTCTTTCACACCAAATAGCCTATTGATTTGATTTAATATAAATGAATTAATTAATAAAATCTTTTTTTTCTTATATCTAGTAGAGAAAATGTCATAATAATTATTCTATCTAGGCCAATTCAATTAAGATTATGAGTAATTATTGACATTGCACTCTTTAGCAGTAGCACTTGTGCAATTTACATCCCTTTTCCTTAGTTCAGTGGTTCTCCAATGTTTTAGAGTGCCGTACCCCTATTCCAGCTAGACTGCAGTCATACCTTTTCCATTAAAGGGGGGGTGAAACACTCAGTTTCACTCAATCTCATGCTAATCTTGAGTACCTATAGAGTAGTATTGCATCCTTCATATCTCCAAAAAGTCTTTAGTTTTATTATATTTATAAAAGAAAAATAGGCTGTACCGAGTCTTTCCGGAAAAACCCGAGCGGGCGGAGGCGTGCCGTGTGGGCGGGAGCGCGCAAAGCTTTTGCGTGTGTTGTAAACAGACAGACTTGTGGTTTATGAGGACATGATTTAGTTTTACAATAAACAAACTGACACCTACAGTGGCCAGCTAAACAAATGTATTTAAACACACAATCACACACCATACATCGCATGCTCCATCGATACATTAACTGTACGTGATCATGTTGTTTACTTGCTGTGCTTAACTTACACGCCGATAGTTAACAACACACAGACATTTGAAGCAGTTTTACTCACCGCCTGTGGTTCCGTGAACCTTTATCGTTGGGACTGCTCCATCTTTAAGTATTAGGCAATCTGCAAATCGTCGAACTGTGCCTTGTTTATAAAACTATTACCGCCGAAATGAAGGGAACAAACAAGAACACTTGCACAACTCCGTTGCTGCTCTGGAAAAAAAAATTCATCCACAGGTCCCTTAACGCTGGGTTCTTTGGACATTTGTCCAGTGTTGTCTTGCCCTGGCAACCAAAAACACACTTTTTGGTGCCATTTTTTTTATTGCAGCGCAGCGCAGCCGAGCCCAGCGCTCTGATGGACGCTCTCGTACGCTCTAGGCTACAGATGCGCGCGCGCCCTTCCGGGAGAAGTGCCTTAAGACCCGTATAAGGAAATTCCGCCCACTCTGACGTCACGTAGTTACGTATTCGAAAAAAACTTTCCGAAACTTGTGACAAACCGGAAGGAGTATTTTTGGAACAGAAATACTCCATCAAACTTACAACTTAATTTTTGAAACTTTGTCCATGTTTACCATGGTAATCCAACTCTTTAACAGTGTAAAAAACTCACTATGCATGAAACAGCATTTCACCCCCTTTAAGAGACAATATTTGCCCCCTTTAATACATTTTTCCTTTTCATTTTTTACCTTTGTAATACCTTTAAAAAATAAATAATGCCTTAAATAAAACAATGTTCAATAAATAGGCAATGTTAAAAAATCGTTTAATATTAATAAAAATATTATATTAAAATCGCCAGTAGGTGGCGGTAACTCCTTGTCTTTATGTGTGAGTTATCGAGTCATTCATTGAATCTCACGATTCGTTTAAGCCACAGATTTCGTTGCAAAATAGAGCAATAAGCCTGACTATACTGTTTTAAATTTAGTAAATCACTTAATGTTACCCTTTTGTTTTGTTTTTTTTAACTGTTGTATAAAATCAATGTCGCATTTGAGATCGTGTGGATATTCGGGAAACATTGCATCAACATTAAAAACACTGCTGGATATCAGCAACCATGCGTGCGCGCTCTCTACACTGCTGAAGAAGCGTGGATGATCTGAAAACACAGACAAGTAAGCTGGAGTTCAGCCATCTTCATTTGAGATTTTCAACTTAAAAGAAAAGTAGTGTCATTCAGTCAGTCTATGTTCTGTCACGAGCCGCTTGCGCTTGCGAACGGCGGCTGCCTGTTAAGGATTTCCTTTAACACCCGGAGTGCTAATGCCCGAATGCCTCTTAATTCAGCTATATGCAAAGCATGCTGGGAACTAACAAGCACCGCCCAGTTTCAGTCACAACACAAATCATTCATGTAATCCAACAAAAATGGATTAAGTAAATTTAAATTGTACATATATTTAAGCAGATTGAACACAATCAAATTAAGTTTGGACAAAATGTATAGCAATTGTGTTGCTTAAGGTCATTTGAATTAAGAAATTTGAACAAGCAGCCAACATTTTTTTCTTCTTCTGTGCAATATAAAAGCATCCCAGAACAGACTTTACGAAATACTAACAGAAATTAAAGACTGCCTTTAGATTAACTTTATATATTTTCTTACCTGTCTGACTTCTAGCTCTGACACCATGCAACTTTCTACCTTCTTCGCACGTCATCTTAATCCAATATGTTCGAAATCAGCACATAGTTTTTTGTTATTTTTTGGATCGTGAAATTAAACCCTTTACATTAGTTTAACGATTGATAATTAAGTATAGTCGAAAATTATAAACGTTAAGTTAATTAAACGCAATACAATAGTGTTTTGGAGGTAAAATAAATATATCTGTGTTACTTTAACAAAATATTTGGGTAAAAAGAACAGTGCCACAAAACCATTTTTTTTGAGTGTGTCCTAGACAACTACAACGACTACTGAAGTCTTGCAGGCTACAGAAGGATTCTATAGGTGGTTTGCAGTCACGTGATTGTGTTGACGCGCGAAATTCAGATGGAGGGCAGGAAGTGAAGAGTGCAATGGACGAGATGGAGGAAAGTCCGTACTGCACTACTTTTGAGGCTATTACAAGAGAAATATATAAACAGAAAATCGAAACATATGTTGGACATGATCCTTACGTTATGAAGAGGACCGATTTTCAACTGAATTGAGAGATTTGCCTGCCATCGAGGCGGTAGATATCAGCAACTACCTTGTCTTACAGACATACTTTGACTTTACAAAGTTCGGAAACTGGTACGTTACACAAACAGCCACATAAGTGTATTTAAACACCTGAATTATGTAATTATAAGCCACATAAATAATGTATTAACTCACATTTGACGAAGTGATCACTGCACACACACACACACGGGCATTTTCCCATTCGGCTCCTCCCGACCGCAGACGTAGGTTTGCAAGGCATTTTTCCTGGTGTTTTTCTGTCAATTTCTTGTATTTCCCCCCTTATGAACAACAACTTTTGGCACACGAAAAAACTCCTCGTGGTTTGATCGATTTGAGCAACCATAAACGACGCAAAACATAGGCATTTTGAGTTTGTTATAGTGCTTCCTAAATATAGAAAATCACTTCCTGCCCTCCATCTGCATTTCGCGCCATGGCAACGCAGTGGCGTGACGTCACATGAAAACAAGCTATTGGCTGTTACAGTAGTGGACATGCACCATTACATTAATAAATAGACTAGCTTTCTTTCCAAATGAACCCCTCTTCTCAGGGAACCGAGGTTACGGTAGCTATCCGGTGATGTTCCCTTTCGAGTCGTCTCTCGAAACTGCTTCACCGAAGGTGGCGCTATCGGGATCTAAAATCATGATTGTCTTCAGACTGCATTAGCAGCCGCCATTCAGTACCCCAGGCACATGGATAGGCGACAGCACTATCGCATAGCAACGTTCATCCCGGGACATGAGACATCCATAGCGCGAGGCTGAGCACCGCACCGTCACAGTGTTTATGGTTAATGGAGGAGGTCGTGCCAAAACCTAGTACTGATGTTCACTGCAGCGGCGATGCCGGTGCTGTCATGAGCATGATACAAGCGTGGTAAACACCGTGCAGATGAAACACGAAGGCAGCAGTAGCACTGGTGCCAATCACTTAATCATATACAGGCGCGGATTAATGCACAGGTTTGCGTTGGCTGCAGCCTATCCGGTTGTTAAGTCGTGACGTAAGCGCTCCTGTTTCCGGGTCCAAAGGCCGGGTCCTCTCTACCTACCTACCGCTTTCGCCGGAGTTTTAACGTGTTCCCGTGTAGTTTAAATAGATCGGAGTTAAAAAAAACAAGTGACATTTAACTGTCATCTACTGCTTTCCCTGTGACGAGAAATATAAGAGAAAATGGCGGCAGTTGATAAGGTAAGTTACAAATCTTAAACGAATGAAGAAACTTTGGCGCCAGTGGGTGCTATCCCTTAATCCCTAGCAACACCCACTGGCACTGAAGCGAAAAAAAGCCCTTTAAGAAAAGGTTTTATGTAGTCTAGGATCTGAAAGACGAGCGGAGCGCTTGGGCCCGGAAGAGGCTAAACGTCACGCGTGACGTCAGACTAAACAACCGAATAGGGGCCCCGCGTGTGCAGTTGGCCAGACTATTTTTTTTATTATTTTAAATTTACTTCAGCACGAACAAAAAAAAAACTTTTTGACCCATAAGAAATATAAAAAAAATATAAAAAATAAAGCAGGTGATTGGATAGATGTGACATTTTTGTCACATCTATCCAATCAGCTGCTGGTCAAATCATGTCAATCATTTTCATTTACGTCACTGCTATTGCTAGACGGCATAGCGGCTAAATGTCAGAAATAAAGTACTATAGTGTGAAGCACAAAAATGGAAAACACAAAGGTTAAAAAACAACTTAACCGAGATATACTGAAAAATCCTTAAATTGACTGGATACTTCAAGGTAGGGGTGTGCTATATCACGATTTTTGATCGTGGACGATTAAAATTTCTCCACAATCTGCTTTTGTAGAACTAGTGTAGTATTGTGCTACAGTGCATTCTATCAGTTCAGTTATGGTGCCTCCAATAGATTTTGATTCATTCATTTGATTCTATTTGAGAGAAAATCAGATGCGTGTCTGTATGCATGCAGGTCTTAAAGTGACAGCCAATTAGTAAACATGCTGTCGCCTGTCCTTAAAGGGTTAGTTGGCTCACCCAAAAATGAAAATCATGCCATGATTTACTCACCCCCAAGCCATCCTAGGTGTATATGCATAGGCGTAATTTGCGGGTGGGACGGGTGGGACATGTCCCCACCACTTTTTGCTACGGTCGATATTGTCCCCACAACTTTTGAAAACATCTCGTGGCACGAATGTACCAATACAAATAAATAAAACATCTCCAGTTAAAGGTGCTCTAAGCGATGTTGGGTGACGTCACTTCTTGTTGACGTAACTTCTTGTTGACATTAGAAGTATTGTCAAACAAAACGGAGGCTAGCTAGATCCTCCCTCCTCCTCATCCCGTCCCCTCCCCCTGTAGTTTTACTGATAATTCATTCAAGGTGTAATGTCGGCAAGTTAGATAAATGCTTTCATATAATGCAGAAAAAGAGAAAAACACATTACCAGAAAAACACGCTATAACGTTTTGCCACCTGAGGTTATAACTTTAGCTCCCATACAAGGATGCAATAATAGCAAGATAACGTTAGCTTCGCGTTTCCCAGTGAGCATAAACAAACAACGGCTCCGTCGTAAACAAATTTACTCAAAGTTGTCAATAGGCTATGAATGAACATTCAAATTCATAACAGTGGGTGAAAATCATTCACACAAACTGTCGCCCTGTGAGTTTGCTTGATCATTTACAATAGAGATCGATAGCTAGCTGCTATAAACCTATATGTTGTATTCACCAAAGTTAGCGCTGACTGCATTGTTCTAGCTAATTATATCCTTGTGTATGTTAGGCGAACATGAAAGTCCATTTAGAAAAACCAAACTGGATTTACCCACCCGTCCAGCAAAAACAGTGCTACCTGAATGTCAGATTGGAAGCCCTTCTGCTGGCGGAGATCTCACCACCTTTCAAAGGCTTTTCCAATGTAAATTCGGGACTTCGCACGTTCCTTCTCCTTTTCCCTCTTCATTGCATTTTTGCAATCTGTTCATCGGAGCGTCGTCTCTTTGGTCGTGTGTCGGCCATATCAAACTTAAAGAGTTATAATTCTAACTTCCCTCTTTATGCTTCTCTCCTCCACACCCCCTTCATGTGTACGAACACTAACCCCACCCCCAAACCCTTCTTGTCGGTTATTGGCTGGAACAGTTTGTTTTGTTTGTGGAGCGGGTTGCCGCAGTTTGTTTTTGTTGCTGTTTGTGGAGCCTGGGGTATCTACAGAGACCGCGTTTTTTTACAGTGTGATCAGGGGACATGCAGCTAGTGGATAGTGAGGAGATGTGTTTGCTGTATGTGACAAAAAAATGTTTTGGCCTAAAAAAACGTGTGACATCGCTTAGAGCACCTTTATGTAAGTAGCAGAGCATAAATAAGAGGCGATCTAGCACTGAAATGTGTTGTTTTTGAAATCAATTGATCAAAGTGCTCATTGCCGCTGCGATCAGTGGCGTGCGTGGATACACTGTCTCTTGTGGCCAGCGCACAGTCTTCACTCAGACGTGCGCTTCAATCCGTTGTGGAGACTCTTTATTCGTTCCGGTGAAATTACAAAGCAAAATGCACACAAACGTGTCCCTGCCTGATATACCAACATATATTAGACCTCATTAAACGACAAATTAAACCCAATGTACTATATAAATCGATTGCTGGACATCGTAATGTTATTGTACATGCTGATTTATGATTTAGCATTGTGTTAGCAACAGGGGGTTATAAAGGCCTTCTGAAGTGAAGCGATGCGTTTGTGTGAGAAAAATATCCATATTTAAAACTTTATCAACTAAAATATCTAGCTGCATAGTTTTATCTTCAAATTGCATTGTTTTAAGACATGAAATAAGTTAATTCAACAAAATTAATAGTTTAGCCAATTTTTATATTGTTTGCACAACTAATAATTATAAATTGACTCACAAGATGCTTAGTGTAAACAACTCAAAATAGCAGAAAAGTTAGTTGGTGTCACTAATTTTACATTGTCTCAACTGGGATTTAGGTTTACACAACTTTTAATGTCTTGTTGAAGTAACTAAAAAACTAATTCATTAAACTTAAATTAAAGTTGATCAGACTATTTTGTCAGCTTCACCTTTGTTACCCCAACGATTAATTCTAGGTTTAAGGAACTCCAATATATAAACAACTGAAGTTTCTTAGCTTACTTAACACAACAGTTTAAGGCAGCCAGGTTACAAATTATTTTAAGTTGAATGAACTTGTTCGTTTTTACTGTGCACTTGGCACTTGTGTGCTTTTGTTCCCCCTCCCCAGAAGGTCTATTTGGACTTTGTGTGTGTGAAGGGATTGTAATTGTACGTCACACATTTTTTTTTAACAAACTTTCTTCAAAATATCTTCCTTTGTTTTCAACAGAACAACAAAATGTATACAGGTTTGGAACAACCTGAGGGTGAGTAAATTATAACTTTCGTGGTTCAAACAAACCGCGCTGGGCAACAAACTCAAGCTCTTCCGACATTTCTCTTAAATTATTTAAATCCTGTTTCAGAGACAGTTGCAGAGCTTAAGAAATACGATGTCAGATTACATGTTGTAGACCATCTTAGCATTTTTATTCAATTAAATTAACTATTTTAAGTTAATGACAAAAGAAAAGAAAAGCTCTATGCAATACATATTCATAGTATTTTGTATCAACTTGGTGAGCTTGTTTTACATTTGTTCTCGGTATGATTGATGATGATCTATTGCATATTGACTAAACTGCAGTGATTTGCAAGGGAAAAAGCGTCAGTGCTGCAGAATGACCCGCAGGGGTCAGTAATGAACCGAGTCACTAAAATATCTGAACAACACAGAAGAAACGAGTCGCTCTGATGGAGATTGTTGTTGGTCACATAATAAAATGTTGATATTCATCGATTCCTGGAGCGGTTTCACATCTGTAGAAGCCCTTTGAGCTGAATATATCCGTGTGAGGCCCATCGATGCTTTGAGTTTTCGAGCCCGTGAAAATGTCTGTTGTTTTTGTTCCCAAACGGCAGCGCGGAAAAGCGCAAATCAACCAGGAGACAATTCAAAGAGTGAGTAAACATTTGAACTCGGTGCTTAATTCGTACACACACAGGTTATTTATGGGAAAAACAACCGCTTTAGTTTCTATAAACGACCTCAGCCATATGATGTTTTCAGGACTCACGGAAGTGACGGAACCGTACTGACAACTAACTTTAGTTACGTCATTTATGTTGTGTGTTTTTAGTAACTTACGGAGATGCAGATATTAGCTAAATTCAATATAAAGATTGTAGATCCAGTCAGTTTCTTTCTTTCATCGGAGCTGCTCTCGTCAGTTCAGTTGTCCATTGTGCGCGTTCACGCAAGTTTAAAAACATAACTTATTCGTTAAGATTTAAACATTGAATTCGCGCCACTTCTGTTTGCTTCAGTGTGAACGCGAGAGTTCGAGAGTCGCACCTGTTATTAAATAAGTGTGAAGTGAACCCTGCCAATACACAAACTCATGATTTGTATTAAAAATCTCTAGTTTTGATTTTGTTCTCTAAAAAACTGCAATTAACAAGTTAAGCTAGACCAGGACTTTTTACTTTTGAGAAATAAACACTGCATTTGAAATGGGAAAAGAAAAATACAAAAAGGTAAATAAAGACAACTTTTCCAAACTTTATAATGGGAGTGAATGGTACCTGAGATTTTGAAGCCCAAAAAAGCACATCCATTCATCATAACAGTAATCCATTAGACTCCAGTGGGTTAATAAAGGCCTTCTGAAGCAAAGCTGTGCGTTTTTGTAAGAAAAATATCCATATTTATGAACTAAATTACCTTTCTGGTAAAGAAAATCTTGACCTACAAAAGTGTAGAATATGTAAAGTTTTGAAGTGTTTCCTGAAGTTAGGCTGATCTGATCACCACTGTTTTGCAGTTGCTGGATGAGAACGATCAGCTGGTGAGATGCATCACAGAGTATCTGCAGAAGGGCCGAGCCACCGAGTGTGTTCAGTACGTGTGTGTCATGCGTCTGTTCTCTTCATATGCTTTAGTGCTTTTAATGAATTATGTACATACTTCATCTCCTTCACAGATACCAGCAGATTTTGCACCGGAACATCGTGTATTTGGGAACCATAGCTGATGCCGGCACAGAGATCGTGCCTGAGGAGACGCAGAATTCTGCAAACGACTCAGTCAGTTAGATGTTCTCTTAACAGGAATATTGTAAATGTGTTAAAATAAATGTTTGTCATTAACTATTGTATTGCTCAACAGCTCAGTTGTTTATGTACATTCGAATATGAGTGATGTATGTGCCGAATTTAGACACCAAACGTTATTGCGAAAATGTTTGCCCACCTGGTTGTTTGGTTATATATGGTTATATTTTTATTATCACAGAATCCTTAAGAAAACAGAATCCCATTGGCCGAAAGGAATCCCAGATGTCTTTGCTGGGGAACACTTTTTTTTTTATGTACATAATTTCATAATATTTATACTTTAATACTATGTGTAAGAAATATGTAAAATGTCATAAATAAAATACCATGTTTAAATCCATTCTGCACAAAATGCTAATCAGATTCCTGTCATTGAAGTACTTCTAGATCATGGTGGTTTTGTTGTACTGACCTTCTGATTTTTAACTGCAATAACGAAAATTGAGAACATGAATTAACAAACGTTACATATACAAAATGTGAAAGCTCAGTTTGTATGCAAAATGAGTCAAAGACGAAATGAAAGCAGATGTTATGTTATGTTATATATTTATTTTTTGCATTGCTGGTACACTTGGAAATAATCAGTTGCCAGCTCTAGTGAACAATAAGCAACATAAGCCAAGCAGTCGCCCATCATATCTTCTGTCAGGGCAACATTTCTTTCTTTTTTTCTCTTTTTTTTTTAAACTCCTTTTAATTTTTTTGAAGCCACTAGTAAACCATTTTGACACAGCTGAGAAATGTTGAGCGTTACAGTCCAAGGTCATTGAAGATGTTTTATCTTTTTTTTAAAAAGAAGAAAAAAGCCGAAACAGTTTGGGAGAAAAACACGGACGAAGCAACGAACCTACATTTTTGATTGTGCAAAGCACAGAACTATAAAAAGATATATTTATATACAGCAAACGATTCTCTGTAAACATGGTAAGTATGTTAGTTTTCAGAAAACATGGTCATATCATAAATACAGGCAACATTGGCATCGGCAAACGTCACGAAATGAACATTCTGGGCTTTTAAGATGCAGCCCGAAACCACAGAAACCAACGGGATCTGGGCTCAAAAATAACCAAAAAATAATAATAAATCCACCCCAATCCGACCAGAACCATTTATTAGTGTTTATAATGGCGTATTTGGTAACCTCTGTAGAAAGAAGGTACAGTTAAACTCTGTAGGAAAGGAAAAAAAATGTGCTTCACATCTTGGGAAAATAACGTTTTACTTATTATTAAGCCTATATTATGCTAACTTATAGAGTAATGGTATAATGTGTAAGAAAATACAAAAATAAGATTAATACTGTCAATATTTGTACAAGAAATATATTGTATTTGAAAGGAATAAAATGTTATATTTATGAGAAGTGTTAGTGTCGTTCTGAAGAAAGCCAATGGGAAAACAAACACGATGAAGGGGTTCGACCACACAGAAGGGTTTTGTGTTTTTCATAAAAGGATTTTTTTTCTTCTCTCTCTCTCTTTCTAGATATAACTACTACTACGCTCCCAAACAACGCTTCTTTTTTTAATTTCAAGCACCATTTCCCCCCTCTAAACAATACTTTGGTTAGAGAAAATATCTGCAAGTGCTATTCAAAACAACATGGCACAAAGTTACTTACTGCTAACATCCTTTTTTTTCTTTTTTTCTTTTTAAATCTGTCAGACGTTGAAAAAGTAGTGTATATCTTTCAAATTACACCTCTGCTATGATTATTATATTTCTGCCGAGCCTGCTCAAAGCCTCTTCATAAAAAGTAAATTATTTATAGTTCTTTTTTGTGTCTTTTTTCCAAGTCATTTACAAGCTATGGAACAGTAGCTGAGAGCTGCGGTCTGGGTCGTCCCACATGACATTTGGCAGTTACAGCTATTTTAACACAGTATCGTTATATGGGACGTCCGGTTAGCGAACCAGGACCCCGGATCTTCGTAATGCGGCTGCAATAGTGCGCAGTGAGTGAGCACGGTGGCCATGCATATCGGAAAAGTCGCGTGTAAACTCGAAGCCGAACGAATCGAGATCGAAGCGGCTGCCAGTGAAATGGTCCGACTTGCTGCTGTTTGTTAACATGAATCATGCATCGTTCGGACAGCGTGGAAGGCAGTTACGTTTCTGTTTGGGGACACGCATCTGTGTACAAAAATGTTATTAACCACTATGTTAAATGCAAATTTCCCTATAAAAACACTTCTAGTTCACAAGGTTGGAGTCTAGACCAGGTTTACGGCACACTTCACCACAAGATGAACAGTCCCAGCTGGGTTTCTACGATGAAGCCGTGTTGGGTTTATAAAACATCATGGGCTCGACCTCTCCCAGCACGGCTCCAGCTCAGTACTGGTGTAGGTATGAGGGTCGATGCTCGGGTTTGAGCGGGAAGGTTTTGAAGCCTTTGCTCAGGATCTTGTGCTGAGAAACCTGTTGCTGCTGCTGTTGCTGCTGCTGCTGTTGTTGTTGTTGTGTGAACGGGAAGCCGGAAGAGATCCCGGAGGATGGAGGGCAGTCATTGGCTGTCGACCACACCGGAGACTGCAGCATTTGCATGGAGTCGCCCCATTGGCTGGAGGGGATGGTCATCTGGTAGAGGGAAGAGCTGGGATTGGGCATGGTGTTGGTGTGTGAGGAGGAGTGCTGCCACGGGGCTTTAGGAGGCCATGTTTTAGTTTTGCTGTCCTGTAACACAAACGGCACAACACACACATGGAGCAAAACTATAAAAGTGTGCCGAAGGGAATATGACAAATATTCATGTTCAAGAAGGTGAATGATTAAATCGCATCCAAAATAAAAGTGTGTATTTATATATGTGTGTGTATATGGTTTATAATTATTTTGTGTGTGTGTGTGTGTGTGTGTGTGTGTGTGTGTGTGTGTGTGTGTGTGTGTGTGTGTGTGTGTGTGTGTGTGTGTGTGTGTGTGTGTGTGTGTGTGTGTGTGTGTGTGTGTGTGTGTGTGTGTGTGTGTGTCAGTGGTGGGCCGTCAGGGCCAGCAAGGCCTTCTCTGCTGGCCTAAACACTATCAGAATCACTGACTTGCAATTTAATATATTTTTTCCATGAATGAGTATTAAATTATTCCCAATAGTTCATTCTCTTAATTTCATAGCTTTTTTCTTGGTTGCGCTGCTTCCATTGGTGTATGTTTATTTTAGCGCTTTTATCCAATCATATTTCAGCCATCATGCGTTGCCATGGCCAAATAAATCTGCCTTCAGGCCTTCAGAATCGATAGTGCAGGCGCCTGTGGCTTACAATGAATGGCAATGAAACCGTTGCTTTAACCAATCATATAATCAGTCAGATTTAATCAGCCAATCAGATTTCAATTTTAATGCAGCGGGGCCATCTAGTGGCGCTTTTCCACTGCATGGTACGGTACGGTTCGGTTCGGTACGGCTCACTTGTGGTGCTTTTCCACTGCATGGTACGGTACGGTACGGCTCGCTTCGGCTCGCTTTAAATGGTACCTGTCTGTTGAGGTTCCAAGCGTACCGTACCGGTACTAAAATGTGACGTGAAACACTGCAGATCACTGATTGGTCAGACAGACAGAATCGTCACTACCAGCGTCATTGGATTTGCGACACGAGACACTAAACCCGCTATACAGAGTCATATAACCAGTAGACAACAGCCAACGCGGTAGCACCTGTGTTTTACTTTCTTGAAAAAAAAAAAGAGATCAAAACTTTAAAAAAGAAATGGCTGATTCGTGGTTGAGGTGCAGACGTTCCTCTCGTTGGTTGCCGAGGAGGGGGGCAAAACGGAATGAAAAGGTGTTCCAAGTAGCTCAGCTCTTAGCCGCACACGGCTATCACCGGACCTACAAACAGTGTAACGATCAGTCCCACCCACTATGAAGGGGTACTAACTGCAGTGGAAAAGCAACCGCGCTAAAGCGAACCGAACCGTGCCATACCGAGCCGAGTCGTACCACGCAGTGGAAAAGCGAAGCGAGCCGAACCGTTCCGCGCCGAGTCGAACCGTACCGAACCGAACCGTGCCGTACCATGCAGTGGAAAAGCGCCATAGCAGGCGTATAATAACGTCTGCATTTTCAAGTCATGTTTTGCGGTGACTGTGTCCACTGCTTCTGTCGAGCAGACACTCTCTAGAGCAAATTAAAACTTATGCTAGAAATATGACGGGATAGACAAGACATTGTTTGAACTGAAACGAAGTTAGATAACTTGTACAACAGTAATTTAAGTCTTCTTGAGGAAAGAAATAAGGATGGATTTTGTGTAAAAAATAATCAGTTTTGGTGAGTAGTCTATAATGCTTCTTTTTTTCCTGTGGTGAATATGATTTTCTTCTTAATTTTTCTTTTAAACTTATGATCGAAACTTATTTTTTTTCAAACATTCATACTATTGTAACGTCTGAAAAGGGACTATTGTAACCATTGAACGACAAGATAAGCGAGGCTCCGTTTCTGAACTTATAATCGGAACGCACGAACCACTGTACACAAACGCACCAGTTGAACTCACGCGCTCGTTTCTCTCTACCGGCCTTTCCCGAACTCACTGCATTAACCCTGTAACTGCCGGTGCAAAATAAAAACAACAATTATAGAGAGTCTTTGCGCTGCTACACTATTAAAAGTTATTCATTCAGGTAGGACAGAAGGCCTAGGTGTGAAATGCACGGCCCGCCACTGACATATATACATACATACACTCACACACTCACACAAACACACAATTTATATTATATATCAATATTTTGTATATAAATTTTTAAAAATTCTTAAATATATACATGCATGTGTCTGTATTTATATATACAAAATAATTATAGATATAAAAGTTAATTTACAAATATTAATGATTATCCTGGGGTTTTATCATTTGATAACATCTGAAGTAACTGTTATAATTGATCAGAATCAAATCTAATATCTTAAGAGTCCTCTCTGTGATGTCACTTCCTGGCATCCTGCATGTTACGCCACGCTGAATTTGATGTGACACCATTTGTCAGAAATTATGTTTATCTGGCCAAGACAAAAATATAGCATATTACTACTAATTTGGGGAAATGTGCACTCGTGCAAAAAAACTTAACTCCATTATAATCCAATTTTTAATTATTTAAACATTCTATAACAAAAGCCATTTACAACAACGGCTGCATATGTGAAAACATCTACTGTGAAATTCCATCTTATAATGGTATAAAAGTGCGTGTTTGATTTCTACCTGGTTGCTGTCGTCACTGGTGTGGTGCAGTGGAGGAGAGGGCAGAGTACACACTTCCTGTTCTCCACAGCTGTGTTTCCTAAAAAACACACTCAACATGAGCTACACACTCGTCTCAAACACATGAAGCGTTTCTGATAAAAAGTTTCTGACGAACAAATTAAATATTTGTTACCGTCTTTGTTTGACAGCCGCCACCAGGTCCGGCCCAGAGAACATGGAGAACAGACTGTCCCCATTGGCCGAGGACGTCTCGTCACTCGAACTGGCTGAATCCCCTGATTGGCTGACCAGCCGCTGTTGACCGCCTCCCTGCTCAAATACAAACATCTTTATTACACGGCTCTGTGGAATACTTGATTCTGATTGGTCAATCGCACCAAATCGATAACAAACTCTCAAAACAGAAACAGGCTCATCCGGGTCACTTAAGTCAGCAGCGCTATACATTGTTAGGAATGTTTTTCTTTGTAGAAGTTTTGCATTTGGTGAGCTAATAAAATAATAAATAACTCAATAATAACTCAGTCTAATCAATATTTTGAGTTATTTAACTATGCCATATACTATGCCATCCAGAATCATGGACTAGCTCTCTCGTTTCATACAAACGCAGCGGCGGCCATTTTGTGACTATTATTTTATACACTGTTGGATTATGATATACAAAACATGATTTTAAAACAGTTAAATCTG
This sequence comes from Chrosomus eos, assembly GCA_036326025.1. Taxonomy (NCBI): domain Eukaryota; kingdom Metazoa; phylum Chordata; class Actinopteri; order Cypriniformes; family Leuciscidae; genus Chrosomus; species Chrosomus eos. The sequence continues at coordinate 44,225,301 of CM070824.1, read as the reverse complement.
AAATCAATATATCTTATCTCCATAATTATTTGTGGAGAAATTCAGTGTATAAGTGGTATGACTGTATACCGTATCTCTTAAATGCCCGTCTAGTTTGAACGTGCTGCGCTAGCAACTGCTCTCTCCTTGGAAGCTTTGCGTTTAAAGACCTAATAAAATATTTAGCCGTGTAATAAGCGGGATAATGTACATCCAGCCGGTTGTTCTCTCAGAATAAACCCCCTCCGGGCTGATGGAAGACCTTTAAATATATATTATAAACACCCTGTCGGGGTTTATTCTGAGAGAACAACCGGCTGGATGTACATTATCCCTTACATATCAACATCCAAAACTATTAACGTCAATGTTTACACTACAGGACAACTGAAATAATTGATGGCGAGCACCATGTGACCGGTCACGTGTCACTCACCCTTCGCTGTAGTATTCAGGGTGTGCCCAGCCCCTGTGCTGCTCCTCAGGGTGGGGCCAGTTACTGCGGGGGTTGCTGGGACGGCGGACATGTTGAGCCTGGCGTTTCTGCTGCATGGCCTGATTGACCCCGGCAACATAACGAGCAAACTCTGGATCCGAGCCCACTGACCGAGACAGAGAGATGTGTGGGGTTAGTCCAAGCTTTGTTTAAACTGTCCAGCACAGCAGAAACGCATAATGGAGTCCAACACACACACACTCACACTCTCTCTCACTCTCTCTCTACACACACACACACACACACTCTCTCTCTACATGCACACTCTCCACTCCACTCACAATGAGAAAACAAAATTAAATTATTACATTTGACAATTATTGCTATTTGCATTCAAACAAATTCTAAATTCATTACATTGTAAGAATGCATCTAATTGACAGTGCATTTTTAGACCAATTAATTATAAAGTGAAAGACTGCAATTAAAAAAAGTAGTAATAGTACAATAATATTGATTTAAAAAAATGGCAGATAAAAATATGCACATTATGTAAATGTGACTGAATGAAGTGCGTGTGTATATAATATATAAATTTATACAAATATATGCATACTAAACTAAATATTTAAATAAAATGTTTTTGGGTTTTTTTGGTCTTTGAAAATGACCAAAGTAAAAGCTAGGAATTAGAAAAATTCTTATTTCTTCTTGTTTTTTCTTTAAGTCATATAGCAATATTTGTCATCATACATTATTTTATCTGCTCATCATAGCATTAATTAAAACAGTCATTCTCTACAATGCAGCGGCGTTTTGCTCAACCAATGATAGTCAACCACTACAACCACAACTGAGCGGACCGGTCTCTGCTCACCTGCAGGGTCAAAGGGCATGGAGTCTCCCAGCACCCCGAACAGACTCTGCTCGCTCTGGTCTCGGTTGGGCCAGGTGTTGTTTCGCGGTCCCTGCGGGGGCTTGTGTCCGAGCATCTCCGACATGACGCTGTCCATGTATGTGCTGACCAGCCCGAGACTGTAGAGGTCAGAGCTGAGGTCGGGCAGACCCGGAGCGGGCCACTGCGTCAAGGGTCCGATCGGTGACAGGCCGCCCATCGGACCTTGGGGCCACTTACTGGGAGCTCTCGGCTGCGGGGGCTGCTGGGAAGGAATCTGTGGAGAAACTGGGGCTTGCTGTTGCTGAGGCTGACCGATCGGCTGCAAGAGATGCTGGTAGAACGGCAGGGTCGGCTGCGACTGCGTCTGTGTTTGAGTTTGCTGTTGTTTTGGTGTTGAAGGAAGTTGCTGCTGCTGCTGCTGCTGCTGTTGTTGTTGTTGTTGTTGTGTCTGTTGCTGTAAGGTTTGCGCTAACGTCTGCACAGCGTTATGAGACACTTGCGAGGTTGGCGGTTTCAAGTCGGACGCATTTGTCGACGCAACCGAGTTCCTTCTCTTCACTAACGGAGACGCCTGCTGGGATTTTCCCATGTTGAACCCTGATAGGAAGTCGATGACGTCTTGCATCTCCTGGTCGGTGGGAAGGTTCATGCCCTGCTCGTCTGCACCGTTGGCGATGTGTGTGTGGCTCGGGTCGGGGGTGCAGGGCATGCTGCTCATCTGAAGGATGCTGTGCAGGCGTGCGGTTTTGTCGTCGGAGTTGGTGCTGCTCCGAGACGGGTGTGTTCGGGATCGAGTAACTGCCGCCCGCGCTGGAGTTGGACGAGGTTTTCTTGGTGAAGCGTGAGGTGAGTTTGGAGATGGTTTTGGGGAGGCCGCTGGAGGATTTGGTGCTGTTCCCGGGAGGGAGATCGACAGGGCCGCCGTAATCAGTCGTGTCCCGTTGAAGCTGGATCTGAATGGTGGGCAAAGTCTGTTCCCTGCACACACACACACACATCAGCAGAGAATTACAACCTCTCTCTAATCAGTGTTATTTTAGTGTCATTGAGATCAATATGATTGTTATATTTTCCATTTTCTATATTTTTCAGTATTTTCTATATTGTCTACATAGCTTTTTATTTTTATTTTAGTACTCATACATAAAATGTGTGCATGCGAGTGAGTGAGAAATATTCTACTAAAGTGTATATACATGCATACATTTAGTAGAATATTTTGCACACACAAAAATAAAATGTTAAATTTTTAGTGAATTGTTGAGTTGGTTGTGTGTGTTACTTTCAGTGATACTGAGATTTGTTTGTCTGTTTGTTTGTTTGTATGTATGCATGCATATATATCTCAATACAAAACATACATATATAACGTGTGTGTGTGTGTGTGTGTGTGTGTGTGTTTGTGTGTGTGTGTGGTGTGTGTGTGTGTGTGTGTGTGTGTGTGTGTGTGTTGTGAGAGAACTAAGGTGAGTGTGTGATCGCAGCACTGATGCGTTTGCCACTGACTTGCGCTCCTTCCAGCGGTGGAGGTCGAACACAGCCGTGTAAAGCACGTCCACCAGGCCGAGGGTCTTCTCGGGATCCAGACTGCGCTGCAGCAGAGACATCGTGGCCGGATCCTCCTTCAGACACCTGACAGACAAAACAGTACACTTAGAAGATTACATTTAGAAGTTATTTGTTTATTTTCCTTTTACTTTATGTTATGCCATATTATCAGCAAAGAACTAGATTGAGAAGCAGCTTAAACTTAGAGAAATTAAATTAAAACACAATTATATACCCAAAATGTAACAATGTTTTTCATGCAAAAATAATAAAATATAGCAATTATATAATCCCTTTAAGTTTTATATTTGATAGAAAATATGCTTTTAGCTAAATTGACCCAATTTAAAGGGGGTTAAATGTCTTGACTCCCCACCAGCCCAGCGTTTTTTATTTTTTTTTTTTTAAGTTTCCAGCCACCGCCAGCATTTTTTTTGATTACTTTCACAAAAATTTCACAGCCCCCAGAATATTTGTTGGTCGAATATCTAAACACGCAATATATCAGAAGTACAGATCCTCATCTTTTAAACAAAAAAGTGTTTTCATTATAGCTTCACGCATTCTTTTTTTATCAACCCTTGAATGTGGGTAGAAAAAAAGCAAAATTTTTAACAAAAAGCTGAGAAAAATCTAGGTTTTTTTTCAAAGATGTGCATAAAATGTGCACAATGTGCATAAGCAATGCTTTGGTTTGTTTCTGCTCCTTTTTTGATCCAGAGGTTCAGTTCTCTTTCAGAAGATTTGTAATAGCGCCCTCTACCGTATAACAGTGAAAACACAGAAAAAGCAGGAAAATTCAGTCAATGGCGGTGAAAGAGTTAAGAGCATAATGTTGCCATAATGTAACATAAGCCATCTTAACTTTGAATAAATGCAGTAAAGAGGATGTGGATCTACCAAAACTGAGATTTAATAAACTATTGCTATAATTACCACAAACTTTACCCTTTACAGTTACTCACCATGTGGAAGGAACCTGGATCACAACTTTAGATCCTTCAAGACAGATCTGAGGGGCGTAAGCTTCCTTATTCTCAATCTGAGCCGTGTCAACCACAACCTGCACAAACACATCATCATCATCATCAGGTTTAATAACTGTACACACTGTAATGAAGTTCTGCCAGTGAATAAATCATTCATGTTACTCGTCCTGTGAGGATCATAAATCATTCCTGTCAAAGCAACAACTTTTGGACACTCGAGAGCCCCAGTGAACCGACTGTCAGAAAGCACAAATGAAATATTTCCCACAGTTCTTGAAAAGAGGCCGTGAAGTTTGAAACAGGGAGGGTGTTTCCTATCAAACAGGAAGTGGGCTATTGTTATTAATAGCGCAGGTGTATCCTCAATGTGACTCAAATGATGGAGACTCTACACAGAAAACACACACACACACGCCCAGAGGTCATGGTCACTCTGACCACACACACAGCAAGGAAAGAAACCGCGTCATGGAAACAGCTTTATGATTTTTCATAAATCATTTTCCTGTAGCCGGTGGCCTTTTCCAAAACCTTGAGTTCAGACTTTCATTCTCTCTTCCGTGTGAACGTTGCTGACAATGAACCAATAAAACTATGCTGGTTAATATCGGCTGATAAAGTTTCCAGGCTGCTGCTGTGAACACTTCTCAGGTAGGATTTGTTACTGCTAAGTGCTAACATGTGTGAGGTTTATGAAATAAAATAAAATCTAATAAATTTGATAATTCAGTTGTCTTTGGGCACATGTCATAATATGATATGTGCCTCAGTCTACTACAGAGGTGTAAGTGATTTTATGTACTCACTTCTAAACATCACTGTCAACATTACATTGGCTCCCTATTAAACATTGCATTCATTTTAAAATCTAATTACTCAAAGCACTGAATGGTTTAGCTCCTCAGTACTCGAGCGAGCTCTTAACGCATTATAGTAGGGATGCACCGATATGAAATTTTTGGCCGATACAGATCGTTCATTATATTTGAAAGCCAATAACCGATATATTGGCCTATAAATCTAAATCCAGATTTTTATATAATTATTGAGAGCACGATTACAAAAACAAACGTTTCACCATTAAAATCCACATCCCAAGCACACAATTATAATGTTCTCATTATAATTTTATCTAGCCTATATAACAGCACATAACAGTATTTTCCCTTTTATTGTGATTCCAATCAACAGTGAGCATCTGAAGGAAATAATCCATTATTTATCGGCTTTAATATATCAGGGAAAATGTTCTTATCGTTATATAAAACGATAACATTAAAAATAAACATATAGGCTGATAGAAATATGGTGGCCGATATATCGTGCATCCCTAGAATAAAGTCCTTCACATCTACTGCAATCTCAAAATTCTGCCCAGTTGATAAACCTAGAATATCAAAATCAACTGCAGGCGGCGGATACGCTTCCTATTTAGCAACAAAACTTTGGAACAATCTTCCTAGACTTCGAGAAGCAGACACACTCTATCAGTTTAAATCCAGACTAAAAACACATCTCTTTAACCTGGCGTAGCACATTATCAATAATATTTCTATTATTCATATCAGTTAAATGATTGTTAGGCTGCATAAATTAGGTCAAATGGAACCGGGAACACTTCCTATAACACCCGATGTACTCGTTACATCGTACGAAGAAATGCATCTACGCTAATATTAGCCTCCGTCTCCTCCTCATCCAGAGGTTACCGTAGTCAGCCGGATCCGGTCCATATCCAGTTCAGACGGTGGACATCTAGACCTAGACACGACCAAAACACAGCCCTGAATGTCAGCGTCTACTAGACAATCCCTGTGAAGGCCTCGTCGACACGACAGTCAGCGGCTCAGATCCTCAGCAGAGACCATGAGAACAGACCGGTCCTCCACACAGACACTATGACCAGCTTGCAGAACCGCTTTATAGATGAAATGAACTAATGGTTACACTTTATTTTAAGATGCCATTGTTACAGTGTCATTATATATTTAAGTAATATTAATATAAACAACATGTACTTACTATAGGGTTAGGGTTTGTTGCATGTAATTATGCATAATTTACTGTTATTACTATGGTACACTTGTAACAAGGACACTGTAAAATTAAAGCTGCAAGCAGCATTGAAAGGGCCCTCGCACCCGTGCCATCGCCACCCGGTGGCTTTAGGAAGACAGACCACGGTGGTCAATGTGCATTTAAGTAGATAAATATAGTGGGAGTATGTCAAAGTCAGTTACAAAAATGTCCTTTATTATGGGTATAATAGCATGCTGTTAAACATGTCACTTCCTGTTGCCAGCAGGTGACGCTATGACTGTAACTGAATATGAGCATGCACATGTGTTCAGGACAGAACTCTTATCAAACATGTGAAGTTTGGGGCAGATTGAACTTTGCCTTCTTAAGTAAAAACAACTTCCTGTTTCATAGCATTAGCATGCTTTAGAACTTAGCTAAGAATTGCTAGCATGTTTAACATGTTTATAACATGTTTATAACTCAATGGCATATTTACTATGTTGCCAGTACTGCATCACACTGTTAAACATGTCACTTCCTGTTGCCAGTAGGTGGCGCTATTACTATAACTGAATATTGTCATGTAGATGTGTTCAGGGCAGGACTCTTTTCAAATGTGTGAAGTTTGGGGCAGATTGGACATTGCCTTCTTAAGTAACAACAACTTCCTGTTTCATTTCATTAGCATGCTTTAGCACTTAGCTAAGAATTGCTAGCATGTTTTAACATGTTTATAACATGTTTTTTACTCAATGGCATATTTACTATGTTGCCAGTACTGCATCACACTGTTAAACATGTCACTTCCTGTTGCCAGTAGGTGGCGCTATTACTATAACTAAATATTGTCATGTAGATGTGTTCAGGGCAGGACTCTTTTCAAATGTGTGAAGTTTGGGGCAGATTGGACATTGTCTTCTTAAGTAACAACAACTTCCTGTTTCATTTCATTAGCATGCTTTAGCACTTAGCTAAGAATTGCTAGCATGTTTAACATGTTTATAACATGTTTATAACTCAATGGCATATTTACTATGTTGCCAGTACTGCATCACACTGTTAAACATGTCACTTCCTGTTGCCAGTAGGTGGCGCTATTACTATAGCTGAAAATTGTAATGTAGATGTGTTCAGGGCAGGACTCTTATCAAATGTGTGAAGTTTGGGGCAGATTGGACATTGCCTTCTTAAGTAACAACAACTTCCTGTTTCATTTCATTAGCATGCTTTAGCACTTAGCTAATAATTGCTAGCATGTTTTAACATGTTTATAACATGTTTATAACTCAATGGCATATTTACTATGTTGCCAGTACTGCATCACACTGTTAAACATGTCACTTCCTGTTGCCAGTAGGTGGCGCTATTACTATAGCTGAAAATTGTAATGTAGATGTGCTCAGGGCAGGACTCTTATCAAATGTGTGAAGTTTGGGGCAGATTGGACATTGTCTTCTTAAGTAACAACAACTTCCTGTTTCATTTCATTAGCATGCTTTAGCACTTAGCTAAGAATTGCTAGCATGTTTTAACATGTTTATAACATGTTTATAACTCAATGGCATATTTACTATGTTGCCAGTACTGCATCACACTGTTAAACATGTCACTTCCTGTTGCCAGTAGGTGGCGCTATTACTATAGCTGAAAATTGTAATGTAGATGTGTTCAGGGCAGGACTCTTATCAAATATGTGAAGTTTGGGGCAGTTTGGACATTGTCTTCTTAAGTAACAACAACTTCCTGTTTCATTTCATTAGCATGCTTTAGCACTTAGCTAAGAATTACTAGCATGTTTTAACATGTTTATAATTCAATGGCATATTTAATATGTTGCTAGTACTGCATCACAGTGTTAAACATGTCACTTCCTGTTGCCAGTAGGTGGCGCTATTACTATAACTGAATATTCTCATGTAGATGTGTTCAGGGCAGGACTCTTATCAAATGTGTGAAGTTTCGGGGTTTCGGGGTTCGAAGTTACAGCAAATTACTATTTAATTGCAGTAATAGCATGCTTTAGCACTTAGCTAAGTGTTTGCTAGCATGTTTTAGCATGTTTCAAGTATGTTGATAGCATGTTTAGCACTTGCTGGCACTTTTTTATATGTTATTAGGAGTCCACAAAAGTGTTAAACATGTCACTTCCTGTTGCCAGCAGGTGGCGCTATGACTGTAACTGAATATGAGCATGGACATGTGTTCAGGACAGAACTCTTATCAAACGTGTGAAGTTTGGGGCAGATTGGACATTCCATACCTGAGTTACAGCAAATTCCTATTGAATAGCAGTAATATCATGCTTTAGCACTTAGCTAAGTGCTTGCTAGCATGTTTTAGCATGTTTCAAGTATGTTGTTAGCATGTTTAACACTTGCTGGCACTTTTTTATATGTTATCAGGAGTCCACAACAGTGTTAAACATGTCACTTCCTGTTGCCAGCAGGTGGCGCTGTGACTGTAACTGAATATGAGCATGGACATGTGTTCAGGACAGAACTCTTATCAAACGTGTGAAGTTTGGGGCAGATTGGACATTGTTTGCCTGAGTTACAGCAACTTCCTGTTTCATGGCGAAACATCAAAATTTGTCAGGCCGCCGAGGACACGCCCTTCGACGAAAACTCAAGATCTTCGCAATTTAACGACGCAAAGGCCTTAAGATTACACTCACCAAATTTGAAGATGATCAGATTAAAACTGTAGGAGGAGTTCGTTAAAGTACGAGGCCTGAAAATGGCAAAAACTGCACAAAAATCTGAGAGGAAGTTCAAAATGGCTGACTTCCTGTTGTGTTTAGGGCTACGCTCCAAGAGACTTTTTTGTAGGTAATGGGCCATTACATGTATGTACCGAATTTCGTACACGTACGTGAAACGTAACGCGAGGCGCACTCCGTTGAACCTTTATAGGTGGCGCTATCGAGCCATTTTGGCCCGCCCAATTTTGAAACGCATATCAGATGTAAATTTTCGCCAGTTCTGACGCGTGTGCAAATTTTCGTGAGTTTTCGTGCATGTTTAGGCCCTCAAAAATGCGATTCATTGCGGAGAAGAAGAATAATAATAAATATAGCTGCAAGCAGCCATTATCGGGGCCAAGCAGCATAAGACGACAAGACATGCCAACATTGCTGAAAGTGTCAGACCAACTGCAACAATGAGCAATTAAAGACATTTAAAGACAATTGTAGGTGAAATGGCTGAAAAATCATAGAAACTCTAAATAAAAATATGATTTAATGGAGTATCACTTTCGACCAATAGGTGGCGCAGTTAGCAAATTGATGTGATGTGGTCAGGGTGAGGTGACAATGACACATACAAAGTTTGGTGTCAAAATGTCAAGGCATTGCAATGTTAAACACTTAATAGTCATTTTGGCAGCATGCCTCAAATTTGCTGCTGCGGTATACAAAAACGGTTTCATCTATCGACACGAAATCTATAACTTTTAGTCGGCACGGTCTGGAGATGATACGATTCGATTTTGGTGAAAATCGGAAAAACGGTCTAGGAGGAGTTCGAAAAAGTAGGTTTTGACTGAAAATCAAGATGGCGGACAGGAAGTTCGGCCAAATAAGGAAAACCTGGTATCTATGTTCTCAGCTTGACCCAAGGAATCTATTAAGACCAGTGGCATTTCAACAGGCAGATTTATTCAAAAGTTATTAGCCTTTTTGGAAATTTTATTATAACTTTTGACCACAAGGTGGCGCTGTTTCGAAATATTTTTAGTACCTTCAGGGGATGGTGTTGTTGGCACATTCTGAGTTTCTTAATATTACATCAATGCATTTGTTTAGTATAGCATTTTATTTCACAAAACTCTATTGAAGTCAATGGGAATTTCATGTTTTGTTCTATTATAGCGTCACCAAGAGGCTCAGTCCTACAATTTTTTTTATGTGTCCTCAGAGTGAGCCCATACGTATGTGTGTCAATTTTGGTGAAAATATCTCAATTCACTTCAGAGTTATAGACATTTATATGAAAAAACACGTAAAAAATGACTGACACGTGACTTTGTTTGAATTTTACTACCCCTTACTATCAATATTTTCGCATTTGGGCATTAGCGTTTAGCCTATCGACCTATGTTTCCAAACTTCTGGCGGTGGTTTCGTCTCGATCGGACAAGCGGTTTCGAAGATATCGGCAAATGTTTTTTAAGCGCTAAATCACAACGCTACACAAACCGTAAACAAAACCAAAGCATATTTGGTATCTGTGGACTCGGCAAGGATTCAGGATCCCAACGAGATGACTCCCGTGAAAATACGTCAAACACAACCAGAGTTATCAGCATTTGAAAAATCAATTTTGCCACTAGGTGGCGCTGTTTCGAAACTTCTCAGGCTCCTTCAGGGTATCGTACTGATGACCCATACCGAGTTTAGTAACAATTCGTTCATGCGTTCATAAAATACAGCATTTTAGCACATAATTCAAAATGGCCGACAGCCAAAATGGCCGATCTGGGAAAATTGGATATCTGTCGACTCGGCATGACGCCCTGATTCTAACAAGACCAACTTTATTATTTTTGGACAAACTGTTCAGTAGTTATGAGCAAAAATAGCAATTTTTCGTATCTCTGGACCAGTAGGTGGCGCTGCGCCGAAACGCAGCATGTAGCCTCAGGTCATGCTTGTAATGACATGTACCAAGTTTGGTTTGAATACGATAAAGCGTTGCGGAGATACAGCCTTATGTCTATTTTTCCAAGCGCTATTAAAAATTAATTTGCGTGGTATTCGAGAACAACTTGCAGCGTTTTTATGAATTCCATAACTTTTTGTCACCACGGTCTGGAGATGATCTGGTTCAATTTTGGTGAGAATCGGAACAACGGCCTAGGAGGAGTTCGAAAAAAGTAGCTTTTTCGGATAATTACAAATGGCGGACAAATTGTCGTGACGGAAAATGACGTCATAGGGTGCAATCGAATCGGCATGAGCCAAGGAATAAGAGGACAAAGGATTTGTGATTCTAGCCATTATGGTTGAAAAGTTATAAGCATAAACATGAGTAAATCTTTGGACAGTTGGTGGCGCTAGAGGGATTGAGTTGGAGACTCCAAATTTTCTCTGGTGACTTTTCAGACTGTCCTCTATCAGTGTACCAAATTTCATAACTTTCCCGCAAACGGTTCTATGGGCTGCCATAGACGCCCAGTCGGAAGAAGAAGAATAATAAGAACCGGAACAGATACAATAGGTGCCACCGCACCTTCGGTGCTTGGCCCCTAATAATAAACAGAGCAATTCCAAGAGGGTCCTCACACCATCGGTGCTCGGGCCCTAATAAAGTGTTAGCAAACTAATTTAATTGATGATCTTGAATCAACACTGAAATGACTTCAGCTGAACAACAGCCCAAATGCATCACTGAAACGATCTGTATTGTAAAAAGCACTATATGAATAAAGGTGACTTGACTTGAGATGACTTGTATAAAAACATCTGCTACATGCATAAATGTAAACACCACAGCAACAAAAAAAGTGATTGGTGGTTTTATGGATCTTCTTGTCCTAGTGGCCAGTTCATGTCTGAATAAACTGCAACAGGGGCTTTCGCACCGAATAGTTCTATGATCTAGCCACCAGGGTGGTTCCCCGAGAACTAATGGTTCCCATAGGAACGTTTTTCTGGTTGCGTTCGCACCGCAAGTAGGAACTCTGACGTGACGTAAGACACGGTTGTTGTTGTGACTATAATTTTGACGGCGCAGAGAACGCCAGAGCCCACAGTGCTCGCATTCTCCTGTTCATTAGTTTACAATCTGTCTAACAGTCCTGTCTAATACATTATTCGATAGAACTGTTATGCATAGAAAGTAGACAGCAATGAAAGGTTATTAGCGTTTGCCGTGTGGTTGATGTCCAGTGATGCTAGCGGAGCAGAAATACATAATCATGTTTGGCTTGGTCCCCTCAAAGTTGCGTTGGATTTTCTCCTCAGCGTAAAGGTTAAGAGGCCCATCTATAATGTTTTCCATGTTCGTAGAGTTAGTTTGTGGAGTAAATATATAGGCTATAATCTGTGTGTTTACACAGCTTTTTTTTTAAATTGCGGGTGCTGGTGTTTTTGCGTGCTTTGGTCAATCAGCATATACTAACGTCACGGATAGTTCCTATAGTTAGGGTTGCCAACTGTCCCGTATACGTCCTGTATATTGGGCCTAATTTATTTGTCCCGTAAAGGACCTCCCTTGTCCTGTATATTGACCACTACGCTGATCTAACCACTGACTGATACAACAGCAACACAACACTTGAGAATGATCACGCCACCGGTCATCTGCCAATCACAGCCCACGCTCACCAGACCATACGAATAATAAACTCTACATTGATAATTAATTAATTTTATGGGTCAAATCATTGTTTAATGTGCGAACAGAATCCTCTCCCATCTGGTCGCTCCCGGTTCGACCCGGACTCGCGCTAACACAAATCCCTTTCACTGTCCGGGTTTTGATTTTGGCAAATCAGTTTTGGCGAATTCAAACAACGTGATTATTGTTCATGAGTCCAACATCCAGCCACGCAAGAAAACATGAAATCTTCCTGAGGGAATAATATGCTGATGTGATTTGCTGCTCAAGAAACATTTATGATTATTATTAATGTTTTTAAATAAAAATTGAGCTTTCTTTGATGAATAGAAGGTTCAAAGGAGATTTATCTGAAATAAAAAAAGCTTTTGTAACATTATAAATGTCTGAACTGTCACTTGTAGATGTACTGTCACTTTACTGTCACTGTTGATTAATTTAACGCATCCTTGCTGAATATAAGTAGGCTATTACTTTCTTTCATTTTTTTCAAAAGTATTGTATAATGTCACAAAAGCTTTCAATTTCAGATAAATGCTATTATTTTGAACTATGGTTTGTGTGTAATGTGACTTTTGTGCTACCTTAAAATTAGTTTTAGAATTAAATTGTACATAAATAGGTTAACCAAAACAAATGTGTTTATGTCTGAGAACCTTTAAAAACACACACGAACCTGAAATAACATATACTGTGTGATGCAGTACTAATATTTTAAGTGTCCCTTATTTTCTAGTAAAGAACCATGATTGTCCCGTATTTCTCTTTTCTGAAGTTGCCAACCCTACCAATAGTGCTGGTTTAGACCGACTCTGAAGTAGGAGTAAATTAATTCCTCCAAAAGGAGTTCCTAGAACTAAAACCACTCTGAGTTCCTGCGGTGCGAACGCGCCAAAATCCATGAACTTCCACCAATAGTTTTAGGAAGTATGAAAAGGTTCCTCCAGTGCGAAAGCCTCTAATGTAGACCAGACTTTCTGGCGTTAATCAAACATGTGTAACTCACCAGTCCCGCCTGCCCGAACAGCAGCTGCACTGCGGTCTTACAGGCTCCTCTCCAGCTGGAGGGACACACCTGGTTCAGGACCTCAGTGACGGGGGAGTCGTCCCGCACCGCCACGCCGTTCTGGTCCAACGCATCTTTGATCAGCTGCAGCACGGCATGCTGGGAAGAGATTACATTTGATACATTTAGATTATTCTTATTCTCATTTAGTTTTATTTGTAAAATTACTATACAATTAAAATAATAGACACTCCTGTTTGAAAATTTGGGGTCTCTTCTGCTCACCAAGGCTGCATTTATTTGATAAATATATGAAAATATGGTATAAACGAGGAAATATTATTGAAATTTAATAACGGTTTTCTATGTGAATATATAGTAAAGTGTAATTTATTGCCACGATCAAAGCTGAATATTCAGCATCATTACTCCAGTCTTCAGTGTCACATGATCCTTCAGAAATCATTCTAATATGATGAAGAAACATTTCTGATAATTATTAATGTTGAAAACATTTGAGCTGCTTCATATTAATATTTTGAGGAAACTATAATGCATTTTTTTGTGAAGATTCTTAGATGAATAGAAAGTTGAAAAAGAAGAGCATTTATTTAAAATAGAAATCTTTTGCCTTATTATAGATCTCTTTACTGTCACTTTTGATTAATTTAAGGCATCCTTGCTGAATAGAAGTATTCATTTCTTTTAGAAAAAAAAAAAACCCTTACTAAACCCAAACATTTGAATAGTAGTGAGCATAACATTAAGAATAAAGATTGTCATGAAAATAATCATTTAAAAAAACAACAACCTTAAATGGTCTTTAAAAAGCCACATTTTCTTAATGAAAAATATAATATTATTTTTGTTGTGGATGTGAAATATCAGGTTTTATGAGATTCACATATCAGTTTAAAACCATCTGAGACATGTTCCATCTAGTTTTCTCCTTATTTCTTATTTGTGTACTTGATTACACTTCCACCTAGATCTTATCTCTAGTCCTATTTCATAATATTGTGTTCTGACAGAGAACAGAATACCGTTTTAAGCTTGAGGTTATCTGATGCACTTTCGTTGAAGGAAACTCCTCGGAGGAGATGAGAGCCGATCTGGACAGGAATTGTGGGTAATTCACACTGGATTGGCTGAGACGTGGTGTGAAACCGTCCGCCTGCTGGGCTTCAGCGTCACTGCAGCAGCCCTACAACACACACACACACACACACACACACACACACACACACACACACACACACACACACGGCAATAATCAAACACTGTTCATATGCACACACAATTAAACCAAATAAACAAAACACACAAATGCGCCTGTGAAGACACAACAAAGTCATGTTTACAAGTGACAGCTTGAGAGCTTCTGAGGAAGGTGCGGAATTGAAATGTTATATAATTGTGAGTTCGGCAAGCAGTTTTCGAGATTTTAGGATTCCCCCATTCAAGTAGATGGGATTTGTCATTGATGACCGAAATATCTGCAAATATGGCCGGCGAGTGAACAGACTTTTTTTTTTAAAGGGACTTTGAATATGTGCAGCATATTTAAATATGTGGACATTCACACGTCTCTCTGTGTGCGACTGCTGAACACATGAACATCCTGAGAGAAGCTCTAATCTACACTAAGCTGTAATTCCACACACACAGCACACACACACACACACACACAACACACATACCTGCAAAGCTGCTTCCACTGATTTGGGATTAAGGTGAAATCCAGCCTTCAGCGCGTATTCACTGTGACCCAAAGAGTCTAACGCCACTTTATACGCCTGCAACACACATTCACACAACGTCAGTGGGTCAGTCTGTGGCTCACAAAAAGCCTTATTAACAGAATACAAAATTATTAACTTTAAATTAATAGTAATATAAACTTCTGGATCTATAATACTAAAGATCTCAGTTTCTACATTCAATCCTGTTACAGGTCACTATTTATTTTAAGTTTTGCACCATCATGATGTTTTGCATTTCACTTACAAAGTGATCATTACATTCTTAAAGTAAAAATATTTAATGTGCTCAATTAATACGAGCGCTGATACAACTATTGTTTAAAATAGTTTTAAATTATAGCAAGTAGTTTAAACAGTAAAGCAATGCACTAGTAACATGCATTTTTGTATTCTGCCAAAAGCATAAATGTACATACTAGATAATAGCATTAATCAAATAATTATCACAATTAAACTGTGATAACATGGTATAACCCGCCAGTCATCACAAAAAGAAAACTTACAATGACAAACAGATTCACGTTCATTTATTATGATTTTACAGCACTAACAGTAAACTGTTGTCAGCATGGTGGTGTGTGTGTGTGTGTGTGTGTGTGTGTGTGTGTGTGTGTGTGTGTGTGTGTGTGTGTGTGTGTGTGTGTGTGTGTGTTCACCTGTAGAGCGTTGTCGATCTTGGCGTTGAGCTCTTTGAGCTGGTGTTCAGGTATGGAGGTGTTCTGAGAGCAGAAGAGCTGCTGTACCTGAATGCCAGACAGACAGCCGTCTCTCCCTCTCTCCCTGAGACACGCCGTCACCTGAAACACACACACCCCTATTTAACATACAAAAGTTCCTGCTTCACTGCTGCTGCAAACATTTATTCATTCAAGTAGTTAAGGAAGGTAGTAAGCAGTCTGAACTGAATAGGATAACAGAGACTAATATATATATATATATATACCAAAACATGTATATATAAAAAAATATATATATATAAAGTTACATGCAAGTTATATAAAATAAATATAAATTAAAATGAAACATTCCTAAATATATTATAAAATACAACTAATATAAATGCTACATGAATTTTATAATAAAACATACATTAAAACATTAATTTTGCCAGAGCTTGTTGACTCAAGTTGACTCAGTGTTTATTTATTTTTATTTTAAAGTAGTTTTCGTAGGTATTTGAGGTAGTATGCAGTCTGAACCGAACATGACACACTGGGCGTTGCAAAATATTAAGACAACATTTGAGTAATTTTTTTTTATATAAAATATAATATAAATATATATAATTAAATAAATAAAATATTAAACATATTACAAAATAAAATGATATAAATATAATTTTAACTTACCGACTCAAATATATCAGTGTTTATTTATGTATGTATTTGAGGTAGCATGCAGTTTGAACTGAATAGCATGACAAACGGGACCTTATAAAATAATATTTGCACAATAAAATGGGTAAATGTCACAAAAAAACCTATAAGAATATACATTTTTTAAAACTAAAATGTAATGATTCTTATGAAATCATTTTAAGGCTGGTTGTTTGTGCACTGATCGGTGGTGTTGTTCACCTCTGCCGCTCCTCTCCATGAGCGGATGGCCTCCTCCAGCTCCGTCAGGGGCCCGGGGTTTGTGTTCTGCGTGTGGGCATTCCCACGTCTCTCCTGAACCTGTGCCAGCGCCTCTGCCAGGCAGGACTGTGCCACCGGCTGCACTTTCTGCAACGCCTGCGACAGGAACTGAAAATGCACCTGCATGACCGTCAGGAAGCAGCGGCCCAGCACCTGAGAAGAAGAGGCACATCAAGCCTTTAACACATCATCAAACCCAAAATCACTTTCCTCATTCATCAATGCACATTACTCTGCAGACGAAACAAGTCTGCTTTTATCAAAAGTCGTCACTCAAGGTGATGTTTTTATGTAAAAACAAAAGAAATATGTGAAGAATATTGCACTGAAAAAGATTCAGATTCAGGGATTTCAAATGAAACAACAAAAATTGCGTTTACATAATATATGTGTGTATTATTTTGTATATATAAACACACACACATGTATGTATATACTGAATATATATTTCTATATAATACAACAGCAAGATATACAACATAGTTCATAAAAAATGTGATAGACACTGGATCATTATGTGCTCAGACCACTTGCAACATTTGTTCTTTGTCCTGTTGGCCCTGCGTATGTTTTCAATAAACAGAATAATGAATAAGATTTAAAATTGCCGTGGATCGACACAAAATAGAGTCAGAATTGCAATGCATGAATTGCTTCTGTTCATAAAGACAGAAGGCAGGAGACAGGCCTGTCACCCCCACACACACACACACACGGACGCGGATATATTTAAGAAACATTTGCATGTATATACACTGTATATATAATATTTATATATAAAATAACAGCAACATATAACAGACTTCAAACACATAATTCAGGCTATAAACAGTGGTGTACATCTGGTGCTGATGTTTTATTAATACGCAGAACCAAAACCATCAAGACCAAGAAACCCCATCGAGGTCAGCGCACCAGACAACGCAGAAGTTCTGGGAAACGGCGGTCGATCCCGATAGCAACAAGCGCGTTCGGGAACATTCCCAGACACACAAGCATTCTGAACAGATTTACAGTGTTACCGTCGTATCGCTTCCTAAATAGGGAGTCTTTCCTGACTCACGACGTCTTACTCATCAGCACGGGAAAGTAAAAATAATGTGATATAAACACTGGATCATTATGTGCTCAGACCACTTACGATGTTTGTTCTTTGTCCTGTTGGCCCTGCGTATGTTTTCAATAAACAGAATAATTAATACGATTCAGAATTGCTGTAGATCGGCATAGAATCGAGTCTGAATTGCTTGTGTCATTAAGAGAGAAGGCAGGGGCCTGTCCCCCCACCCACTGCAGAAAGGGTTTCTTTTACAGGTATCTGCTGAAAATATCTACAGGCCAAGTTGTAAAGACAGAAATATGCCATCTTGTGCAACAGGAGACAGGAAAAACAAGGTGGCGCCAGTTTCAGTCTTTCACCCCTCGCGCAGAAGCACCTGAGAGACGAAAGCATATATAGGAACCGGTCTTAAATGTTAGCTAAAGACAGATTTAGCCTAATACATCAACTAACTGTAAGCGCACTACTTCAACTTTATTCAAAGATAATTTAATGGTTTCAGGGCTCGAAGTTATGTCTTGTTGGTGAGAACCACAGGAAAGAGTTGGACAAGTGAAACTTACAACTAGGTTCAAAATAAATCCAAAAAACTATTTTAAGGTCCAGAAAAATAAATAATAAATGTAAATTGCAGAAGAAACATTAAAAGTTGATTCTTGTTTCTCACATACAGTAACAGATAACGAAACACTGATGCCATGGGTTAATAAAAAATTATCCCATTTGCTAGTTTTATTTTATTTTTATGCATACATTTACAAATTAGCTATATATATTTTTAAAAATGATTGAAAGGCTTTTTTTTTAAATAAAGGATTTCAAAGCAACCTTGAAATACTATAAAATGTGAGGAAATTGGGGGAAATTATATTACTGTATAATGATTACAAACACTGATATCATTATTACTACTACTACTACTACTACTAAATTATTATTATTATAAATATATAATATTTACTTGCATTATTGTTATCATTGTTTCTACTACTACCACTAATAATATAAATAATAATAATTTATTATTTTTATTATTCTGAACAATGAATTTAAATACAAGGTTTACTAGATACTAGAAATAGAAACTTAAGTGACTTAAACGAGTGCGAGGCCAAGAACACTGTGAAAGCAAACAGAATTGAAAACATCCAAATAAAACTTCTCAGAATCAGTCTGTTCAACTGTTCATATGCAAACAAATCGCATCACACGGTTTGGAAACCCGATCTAGGGTCAGTATTCTTATTGAGGGCACGCCGAGACCCAAAAGAAGAGCGCTGCTGATTGGCCCAGCGACGCACTGGTGTATTTCTGTAGCAGCGCTTCATTGAGACAATCGTGGAGTCAGGTAACACACCCCGGGGACGGGAATACCCTGCTGTCGCCCTGCCAGCCCAACGTAAACAGGAGAATGAACTTGCGCGCGCGCACACACACACACACACACACACACACACACACACACACACAGCAGATTCCCGCGAGGCAGGAAGAGCCACTTGCAAACAAAAACACTCATTAGCAAATACAAGACGCTGAATAGACACTAGCTGCCGCCTGTAAAGATTGTGCCGTGTTTACAGAGAGCAGGTTCTGCTAATATATGTGTGCATTTGAGAAACATTTCCTCCTGTTTCATTCATGATTCAGTAGGCCATGACTAATAAACAGCATTTCAGCTGCCAAAATTGCATGAAAGTGTCAGTGTCAAAACACAGTCCTATATTGTTAAAAATACAACAATCTTGTATTTTTGTCTCGTCTGATTTTTTTGACAGCCCTGGTGTTTTTTTAAAGCATCAAAACTGGTATTTTTTACGTTCTCAATGTCAAAAAAAAATCAAAAAGAGACAAAAATACAAGAGTTAAACACTTTAAAACAGCCGTAACTTTCCGGAATGGTTGTTTCGGACGAGCTGTAAAGTTTCTGTTTGAGTATTCAGGACATTTTTGCTTGTGCAAACATTATAAAACACTTTCAATATTTGAATACATTCCACAGTAAACTCGTTCAGGAGGAAAGAACTTGGAATTACCAGAATATTCCGCTACATACTTTTAAAAAACTTTGGCGTTTTGTGTTTTGGCACAAGGTTCCGCTGGGACTTTGTAAAGTTATTCTCTATTGCTGCAGGTCTGGCCCGGGTCCCTGCCACAGCGTGCCCGTTTTAAAGGCCTGCGGTGAAGGCATCATTTCAGCTCGTATGTGTCCCTCGAGAGAGAGAGAGAGAGAGAGAGAGAGAGAGAGAGAGAGAGGAGAGAGAGAGAGAGAGAGAGAGGAGGAGAGAGAGAGAGAGAGAGGAGAGAGAGAGAGAGAGAGAGAGAGAGAGAGAGAGAGAGAGAGGAGAGAGAGGAGAGAGAGAGAGAGAGAGAGAGAGAGAGAGAGAGAGAGAGAGAGAGAGAGAGAGAGAGAGAGAGAGAGAGAGAGAGAGGAGAGAGAGAGAGAGAGAGGAGAGAGAGAGAGAGAGAGAGAGGAGAGAGAGAGAGAGAGAGGAGAGAGAGAGAGAGAGAGAGAGAGGAGAGAGAGGAGAGAGAGAGAGAGAGAGAGAGAGAGAGGAGAGGAGAGAGAGAGCATCTGGTTTCTGAAAATATCTGGGAACAGAGGAATTCCTCTATAAAAGATCTGGAGGCCTCTCCTCGCCTTTGAAAAATAATCAGTGTCCGGAGTAACAGGCTGATGGGAAGCATCAAGACTACAAGCACAAACACCACAGGTTGGATCGCAGGTAGAGCTGGGTTTATACGCATTCCTGTCCTTCTAAAACTGTCCGTCTTAACCCTTTAGTTGGTAGATTTGACAAGAAGTCTGGGGTGTATTTTTACAGACTGCCGAAAGCTACAGAAAAGAGAAGCAAATGGATCGCTGCAATTCACAGAAATGACTGGATCCAGGCAGCGAAACGTGGATTTGCAGTTATCATTTTTGTGTCAATAATATGGTGAATTTGGGGTAAAATTGTATTGTTATATATTGTATTTACAACTCAATTAAATATTACATATATTCTGCATAATTGGATGTTTTTAAATAAACTGAAAAACAACTATACAAGTTTTAGGGCTGGAAGATATGATGATATAAATAACATTGATATAAGTGATCACCTGGATTTAAACATACCTATATTGTATTTATATAAAGAGGTTTGATTGCAGGTTAGGGATGGTTCGATACCACAATTTTGGCTTCGGTACGATATCAGAATCTAATACCTCGGTATCGATACTAAATCGATACCACAGGTAAAAAAAAAAAAGTCTCAATTTAAGTGACACTTAAAAAACACTGCTTGAAACTCTCCACTACCAAATGTGGAAAGAAAAGGTATCAAAATGTAAAACAAATTTTAAAAAATCAGTCAGGGAACATACGGTAGGTTAAATGTTGATTTAAAAAAAAAAAAAAACTGCAATTATACAAATAAAATAGGTTAATATGTATAATAATAGATTCACATATAGGCTAATAATAATAGAATAATGAAATGACATGTAAACCATTAGCTGTCATGCATCAACAGAGAATTATCAACATTTATTGCATTTATTAATCTTGGTTTGGTTACTGTTTGGATTCATATTAGTTTAATGCATTGCATAAAGTAATGTTAACATGCTAAACATGTATTAGTAAATTTAATTTTTTAGTTAATTTAATTACTGATTGATATAGATTAATAAATGCTATAATACTGTTAGGTCAGGTTACATAATTAATGTTGACAAATGTAGCTTAATTGTAATAGTAATATTCATATCACTTCCTCTCTCTCTCTCTCTCTCTCTCTCTCTCTCTCTCTCTCTCTCTCTTATCTCTCTCTCTCTCTCTTTATCTCTCGCGCGCGCGCCATTCATTTTACTATCACTAATACTAAAATTAATATTCAAATTTTTATTCGTTATTCATTCAAATTCAATTAATATATGTTTGTTTGAAAGTGCAGAAATGATGATACCTAAACTTAACTGTTCTAGCGTGTCATGCAAGCACATTCGAGTGTACCGTATCATTGATACGCTCTTTTGTATGTGCGCTGTTCAGTGTTCAATAAAAGTCTAAATTAAATTAGTTGAATGATGGACTAACCTGTCGATCTCTGAACTCTTTGAACAAGTCAAGATGAGCAACTGACAAGTGGAGTGGGTCGGCAGATTTGATGTGTTGCCTCCCCGTTTGCAGAGTGGTGCATTGAGATCTGTTTCTTTACCTTTCTCATGACTTTTGTAGGCAAAGTAATGCCTTATTTCACTCATACTGCTCTCTATTTATTAATTTCGGGCGTGTAGAAATTCGAATGAGCTTCGTTTGATTCATCGTGTTCCTCTGTTGTCACCGTTTGCCGGTTTCGCATGACCCGCGTCAGTTTAGATAGCGCACTGCCGCCTAGTGGTAAACTTCGAAACAGCAGCGCATCAAATACCGAAATGAACCAAATTATGATATTGTACCGTTTGAAATATAATATATACCGGTATTTTTGCAGTACCGGTATACCGCGCATCCCTATTGCAGGTAGAGCTGGATTTATAAGAAGTCCTGTCCTGTGCCTTGAGGAGACACTTAACCCCTTGGTTGCTAGTGTCACCCACAGACTGTCTGATGCATGTTACACAAAGAAGGGTGAGCAGGGGCGGAGTTAGGGGTGGAGTTAGGGGCGGAGTTACCCCATTCACCATTGACATTTCTGTCTTTTTCAACTTGACCAGAATTTATAGCAAATTTAGACATCTCTTTATGACCACAACACACAGAAGATATTTCAGGGGCTCACGTAAACTTCACCTCAGTGCCAGGTGCAAATCAAACAAGAGCGTGAAAAACACCGGTGCCGATGGAGACTCCGCGTCCAGTGACAAACAGTAGGTTGGGAGAATAAAAATCGATTCACCTAGCTATCGCGTTTTTTTTTTTCTTCTTTTTTACGGTTCTAAAAAGATTGATTACGTACAAGTGTATAATTTAACTTTTCCCCATGGTCTAGTGTTTAAAAAGAAAAAAAACGCAATATATATCGTATCGGCACCCAAGTATCGTGATAGTATCGAATCGGGTCGTCCCAGCCGTAGTAGATATACAAATCGCTGAACAGTTGGGTAAATAAAACATGAATAAATGTGGGGATGATTAAAGCAGCATCAAAAATTTAAATAGAAAAATATGTATTTGTTATATATGCGTCACATTGAACATCTCCCTCAAAATTTTTATCTGTAATTTAATTCACAAATAACATTTGTACTCTAAAACAGGGACCATTTTGTAAAATGGAAAATGGATTTTATTGTGTATAAAATTACAGATTTTACACTCTGGCATTTGTTTTATGTGCTGCCGCCTTTATCACATTGTTGCACACGAGGATTCAAAACAAAAAACATTTTTTTCCTTGTAATAGTTTGTAATGTAAATAGAGTTTGTAAACTGTAAAATAAAATAAGTTAATTAGTTTACCAATTAAACTAATTTAATTGTACATAGGGCTGGGCGATATGGCCTAAAAAAAAAATCCCCGATTTTTTGACAAAAAATCCGATTTACGATTTAAATCGATTTTTTCTCTCCCTACTTAAAATCAATCCTCGGATGACAAAGAAATTGTTCAAAACAAGTTTTTACTTTATTTTGTTTTGATATTCCCTTCTGGGATATTATCTGGATTAAAGTGCAATCAGAAACAACAAGCCAAAAAGACCAGAGGGTCCTGTCAATGTAAATAGCCTAGTGTAAATGTAACATAACATAAAATGGGTGGATTGGGGGGGATGTGTAAAGAAATGCATCACAAGAAGTTTATTGTGATTGTCAAATTATTTGGTAACTAAACATCATTTTATCAAGTTTATTAACTATGTAAACACAATGTTTACATGCATAAAGACTGGTATGCTACTGTTTTTATTATTGCTTAACACAAATTTCACAATTTCAATTCAATTCATGTGATTTTGATTCTGATATTGATTCAATATCAATTCCTTTGGATAAATATTAGGTACAGTAGATATGTTAATGTGTTATGTTAATTGTTCTCCAAAAATAAATCACCTAATGCTGTAAACATAGAGAGCCCTGTCAGCTGGTATTATTAAAGGTTAAAACTAACTCAAATTAAACATAATGCGTTTTTTATAACAACAAACTACGTTATAATATTTTAATGATATAGGTAAAATATAATAAATGTGTATAGTTATCATATTTAGCCAAATACTCCTCTCTATAGCAATTATTTTAAGTCCAGCTAACATGCGTGCTATGGGTCATTAAAAGGCATCCTGAGGTAAATGTAACGTTACGTGACATGTTGTTCTCCAGCTGTTTTATGGGACATCTTTCCGCGGTTGAAAAACACTGATGGATTGATTTTATTAGCTACATTTACGTAAGTTAGTAGTGAAGAGTAACAGATGATCATGTTCATGTGCCGCTTGAACTGAGATCTGTCAGCGATCTTTCACGTCACATTTACAAGCGCCAAAACGGTGTTTATTGTTGGAATTTCCTAATAAAATTAACAGAATCTGAGAGCCGAGAATCTGTTTCATATCAACAGTAACCTGCTCTGTCTTGTATGTCGGTGTCAGTGTCCTCTTTGCTTCGCGATGTTTCTCTGCGTGAGGAAATGGATGTGTGTGAGAGAGCGTGTAAAAAGTGACAATTGCTTGTCTCTCAGTGAACTCGTGAGAGTTGGCGGCCCTGCAGTTTCAGTTTGTAAATGTTTTCGGCGGGTGTGCTTCTGCTCCCGCGGTCTTGTTCATTTGCCATGTTGTTGTTTGTGTATCTCTATCATGGCAAGCGCTGAGCGCGGTCGGAACTACGGGAGCCCATATGGGCGCGTCGGCGGTTGTTAAAGAGAAAACCGATTTTCATTAAAAAAAATCGGCGTAAACTTGCGTAAACTACACATTCGAGTTAATCGATTTATCGCCCAGCCCTAATTGTACATTGAAATATTACAATAGTAAAATGTTTTAATTGGTAACATTATATTGATATATTTTGTATACATTATATAACAAAATGATTACAATTATTTAAAAAAAACAATTATGATTACAATTGTTATTTAACAAATTTATGAATATAATGTATAACAATAAATATAATGTATACAAAATATATAAATATAAAATAAATAATATAATAATAATAACAACGTTTACTATATTTTTGTAATGAAAATTAAAACATTTAGTGTTGCTCGATTATGAAAAAAATCATAATCACAATTATTTTGGTCAATATTGTAATCTCAAATATTTCACAATTAGTGAGTGTGTGATATGACCAAAATCCTACATGAGTGTTTGTTTGTTTTGTTTTTCATTAGCGGGTCCCATTTTATATTAGGTGTCTTTAATTACTATGTACTAACATTTAAATTAACTATTGATACAATGCACTCATTGTGTACATACATGTTTTTATATTGTACTTATTTAAAAAGACCTGAAATGTAATTACATCTATATTACACTGTTGAGCCTTCACTTACACCATAACCCACCAAACCTGTCCATAACCTTACCCGTACCCCACCTTAATAGCACCACAAGTGTTTTGCAATTCAATATGAACACAATAAGTACATTGTACTTACTTATTTTTAGATGCAATTACGTGGTTAAGGGCACCTAATATAAAGTGTGTCCCAATAGCGATATATCATATTTTTCGACAGGCTTTTATGCAATTACTTTTATACTTGTATCCAGGCTGTAATAATGAATATTTGTTTTATTTTGCTTGTAAGGCATCAGAGTGTCATAAGGCGCCTATAAAATAACAAAAAGTATAATAATAATACTAACACCAAAATAGAAAGAGAAATTTCCCAATGCTTAATAGGACAGCAGAAACATCAATGTATTAATATCTGTGTGGGTTGTTTTCGTTTGACCTACCTCAACGTCCTGCAGGCTGAAGTCGTTCTGGTCTTTGAAGTTAGCCGCGCCTGCGCTGAGCTCCATCAGCATCTTGCCGATCTCGGGCTTTATTGCCGTGGTGAGCCGGCTGGTAGTTTCCATGACATGTTCCTGCACGTCCTTCAGTTGCATAGCCGCTTTGGAGTAACGGGATTCCCGAAACACGCTGCCAAAGAGCTCGGTCAGGAACGCACTCGCACGGCAGAACGCGTTCAACGCGTCCAGGTATTTGGAGATGCCCTGTTGGATGTCCGCTATCGCAGTTGTAGCGCCTGGAGGCGGGGCATGACAGCCAGAAGGGGAGGAGCCTATCGTTGCCATGGGAGAAGGGGTGGAGCAAGATGTGCCCAACGGGGCGCTGAGGGTCCGGCTGAGTTCGGGCAACTGGAACTGCTGGTGCTGCTGCACTTTGTGCTTGGACCCGCCAAGCAAAAAGCGCAGCTTGTAGTCCATTTTACTTTCTTGCGCACTGCAACAATACATAAGTATTCGACGTGCCCAGGAAGAGTCGGTCCTCACGAAGCAGACAACTCTAGAATTTTTTTTTATGTGCACAAATTCTCGATGCCTAATTTGGGTCTACTGGAATCAAGTAAATAGATAGCTTAAAGATCCCATCAGAGGGGAAGTCATGACAGTATTCCACTCCTGAGAGATGAGAGCGGTGCAAAGAAAGGTTTGAGGAAATCTTGCAGCCCAGCTGCAACTCTGGACGCTGCTCACATCAAAACGTTTCCGCTTATATCCCAGTGAAATGGCAATCCAACTCCAATTAGCTTCAGGTATTTTCTATTAGAGCTGGTTCTTCACGAGGGGGAAAAAAAGATTATCTGCACATCACTTACACATCAAACACAGCTTCAATTCTGGACGAAAATCCAAAAGTGCATAATCAATCCTTCAAATGGAAGTGAAAAACCCTTCTTTCCGAACTCTTTCCGTAGGCCTCTAATAAAAATAGAAAAATCTTAAAAATCTGTCAGCAAAAACAATATGAATTTTCAGAAGAGGAAAAACAGTGACACCGTTCAACAGCAAGCCCGGAGGATTGGCGTGAGCTACAGGGTGACGTGGCCTGAGCCGCTCTGACGGATCCAGTCAGTCAGAGGCTTTTCTGAGGGCCGAACAGTGGATCGGGGGGGCTGGTGGATCGCACGAGATACACGGGTCTCTCTTGATCCGTTTCCAGAGCCTGAGGTAGTTAATACTCACAACGGAAACAAATGTGCTTCCAGATAGGGGTCTCTCGGCAAGCGCGGACTGCAGCAACAAAAGCACAAATTATCTGTAAGGCCTCTCGGTCATTTCCTGCGAAAGAGACAAAGAGAACGTCAGTGAGATTTCACAGGGAGGATGTGCTTTGACATTTGTTTCCAAGCGTTGCATGTTGATTTGATCAGACGTTTGTATTCAAACGCCACACTGATTACAGTACAGTTTCTCAAATCTGTTTTCATCTAAAACAGTGTCGTGTAGTTAAAGGATTAGTTCACTTTTAAAAAAAAACTTTTGCTGATAATTTACTCACCCCCATGTCATCCATGTCAATACCCCCATAATTTCGAAAAGAAATGAAGGTTTTTGATGAAAACATTCCAGGATTTTTCTCCATATAATGGACTTCAATGGGACCCAAACGGTTGAATAAAGGTGAATAAGACGATGAATAAGGGTCTTATCTAGCGAAACCATTGGTCCTTTCAAAAATAAATTTAAAAAGTTTAAGTTTTATAAGCACAAATGCTCGCCTTGCTCTGTTCTGTGATGCACGTTCATGTGACGTCACGTAATACGCAATTACGTTGAAAAGGTCACGAACGAACCGTCACGAACGCGCATCACAGAACAGAGGAAGAAAAACTTAAACTTTTTTTATTTATTTTTGAAATAACCGATCGTTTCGCTAGATAAGACCCTTATTCATCGTCTGGTATCGTTTAAAGCCCTTTGAAGCTGCACTGAAACTGTTATTTGGACCTTGAACCATTTGGGTCCCATTGAAGTCCATTATATGGAGAAAAATCCTGGAATGTTTTCATCAAAAACCTTAATTTCTTTTCGACTGAAGAAAGAAAGACATGGACATCTTGGATGACATGGGGGTGAGTAAATTATCAGCAAAAGTTTTTTTAAAAGTGAACTAATCCTTTAATCACCAATGATCTCTGCGATGGAAGTGAATAAATCAAAAACTAACTTTAGCTGGACAATAACTTTATCCTAGAGTTGCTGTAAAGCCAAAACAATCTCTGTTATTTTAATGTCCTATTATCACTGTAAAGCTGCTTTGAAACAATCTATATTGTTAAAGCACTATATAAATGAAGGTGACTTGACTAGTGGTCATTAAACCACTAATTTGTACTAATTTTCAGTATCGATCAGTGTGCTGACTGAGAGGTTTGTTTGCACATCAATAATAGCGGACTCGTATTGTGCGGCTAATGCAGGACTTTTACATCTTCTTTACCTTGACTACAATTGACATCCATCAAACCTTTACTAGCGTGACACTGGTCTGCTCTATCCAACCAAGAGATGTAGTTTGCGCATCATTATGCTCATGCAGCGGTTGGGTGTTTTGAGTCAAACTTCTGTCTGTATTTCACAGTACAATGAGAAACGGCTTGGGCTAACCCGAAACAATCACAAAATAGAGAAATTGAAGCCAAATAAACTATTCTCTCTGCCACCCCTGATGAAATCGGACAGGTTTTCTCTGCATTATGGCTGTTTTGGACTGACTGTTCAAATGCATTTGGTTACTGGATCCTGGACTGAAAACTTGAGTTTACAATTTAATGATCTGATCGAAAACAGACAAGCGGAAACATAACGTCTCTTCGACGTCTTTCTCGCTTTTTAAAAAGTATAATGTCCGCTATAGTGTACTGATTGAAATTATTAATCATTAATTAATTATTGCTTTTTTTTTTAAACATTCTGCGATGAACTGTGTCTGATCACTTAGTTAAGTAATGTCCTGTCTGAAATTATTAGGTTATTGAATTAAAGCAGATATAAAATAAAACAAATATTAGATGAAAAACTTAAACATATAGAACTAAATAAGTGTATGTTGAAGTGCTAAAATTATTTAAAAAAAATAATAGATGACAAAAGCACATAAAAATACTATAACTAAAATTAAAAAGAATAAATTCAAAATATTAATAAATACTTTAAATAATACTTGATGCCACACACCTCTCTTCAACAATACATGATTTAAAGAATCATTCATGTCAAATGGATCATGTTTAAATGCTTACATGCAGGGTGGGAAATTAGCACCAGCCACCAGCCAATGGCTGGTACTTTTTCAAAGTGGCTGGTGACTTTGCCTTGTATACCAGCCACAGTGGCTGGTAGATTGTAAAACATATTTTTATTGGTTACTACTTAAAGGATAACTCCGGTATTTAACACTTTGAGTCTATTTTCTAGTTTGTTTTGGATGAACTAGAGTGGTGGACTTAGAAATTTTGACGATGGGTCCTGTCTCGAGTTTTTGACTATGGCATAAGTCTCTTTATTAGACATTCTCTGGTTGTAGTCTTTTCGCTCGGTTCTCCGTCTCTCAGAAGGCTAGCGTGAGCAGAGCAACTGATCACCATCAAGTGGTCGGGAGTGTGCTAACGCTTCAGACTCAAATATCCAGCGGAAGTTTATACGCGGTTGTGAGGTATCTGAAAATATAGTTCTACTATAGTAAATAACACGGATTGAAAGCATACATTGCGCCGATATATTTGTTTTTAATCATCAACGAACACCACTAACCACTCGGTGAGTTGCACAGTTTTGAGAGCTAATGTTAAGTGTTGTTTTAAGCACATGTTTCAGTATGCTCGTAGACAACCACTCTGAAGCGCTCAGAGGCGATCCTAAAATAGTCAAAAACTCGAGACAGGACCCATCGTCAAAATTTCTAAGTCCACCACTCTAGTTCATCCAAAACAAACTAGAACATAGACTCAAAGTGTTAAATACCGGAATTATCCTTTAAAACATTCCTTGTAACAGATTGGACGTCTTTTGTCAAAGAATGCTGTTGCTAAGTAACAATAATGCACTTTTGTCGAGTAACTAATTTGATTGGTTTTTCAATGGACCGTGACACATATAGCTGAGCTGAGGTACAGACGAAAGGAAAATTTTAAAAATGTGGCGACATATACCCGGTGTTAAAGGTATAGTTCACCCAAAAATGAAAATTCTGTCAGTAATTACTCACCCTCATGTCGTTCCAACCCCGTAAGACCTTCGTTCATCTTCGGAACACAAATTAAGATATTTGTGATTAAATCTGAGAGCTGGATCACTCCTCCATAGGCTTCTAAGGGATTGAAACTTGCCCCGAAAAGTTATTAAAGAAATCGTTAAAAGAGTCGAAGTGACTACAGTGGCTAGATCTTAAGTTTATCGAGCTATGAGAATACTTTTTGAGCGCAAAAAAAAACAAAACAAAAAATAGCGACTTTATTCAAGAATTCTCTTTGGGCCTGGAGATTTCACGGAGTGTTATTGCGCAACACTTCTGGTTGAATCACACATGACCAGCGTCGGCCAATAGTGAGCCTACGTGTGACGTATAACACAGAAGCGCTGCGCAGTTACACTACGTCAACAGCTTAGGAGAAAAACATGGAAGAGAAGAGATGGTTCAATAAAGTCGTTATGTTTGTGTTTTTTTGCACGCAAAAAGTATTCTCGTCGTTTTATAAACTTAAGATCTCGCCACTGTAGTCACTTGGACTCTTTTGACGATTTCTTTAAGAACTTTTCGGGGCTGTCAAGTTTCAATCATTTAGAAGCCTATGGAGGAGTGATCCAGCTCTCAGATTTAATCACAAATATCTTAATTTGTGTTCCGAAGATGAACGAAGGTCTTAGGGGTTGGAACGACATGAGGGTGAGTAATTACTGACAGAATTTTCATTTTTGGGTGAACTATCCCTTTAAGAGGCCCGCCGTGGAGTCAGCAGTAGCTATGAATGTACAAACTGTTGAGGGCGAAGTAAATAAAAAGAGAAGGTACTTTTCGAAAAAGTGGCACATTAATGACGAAGGGAAAAGAGGGAATGGTTAGCCTACCTTCCCGTCGAACAGTCCATGCACTGTACTTACTGTGTATAATAATACTTTGTAAATTTGAATTCCGGGAAAAGTGGCTGGTAAAAAATATAAGTGGCTGGTAAAATTGGGCATCCACCAGCCACTGTGGCTGGTGGGCAAAAAAGTTAATTTCCCACCCTGCTTACATGTATTAATTTCTATTACAGGTACCTTTAAATTGCAGTGAGCAACAGTAAGTAATGCATGAGCTAGTAAACACTTCTATATGACAGGCACTGACACAACAAATCACAATGGGCCATGAAATAAATCCGTGTTTGACCCTCATTATTCAAACCTGACAGAAGACAATAGGATCCGAAAGAGCACAGCATCCCACTGTCAAAGAACAGAACAGGGCCACAGTCAGTCACAATATCTGCCATTCAAAACCACCAGGCAAAACCCATGAGGGACGTGTTGTTTCGTTCTGTCATTATGCAAAGAGTCCAGTCAGATTTGCATAAGCTGAAGAAAAAAAAATGCTGCACACTTTTGCTCATTTTCACAGCTCAAGTCGTCACGTTTCAGGTAACAGACACACAGGTGCTGGAGAGTCTATTATTGAACACAAAAACACACCCTGGGTGAAACATGCCATTTTATATAAGACAACCCAAGGACTAGAAGAAAAACAATATTTTGCACATTCCTATTAATAAGGATGGGCAATACGGCCAAAAATATAATTACAATAAAATTATTCAGAAACGCTATTTTAAGATGTCCGTGTTACAGTGTATTGTAATTATGTTTTATAATAATTAACTACATGTACTTACTATGGGGTTCAGGGTTTAGTTTAAGGTTAGTTGCATGTAATTATGCATAATATAGGCCTATATTATTACTACAGTAACTACAAGTATAACAAAAACACTAAAATAAATCAGTATTTTTGACGATAGTATACATTTCATCCTATTAATTGGGAAGGAACTCCTTTCACATGTTTGTTGGACCTCTACTTGTTTGTGTACATGTAAACTGTTTTCCCCCCACAATTCTGTTTTACTTTTTCTAGATTGTGTTGTGTTTTAATTCAAATATATCATCAAAAATGGTGTTTTTTAATTAAATGAATTCATAAAAATCTAATATAAATTTAAAATAAAAAACAAATTTAAATCAATCTTTTAAAATGTAACCAATTGAAAATATCAGACCATTGGAACAATTAGGTGCTGCATTAGGTGCTGGATGTGTTATAGGCTATTCCTTTAAAAAAATCATTATAATAAATCATTTTAATGCTTTAAGAAATTGTACTATTACTTTTTTTAAGGAATATATTTAGCTGTAGTTCACACAGATGAAAAAGTGTCTCTTTTGACTGTCATTGTGCCGCTATGGTAACTTGTGCTTTTAAACAGCATAAAAACATTCCAGAAGTCCCTAATGTTTATCTGCCGTGTTCCAGTGACCTCAAAATCTCACTTCCTCTGACAAACAGCAGCAGCAGCTATCTAGGAAAACACTTGCTCGCTTGCACAACGGGACCAAATCGCAGACAAACACTCGCGTCACCTTTAGACGACAGACACGGGCTCCTCGTGAGCATCTGGTGTCTTTCAGAAAGAGAAGAGCAGACGTCTGTCTCCTGTAAAAGCCCGGTCTTTGAGCGCATGACAAGGAATAGGCGAGCACAGTTCCTGTCTGTAAACCCTGCGGATTACAGTGTGTTTTCAGTGCCAACCGGGTCAAAGCGCTCGCTGCTCTACCTGCTCAATAACACACAACAGTGGAAACAGGCTGGCACAAACACACACCAGCCGAATGGGAGACGGTTGGGAAGCGCCACGGCCCAGAGGAAAGATGAAAAGGAAGTCTTGTGATGAATGATCTGTGCTGAAGGTCTCGTGCTAAATAAAGTCCACAGCTTCCTCTGTCAGTGCAGCTTCTTTGTGTGTTGATAAAAGAGCAATACTAGAGTATCAGTTCACAGAACATACATGAGCCTTCGACAAACTATCAACCTGGGGTGTAGCGATACCCTCATGTCACGATACTGAACTCACGATATGATATTGCGATACTCCAAAACATGATAATTTTTTTTACTGTTGATTAAAATTAATAGTCTTGGACTTGGCGCTGGAAACACAAAACACAGGATAATAGAGACACCAGAATAACAATATTCATGATTCTGAAGCTGAAAATACTGAATTATTTTAGATAAATATGCTTTCACTCTGTCACTGACTAGATATAATTAAAATAACGTAGGCGACTTTTTACTGGTAACATAAGATATTTGGCATTATCAGAACTCACAAATATTCCCTCATTGCATTATTATACATTATATATAGTAGTTTAATCTAGTACTGACACTAAAACTCTAAGTAAACTTGAATTTTTTCTTGACAGTCATTTTTATTTTGGGTGAACTATAAGCAATACATAGTCACTATTAGGGATGCACCGAATGTTCGGCAACCGAAATTATTCGGCCGAAAATAGCAAAAAAAGCACTTTCGGTGTTCGGCCGAACAAGTAAAAAGGCCGAATAAATTTGACCGAACAATGACGTTTTTGATGACGCGATCAAATAGTAACCAGCGTAGAGTGAGAGTCACGCGCTTTATAAATGCAGCCAACATGCCCCCTTTGAGGAGAAGACAAAAGAGAAGCTCATCTGATGCGTCTGTGGCAGACGTTGTTACTTGCAGCACTAAAGCGTCTTTTAACCCTCTAGTTGACAAACGCGCCGCCACGTTTTGCGGGATTTTTTTCACATAGCAGCAAAATAGACTTAAATACTCCGTCATTTATGGTCACTTAAATGCAGACTTAAGAAATATGAAAAAATAAACTCTTAAATGACTACTTGTGTCCACTTACAATCGAAACAAAACTGTGCTTTTGTAAAATAAAGAAAATAAACAGGGTGTGCTTTCTGCCTCTGTCTCCTTTAACTTTTTTTTCTGGAGCACGTCTCTAAAAAAACTCAGCCAATACAATACTAGTCACACAGGCAAAGGCATATCTTTATAATCATTTAATTGTCTACTTTTAAACGATCTAATTCAAAACGAAAACAAATATTCTCTGTTTATGTAATCTTTATGAAAAGAGAGAGATGAAAAGAGTCGTTCTCATGGCAACTCCTTATCTGCTAATCGCCACGGAGAGCGCGCGCTATATTGAAACCCAAGTGATCCAGGCAATCCATGCAAACCTGTCAACGCCCAGGTTTAAACGATAAAGTTTATGTAAACCGCAAAAGTAGTCTTATGTCTAGGACAGTTATTCATTTGTTGTGGGTTCATCCACATTTTTTTGCACTTTTCAATGCACTTTTTTAGTTGTATTCTTTCAGCAGTCAGTTATAGGCCTAACATAGGCTATTCAAGAAGGGGGGGCTTCAAAGATGGCCAAATAAAAATATAGTTTTTATTTTACTAATTTATTTATTTTAAGTTATATTGTGCTTTGTTTAAATAATATCTGCTGGAATGTTAAAAAAAAAAATTCAGTGTTAAACAAATTGTATTTTTGCAATTTGATGTTTTTCTCAAGACAAAATAGTAAAAAAAAGCATATTTTTACTATTTAATTAAATGCAATGGTGAAAAAATTGCCAAAATAAATGGAAAAAATGTGAAATACCGCATTCGGTATTCGGTATTCGGCCTTCGGCCAAGCGTTTCATTATTATTCGGCTTCGGCCAAGAATTTTCATTTCGGTGCATCCCTAGTCACTATCCACGATACATATTGTTGCATTTTTGTATTGCGATATATTGTGGCACGATATATTATTATAATATCGATGCAAGCTTGTTTTAGTCCACAATGATCATAAACTCACTTATAACAACATAATAAGGTACACAAAAGTAGTAAATTGCCAAACATTTATCCAGAGATGCAGACACACAGCAGTTAAAGAGATTGTGCATTGAGTTCTAAAGGCTATAGCATTTTTATGTTTTAATTTATTCAATCTATTCAAGTCTCACTGCAAGCTGTTTTAGATAAACCACACACTACAGTTCAAAAGTTAGGAGTCAGTAAGATCTTTAAGAAACTAATACTTGTTTCATTTGTTTCAACAAAAATCCAGTCCCGCTTCAAAGTGGGTGGGATTATAGACTGATCGTTATAGTTTATCCGCTCTGCGGCAACCAACGAGATGAAAGTCTGCACTTCGTCCACTGACCATGATTCAGCCATTTCTTTTTTGGAAGTTTTTTTTCTTTATTTTTTCTTCAAGCAAGCAGTTTTAAAGCAGGTGCTACAGCGGTGGCTGTTACTGGCTATTTAAATCCGGCGGGTTTGGTGTCTCGCAAATACAATGACGCTGGTAGTGACGATTCTGTCTGACTAATCAGTGATCTGCAGTGTTTCACGTCACACTTTAGTATTGGTACGGTACGCTTGGAACCTCAAAAGAGGTGGTACCATTTAAAGCGAGTGAGACCGTACCGCACCATGCAGTGGAAAAGCGCCATTAGAATAAAGGATCATGTGACACTGAAGACTGGAGTAATGATGCTGAAAATTCAGCTTTGATCACAGAAATAAATTGCATTTTACTATACATTCACAGAGAAAACCATAATAATATCTGTAATATCTCACAATTTTTTTTACTGTATTTTTGATCAAATAAATGCAGCCTTGGTGAGCAGAAGAGACTTCATTCAAAAATCCTACCGATCCCGAACTTTAGAATGGAAGAGCATATATTATACACCAGGTTAATAGATATTTCTGTCTGCTGGGTCCTGCTATATTAAACCAAACGCTGCTGTGTTATATTTCAGGGCTGTGTAGAAACGGAAGAACTGGTATCGCGCCGCGGGCAGCTGTTTTTCATGATCCACCAGCCAGTTCCTGACGGGCAAAACAACTGTCCCCAAATACAGGAATAATAAAACTTGCAAACACAACTGTCCACCCCCACACACACACACCACAGCTTTCCACTCACAGGACACACTTTGAAATCGTGCTTCACATCTGCTACTAATGAAGCGCAGGAATGTTCCGCTCCGCACAGAAAGGTGGATCATTATCAGCCCAAAGACACAGACAGAGGATGGCTTTCGTCTCGCTGAACGTCAGAGAACATCACCACGTCATTTAAAACGCAGATCAGACAATCATACCTGCAGTGAAGGTCAAAATTTAGATAGTTTGGGAAACTCAACAAAAAAGGGACAAACCGGCAGCACACGTTCAGCTGAATTCCACAAATGTTTTACAGACAGGTTTTAGTCTGTTGTCTGATCCGAGCAACGAGAATTTATTAAAATATTAACCGAAAATATTTTCTGTCCAAGGGGTTAGGTTGACAAAAAAAAAGTAGATTTAGCATATTAAAATAATATATATATATATATATATATATATATATATATATATATATATATATATATATATATATATATATATATATATATATATATATATATATTATATTAAAATACTAAACCAGCATAATTTTTTAGGGCTTATTAATGCAAACTTGACTAGTCTGTCTTAAGAAGAATAAATAATTATGTTGATTTTTGGGGGGGGAATGAAGCTTGGAGAGGGTTTTACTGTGTTAGTGTGCTAAAATAAAACTAAAATAAAATGTGATATTTCACTTTTAAAAAAACTTTTGCTGGTAATTTACTCACCCCCATGTCATCTAAGATGTCCATGTCTTTCTTTCTTCAGTCGAAAAGAAATTAAGGTTTTTGATGAAAACATTCCAGGATTTTTCTCCAAATAATGGACTTCAATGGGACCCAAACAGTTCAAGGTCCAAATGCCGTTCATGTGTCACGTGATATGCAATTACGTTAAAAAGGTCACGAATGAACGTCATAAACGTGCATCACAGAACAGAGCAAGGCGAGCGTTTGTGCTTATAAAACTGAAACTTTTTAATTTATTTTTTAAATGGCCGATGGTTTCTCTAGATAAGACCCTTATTCATCGTCTGGTGTCGTTTAAAGCCCTTTGAAGCTGCACTGAAACTGTCATTTGGACCTTGAACCGTTTGGGTCCCATTGAAGTCCATTATATGGAGAAAAATCCTGGAATGTTTTCATCAAAAACATTAATTTCTTTTCGACTGAAGAAAGAAAGACATGGACATCTTGGATGACATGGGGGTGAGTAAATTATCAGCAAAAGTTTTTTTTAAAGTGAACTAATTCTTTAAGGCTAATGAAATGCATATCTTTACAATATTTAATTTACAATCTGGTCAAACAACTATTTTCACCCTTTTATTGAAGCATAAGCCAATGCATTACAGTGATTTTCCCAGTTAAACACACTTCATGCCTAAGAACACCTCTAAACTGTGGTCAAAATCACTGTAAAGCGTCTTCATTGCACTAATCATGTCACTGCTCCAGAAAGCAGCCTGTTTTTTCTCATTTCTTCTCAAGGATCAATGTAACATTTCATTCTGTGGATCTATTTCTGCACCTTTAAGCGGTTCACTGACTCCAGAGCGTCTGTGGGATTATTCCTGGCGTTTCCCATTCAGAAGACAGACAACAGGCGAACACAACACAAGTGTTACACACAGCGGAGACCCTAAATCCACACGTGCTGCGTGCAGCTGTCATATGTGCTTATGTCAGCGCATAGCACCTATAATCGTCAACATATATCAGTACCGTACGCTTACAAAACCCAGTTAAACAAGAGAAGCAAAAGAAACAGCAAAACAATACCAGATCTAACAATAGATCCTCACAAAGTTTCCCTGACGAACGATGTCGTTTAACCCGAGTCTCCGCTCCATATCAGTCATATACAGTATCTCTCACAAATTCCTGTTTTAGATGCGGAAACAAGCGTACGACCCCCTGAATCAGACCTCTTCTCCAACTCATGCCTCCATTTCAGCCGTACGCCAAAAGAGAGCACGGCTCAGGTTTCACACGCACGTGGTGCATTGTGGGAATGATGGCCATCTTTGCTACTTGGCTCGGTAGCAGGCCTGACGTGGATAAAAACTCTACTGGGAGTCTGAGGACGATGGAAATGGTTTCTGTGGCTGTGATGGTTTCTAAATGCAGCATTCGGATATAAAACTGAAGACGACAGGCGTGTTAAAGGCCAAGCTTGATTATAAATGTGCAGAACATTTCCCAGATCTACAGTTCATCTGACTTTATCCTGCACTTTTCCCAAAGCAAAACACATTTTACATTCCTTGATACCCAACAGAACTGGACCGGAAACCATAAAAATAACCCACGACTATGAGCTCAGGCCATATTAATGCACAACGCTCTGTTTGGACTAGTGTTGTAATGGTTTAATAAAATCACTTTTTGATGATTTCAATTCGTTTTGACATGATTAAAAAAAAACTGCAATATATCATAATGTTATTTCATGAATATAACTCTACCAAAAGCTAAAAATAATCAAAGCAGATTTTTCTGTAAGTTAGCACAAAATAATTATATTTAAATGATAATTTAATCTCACATGTACCAATATAAATGTGGTACATCTATAAACAACACCACCACTATTCACCAAGTGTATATTCAAGAACATTTAGA
This sequence comes from Chrosomus eos, assembly GCA_036326025.1. Taxonomy (NCBI): domain Eukaryota; kingdom Metazoa; phylum Chordata; class Actinopteri; order Cypriniformes; family Leuciscidae; genus Chrosomus; species Chrosomus eos. Next base: position 44,187,046 of record CM070824.1, on the reverse strand, counting down.
AGTACTTCAATATTACAGCGATATTCAAAACATGTAATCTACTGCATATCAGCAACAGATCTCTAGGTCATGCTTTTTAACTATTAATTATTATCCCAGTAATATATTTTCCCATTCATACTTAATATATTGGTCAATGAAGCACTTCAATAACATCATTGCCTAAAATTACTGCAAACACAAACTTCTGTCACTGAACACCTGTATTGTTTTTGCTATGGAAAAAAATCATTAAATTTACAGATGACGGCTGATCTTGAAAATGCACGCTTCATAAACTAAACTATTCCTAAACTCATCAAAATTATTCCCATGAGCTATTAACAGTGGGATATGGACACTGGTATTAAATATGAAATATGTTGGTGGTACCATGGTACAGTGATGCTATCATGCAGATATTATGGAACAGAATGATTAAAATTCACATACCAAGGCATTTACATTGTATACTTTTAAGTACATGACTTGAAACCATTGGTAACATAACATCCAAAAACACAATACCATGGTGCTTTCCAGCCTGCTTTTGAGCAGTTTGGGAGATACTACACCTTCAAATGGAAAAACATATCTGAGAGATAAGCTTTGTGTGTTTCTGGTATTCACGATTTCAGCAGAAGTCAGAAATATGAATGTAGACAAGACTGCTTGCTTGTGGTTTTTTCCCTCAGGAAATTAGACACGAGGGAAAGTAGACAAGCAAACGAGTTTATGCTGGTTACCTCAGAAACCAAACAGAAACTACCCCACGTAACCCCATCCAAATCCATCACAGATATCAGGCCAAACCAAGCATCTAAATCTGTACGATCACAACGATTTAGGACGATTTAGTACAGGAATGCACAGAACGTTTAAAGTGATCCAAAAATAAAAAATAATTTGCTCTCATTACACCGCTTTAAATCTTGTTTGTGATCCAAACTTTAAGATCACGATGATGCATTTGAATGTTTGGGAATGACTGGGATTACCTGAAGGGAGTGCAGGCATCCCAGATAAGATCTGAAACACTATTACGACTGATGGAGAAATCACCTCTTAAGTAACGATACCCTCATGTCACGATTCGATGGTGAACATAAAATATGATATTATTGTGATACTCCAAGGCATATGGTAAAAGGTTAACAATTTTTTTTTTCCTGATGACTAAAATACAAAATTTGGTATTAAATTGGGGGTGGAAATTAATAAGTTTGGACTTGGTGCTGGAACACAAAACACAGGACAATAGTGACACCAGAACAAAAATATTCATGATTCTGAAGCTGAAAACAGTATTATTATTACTGTCACTGACTAGATATTTAAAATAATGTAGACCACTTTTTACTGGTAACATAAGACATTTGGCAATATCAGGACACACAATTATTCCCCCATTGCATTATTAAACATTATATTCAACATTATATAGTAGCTTAATGTACTGACACTAAAACTCTGAAAACTTGAATTTTTCTTACAGTAATTTTCATTTTGGGTGAACTATAAGCAATACAGATCGTCACTGTATCCACAATACATAGTTGCATTTTTGTGATGCGATATCTTGTTACACCCTATGAGAAAACAGCATTTCCTCCAACACTTTTACACTAAATTGAGACTTAAAAGAAATCCCCATCACTAAACAACAATTTAACACCTAAACAAAAACTCTTGAGGGAAGACTTTCCTCTTGCACCCTTTGGCAAACTTGGAGCAACGTGACCTCTGCGAACACAAAGCTTAAAACAAAAGAGTCTTGCATTCATGCAGAATGACCTCATTGCTTACTAAAAGCAGTCCTGACGGCTCCGATTCTGCCGTGGATAAACTCGTAACAGTGAGAGAAGTCATTTGTTTTGAGTTTAGAAAGTGCTCTTTGTTCCTCAAAATCTTTGGCTTTGGCTAATGAAAAAAACTGCAAGCCTGCGGCGCACGACGAGGAAAGCCCTGCTTCCCGTGAGGACATGTTTGCGGAGGGCGAAACTGAACCCTCTGTGAAACTCACTGAAACTCAGAGTCCTTCCTGCAACACCTGTTTTTCAGATGACATCATCGCGAGCTGATGGACGGCTGATCCGCTTTGTAAAGATTTTCTGATTTGAAGGGGGGAAAAATCCCTACAAATCTGAGGTAATACATGTTGTGCCAATATGTACGACAATATTTTAAAGGGTACCTATTATGGCATTTAAAATGTTCCTAATATTGTTCTGGGAGTCCCCAACAACAGTTTTACAAGCATGCAATGACAAAAAACACTTTTGTTGTCTTATAATATGCATTTATTTTTACCTGATTTGCTCACCGACTCCCAAATGAATCGTTTAGCGAGTCATTTTTCCAAACCCCGCCTTTGCGTGACGCTAATCTGTGGTGATATGTTAGACACCCAGCCGACGGGGTGTCATTGGTTGTTGCGCTAGATCTTACCCAGATACAACAGTGCTATTTTCTGATTGGCTAACAACACCAGACGAACAACACCCGAGGAGACCAGGGTTGCCAGGTCTGCACAACAAAACCAGCCCAATTGCTCATCAAAATAACCCAATCACGGCCAAAAATATTCAAATAGCGTTCCCGGGTGTTTCCTCAATAACAATCATGTTCCAGTGGATAAAACAATCGCGTCAACCAGCGTGCACTACACAAACAACCCGCGGAAACAGTGCAGGCATACGGACCTGGCAACACTGGAGGAGACGCGCTTGAATCCTGCCGGTTCCACAGTGAGTGAGTTTTGGCCACTGCGGCATATTAAATATATTACAAATAGTTTTTCAGCGTGAGAAATACAATGTGTGGCCGGAGAGCGTGACAAAAGACCGAAATGAGTGACTGTCACGCTCAATGCGTGACACTCGAGAGCCCTGTGACAACTCCATTAACAACGACAAACACTTCACATATTTCAATACAATTGACATTAAAGACCTAAGTTAGCTGCTAGAAGCTGCGCTGTGCCTGTGCGTACACAACACACATAATAATTATAGAACATACAAACATAAAAGCAACAGCCTACTTACAGATTGTGATTCGGAGAAGGAAGCTGATCCAAATAAACTCGGTACTGAACCTCCCTCCTTCAGTATCAGCCGGCTCGCAAATTCATACTTTATAGCATTTAGGTTTGTGAAGCAATCATCTTCAAAATGACGCGAACACAGAACAAGTTCGGGCTATAATACTTCTGTGGTATAGTTATGAACTGTAGCCACTGTCTTCAAATGCTCCTCACTGGGCAGATGAAAAAAGTTTGCTTTTGCGTTGCACCTCAAAACACAGCAGCGTCTCGTCGACATGATGTTTTCCCTGGTGTCTCCTAATGCAATGAGTGGGCGTATCTTATTCAAATAACTTGGACAAGTGACGTACGAAAGTGCATCGTTCGTCTATCGATTCATATCAACGACTCAGAGTCGACTCTTACTTTTGAGAGATAATAACTTTGTATACGGTGAACTTTCATATTTAAAGCTTTGCAGGATGTTTTCGTTCACTTAGATCTATGTTACACACTACATGAAAGGTAATTTTCAAAATTCCATGATAGGTACCCTTTAATAACTATGTTGATTGGAATATTAGTGGGTTATTTTCTATTGCAATAACCGCAATATTCTATTTTAATACTTAAGTCAACATCCGATCAAAATTAATACTACATGTTTCTGGTCTCATTTTGAATTATTTATCAGTCCACATTATTCCAAAGTGAATAATTTTAGGTTTTTAAATTGTAAATCAAACCTTAGAGTTTCCAAACCACCTTAGAAACAACTTCATATTTTAGTCAATGTAACAAATCCCTTCTCTTCTCCAGCCACCTGACACCATTCTGGTATGTAACATGCAAAGTAAAGGCCATTGCACACTAAGTCCGAAATTCGCAACCGAAATTTTCGCACGTTAAAAAATATATATGACCTCACGTTATGTCAATCACGCTTGCACACTGCCTTCGAAACTTTTGTCCGTCATAAAAAAAAATCGGCTCGGGTTCGATTTTCTGCGTTTTTCGCATCCGTAGCAAGCAGTTTGAATGGTGTTTTGACAATTCAGAGCCATCGAATCAGGAATACGAAAAAACACATACGAAAATTACGGACTCAGTGTGCAATGGCCTTTACACACACTTTCAAGTAAAGTCTCATCCATTTTTTGGATGGTAAAATAGTCCAAACGATACAGAAATGTCTCATGTAATCACTCAAAGTTTCATGGAAAGACGTCAGTAAAACATTACATTGTCACATTTACCTCAGAAAAGGAACATTTTGCTAAATATGCGCACGTTTCTTTGTACACAACTCAGTTTTTATTTGAGTGTTGATTGTTATATCGAAAGATAAAAATAGAGCTGCACAATTAATTACTACAAGATCACAATCTCAAACACCCATGTGATATTCCTAAATTACAATACTTTTCCTGTGTGTATTAAACTTTTCAACCACGCATTATCATTATTTCTGTGACAAACATTTATATTATCACAGAAGTAGGCTACGCTTTTGAAAGTAACTTGGAGCTTCAAATAACGATTGTATCGATTACATTGTTACGCCACCATGTGGCGACAAGTGACTTAATGTATTTGTCATTGAATCATTAATTCAACAGATTCATTCAAAAAAACAATGAATTGATTCATCCAGTAATGAAATGAGTAAGTCATTGAATCATTCACTCAACCTGATTAAAAAAAAATTTTTTTAAAGGGCATCTATTATGGAATTTTAAAAATTCCCTTTCATGTAGTGTGTAACAGATCTAAGTGAACAAAAACATCCTGCAAAGTTTTATATGAAAGTTCACCGTAAAAAAAGTTATTAGGCGCGTTTCCATTACAGATTTGCACAAAACTTTTGCGATTTTTTCTAAATGTCGATAAAAAACTATTGCGAAATGACGGCGTTTCCATTAACTAATGTTATGCGATACAACGTCGTTTTTTTCCTCTCGCGATAAGTCATTTAAACATCACGACAAAGGGACAATACACATCCACACTAGACATTATTATTATTATTAATGGAAGGAGACGTGCATAGCATTTATCCAAGCATTAATGGCAGGGAAAGACCCGTATACTGTTAACGGCATAAGGAGTTTCTGGGTGTTTCTCTCTCATTTCTGCTCCGAGGTCTTGATTGTGGCATTTCTTTGAGGTTTAGAATCCAGTATTCCTGTAGCCTAATTATTGTTTCTTTTATGAATTTAATAAAGAACTCTGTCCAAACTGTCAGTGTACATTTGTGTCGATTCGTTTTTCCCTATTTAACCCGTATGCAAAACGAAAAATTAACGGTGGTTGTTTTTTTTAAAATGCAAAGTTGAACACCATTTTTTAGGACGCCATTTTACAGAACACCACTGTAGGCTACACAAATGCTGCGCAAAAATAATAGTATATCGACTAAATTTCAGATGTTTGTTTATGACTTTTTGCCCCTTTATTAAACATTTATAATATTCCCAACTTAATACGAAAAAAAAAGTCGATTGTAATGGTTTTCTAAGGCCAAATTAGAACCTGGAAATTATATTTTTCCCGCAGTACTGAATGAGAAGAGCCATATTTATGTCTCTGGAACCACAGAATACAGAAAGGTGATTTAGGTAAGTCATAGGCTAATGATAATAAATGTGTCTGAAAAAATAATGAGGCATTTTAATTGTTTATTAATAAACTATTGTTGTCTAAATCAGTGTCGGCTAAAAACCATCTCCGCTGAGGCGCGCCGCGCGAATGCAGAGAAATAGGCCTACACTTTCATACGGATTACATAAGCAGAAGGTATTAGCTTTCGATTCGAATTTGTTCGTTTTAAAGTGGACATTTCAAGCTTTAGCCCAGGCTATACTTTGTTTCAGTTCTCGCGCTCCAGTTCACGGAGATCATGAAAGCGCATGATTGTTTTATTTTACAAAAGCACAACGATTTCTTGTTATTATGAGTTTACACAAATAAAATCATAGTTGCGAATAATGTATTATTATTTTCTGTATGACCAGAAGAGTATGCCTATTTTAAGTTGTTTCTACTGTTGATAGGAAAAAGCAAGTATTCGCGGCCGCGACTCCGTGCCATGCGAGCTCAGCAAACACTTGGATAGGCTATGCGTCAAAATCTTGTGTTTATTTGTGATAATCTTAGCCCTGTATTATTATTGTCTAACCATTATGTATGACATTTGACGAATTGCTTTGTTCCTTTTTTGGATAAAAGCGTCTTCTAAATATGTAGCCTAATAACTGTTATAATAATGATGATATTTATTAGCCTATTATTATTTGCGTATATCACGGACCCCAAACACACCGCGTCTTCTAAGTCAGGTGACTGTTATTGCGCAAAAACTGTTTCCATTGCAGTTTTGCGAAATATTCCTTTTTCGAATTGCCTGAAAAACCTCCTCATGCGAGCGTAAAAACTTTTTTGCGATAAATGGGAGTTTTTGCGAAATTGAGGTGTTTCCATTGAGCGTAATTTCAATTCGCAATTTCAATTTGCGCAATTTGAAGGGTAATGGAAACGCGGCTATTGTCTCTCAAAAGTATGAATCGACACAGAGTCAAGTATAGCCCGAACCTTGTGCTGTGTTCATTTTAATCGTCATTTTAATGCCGATTGCTTTACAAACACAACTGACTGGGTCATCTGGCCAATCACCGCCGATTAGAGTCACACAAAGGAGGGGTTTGGAAAAATGAGTCTTTGAACGAATCATTAGGGAGTCGGTGAGCAAATCAGGTAAAAATAAATGCATATTATAAGATAACAAAAGTGTTTTTTGTCATTGCATGCTTGTAAAACTGTTGTTGGGGACTCCCAGAACATTATTAGGAACATTTTAAATGTCATAATAGGTACCCTTTAAATAGATTTTTTAAAAATTAGACTGCAGCAATTAACATTTTGTCAGAACCGACAGTTCTGTTACATGTAAATTACATGTTATTTTGTTTAGTTGGCTGTTCAGATCGTAAATCTCAATTTATCCTGAATCATGCATCTCTAAATAAATAGTAATTTAATTTAGACCGTTATTTTTTTATTTTAACCTTTAATATTGTATTAATGTACCAACTAACAGGGTTCCATGTATATGCGAATGTATATTATATTATAAGAGCTTGTGAACCGAGTCAAATCGATTCTTGAAATGTGTGTATTATAACTGTACGGTTTATTTTGTCTACCGTTTACTTGCTATATATTCATTATATTTTTACTTAACCTGCTAGTGATGTCTCGTTTATTGTATGTTTGAATAAATCTGTTATATAAACTATTTTTTTTGTAATAAGACACTTTTTTTTCGTTTGTTTTTCAAACGAACTGATATCAAAATATCGGAATCAAAATAAAATCTAATCAAGAGTTTTTGAATCCAATCAAATCGATTCTTAAAATCTGTTTATACCCAGCCTTAGAAAATTGTTTTACGGTGAATTTAAGGGGATTAATTTAGTAAAGACTACTGAGAATTCAAAGTGCTGAAGCCCCCCCCCCAAAAAAAAAACAAACTTGAAAAGCTGAAAGCTCAATACTTCAACATCACTTCAAAAAAGTGTGGGCCTAAACTTTTAGATAAACTTGTCCTAAAAAGATTAGGCTACTTAATTCAGCTTCAGACAAAATTTAGCACTTCAAAAAAATCCATAAAGAGTGAGAAGTGCTAATCTGACTTCTGTTAGAAACACACACACACACACACACACCCTTCCCCCATGAAAAGATTCCATTGTGACATTCTAAACTGCAATAGCAGTCAGCAAGAGAATGCAGCATATTCCGAAACAACACTGGAATGCTTTGTTAGTGGGATATCTTTCAGCCTGCTGGCCCGGCCAGCAAGCGCACACACACACACACACACACACACACACACACACACACACACACACACACACACACACACACACACACACACACACACCACACAGACCTCTGGCTCCCGATGTATCCAAACCTAAATGCATGCAACCTTGAAAAGTCCCTCTCAACTGAGCTAGAAGTCTAAGAAAAACCAATTCTATTTTCACAGACTGTTAAAAGAGCAAAAGTTGCCATGTGTTGCTCAAAGACTGAGGCTTCGGTTTAAGAGAACGGAAACTTCATGAAAACAGTGTGTTTGGTCGCTGGCTCGCAGCTGACCTGAGCATTATTGCCATAGCAACAGATTAGCCAACACCACTGCTCATATTCCAAACGCTGGTCAAATAAAGAAACAGACGTGATTGTGTTTCACAGGACGCAGTTATGCAGCGTACAGCTTGTTCATGATGCGTAACATTTATAAAAAAGCAGAAATACTAAGAAATGTATTTCAAAGCATCTGGGGAAAAACTGCAAAACAATTCATATCCTTTTGAAGCATCATTCTCACAGGTTTGATTCTAAATTATTTAAAAGGATAGTTTAACCCAAAAATGAAAATTCTGTCATTAATTTTTCACCCTCTTGTCGTTCTAAATTCAGCAACACTTTCGTTTATCTTCAGAACATAAATGAAGATCTTTGATGAAATCTGAGAGCTTTCTGTCTCTCCATTGACAGCAACACAACTACAGCTTTGATGCTTCAAAAAGATCATAAAGAGATCATAAAACTAATCCATATAAATAGACCACATTTTCTGATGAGATAAGATCACTTTATATGATGAAGAGATTGAATTTAGGCTTTTATTCACATATAAACGTTCATCAACACACACACACTAGTTGTGGTAAACGTAAGCTCAAGCATGAGAACCAATGAGGTTCACTCTCGTGTTACGCAGCACGTTCGAGCTTCAGCAAGTGGTAGTTGTAGTGATGCACCGATGTGAAAATTGTGTCCGATACCCGATATTAATATTGCCGTTATGGCCAATACCGATATTTACCATTGTCGATATCTCTGTATAGAAAACACATAGCGATGATCCTCTTCAGACACTTTGAAGAACGACCAGACAGACGACATCGTTGCTCCCTCACCAAAGGCAAAGTTAAACTGACTGACTTTTTTGGCGCCTCCAGCACATTATGTGACGTGTAACGTATGCGCTCGAGCAAAAACAAACATCCCCGCCCCCACACTCACGTCAAATACACGGGAATGATTATCGCAACATGACATCATGACTTTGCGTAAACATACACGCCACTTTCAAGTCAAGTGGCGTGTTATCTATACGCATTTTGTACATGTCCACGCCGAAACGAACCGTCAACTTTTGCGTGCATGTCTACCCCGTTAAATGTCCGAGCGAAACGAAGCAAAATGTAGATCTACATCTGGGGAGCGATATTTTTTTTCCTAGGATGGTAGGGGAAGACTCATAAAAGGTATTAACCCCAGTGACGGGTAGGTTTAGGGACGGGGTTGGGGTAGGTCATATATTTATATATACAGTAATGTAACGTTAAGTCAACAGCGTTGATAAACATGCTGAAAAGTGATTATGCGTGTTGATAGCACGCCAAAAATGGAAATGCTAATTGGCATGTCATACATACGCCATTTCATGAGATCAGTCTGATTATCGGCCCTGTTCACATCGGCCCTATTTTGACATCGGAACGAGACCGATGTGTAAAGAATTTACCATATCGGTGGCCGATATATCGTGCACCACTAGTTGCTAATGGAGAGAAAGAAAGCTCACAGGTTTCATTAAAAAATATCTTTATTTGTGTTCCGAAGATAACCGAAAGTCTTGCGTGTTTGGAACGACATGAGAGTGAATGATTAACGAATTTTCATCTTTGGGTGAACTAACCCTTTAAAGATCCCATATTGTCAAAACTGAAATTGCCAGGCTTTTTTCATGATAACAGAGGTCTAGGCTCTATGAAACTACCATATAAGTTTCAAAACAGTCGATCCACAGACAAATGCACACAGCCTGAGTAAAGTAGCCGTGTCTTTTCACGAGCCGTTGTGAGTTCCGTAAAAATGTGACGTCAGAACTACTCAGAACTACCCGTCACGAGTCTACATCATTGCACAGCTTCCAAACAACATTAACGTAAGAGACCAGGGGCTAATGTTTATTTATTCAGAAATACCACAGTAATTTAGTTCGACCTCAACCGTCTGTTCTGCACATTTCACAAGCGACTGCTTCGTCAATCAGACACAGTGCAATGCCGGTTTTTCAAAGAAGCTTCTCCTCAAACATGCTGCAGTTCCCACAGGTTATAGTTTTACAAATTTACCTAAGGCGTCAATTGACCCTTCGCAAAGCAAATACTGCAGTCCCTTTTGTCTTGCTCTCTCAGATATTTCACATGTTCGCCAAAAATTACTAATTATGTCAATGGGAATGTCTGACACCGGTGCATACACACTGTAATAGACGTGCCAGGGGCGAAAGCTTGACAGTAGGGGTGTAACGATTCATTCGTTTTCTCGATGCATCGATTACAAATCCTGACGATGCATATGCATCGATCTTGAAACGTGTATTTTGAATCGTGAATCGTTTATTTTGGTAAAAAATCGATTTAAAATGCTAAGAATCGAATAATTTGCGATTCAGTGCTTTAAAACATATAAACATTAAATGACTACATGCGCGAATTAATGAGGCGTTGTGCGCTGTCATTTCGCGTCCTCACAGCTCTCCTTCACTCGCTGCACTCTTACCATCTTTCACTGGATTTCGCTCGCGCTCGGTCCCATATAGCTCTCATCTACAGATTTTTGAGCAGTCCATGTTTGAGCTCTGATGCATGATGAACTAACAATACTTAAACCCTTTTTAAATCTTGGTTTACATTTCTACAAATGCCAGTGTTGTGCCTGAACGCGTTCAATGAACGATATGAACTCGTTCATATTTTGGGCGAACGTGAACTGAACGTACTGAATTAGGCTACTGCCTGATGAACCATACTGTGAACGCGTTCATTCTGGTGTCTGTGAACGCACGCTCTCTCACGTTCAATAGGGTGCCAGATTTCTATAGAGCCTTCCAGGCGAAAACCCGGGTAAAACACACCGTAAACAGGCCTCAATATGTAGCGAAAAAAACACCCAATCTGGCAACATCAGCCACCTGTGTCGCACCCACCGCCGCATGCGTCATCAAAACAAAAAGCAGCATGTAGTCGACAAAGCAGCGAGCGAGGAGGCGTCGTATGATCATTTAAACGAGTTTTATGACAAGGTCGGTGAGGATGGGAAAAATCTTACATTTCTGTGCAAACTTTGCCAGTCGATAAAATAATTGGTGTCTGTGGTTGTATATGGGCTGTGGCAATAATTAAAAAAAGAAGCAGCACGCAGCAACATAAGGGAAAAAAGAACTACGAACTAGTTCATTTTTTGAAGTATGAACTATGAACTGAACTAGTTCATTTTAAAATTTGTGAACTGAACTTTGAACTAGTTCATGTAGAAAATGAACTTTCCCAACACTGACAAATGCTAATTTATAGGCTTTGGATTTTTTTTTATAATGATAGATTAATTAAAAACTAACATGAACTAACGTTAACAATAGACAAAATGTTGTTGTTTTTTTTGTTTTGTTTTTCACTCTCTGACCCCCGAAGGCCGCTGTATAATTCACACCCTGACTAAGACCCATTGGGGGAAGCATTTAAATAATCCTATGAATGCATATAAAAAATGAAGAATTGAATCGAATTAATCGAATCGCATCGAATTTTAATGTGAATCGAATCGAATCTTTCTGAATTTGCAAAAATCGTCCTTGAATCGAATCGAAAACCTATGAATCGTGAATCGAATCGATTCGCTGCCTACCCAAAGATTCACAGCCCTACTTGACAGACGTAGCAACAGTAACTAGGGAGGGCGGGGCTTAGCGAAGGGTCAATTGCAGTATGTTCTCGTGTTCTGTGGGCATCTTTGCACATTCACTACAAGTACACCTTTTACAGAAAAAAGCACGTCAACAGTAAGTTGCACGTCACCTTACTGTAGCAGTAGGAAAGCAATAGTTACATAGCTTACTGCATTCACTGTCTGTCTGCTAACGTTACATATTATAAAGCAGTTAAGTGTTTCAAAATCAGCGTATAATAGGGGTGTAACGGTACATGTATTCGTATTGAATCGTTCGGTACGAGGCTTTCGGTTCGGTACGCATTAAAAATTGAACAATTCGTTGGACCATTTTTCCTGCCGACCAAAATCCGCGCTGGCGCGATCACCACAACATTGCGCAACATCAAATGACCATTTATCAGTTCGGACCATTAATATCAACGCAGCTCGAGCCGAGCGTGATCAAGCGTGATCAAGCGCTGAGAGGTCCAGTGAAGAAAACATTTGAAATTGACACTGAAGAAATAACATTGAGATCTAGTGAGAAGCATTACAATTTCTCCGTTATTATCGGATCAAACAGCGCTGACGTGAAAACCAGGAGGAACATTGTTCCATGAATGAACTAGTTATAGGTTTTAAGTTCACAGATCATCATTCGCCATGGATTTACTGTAGTAACACTCACTGTAACCATGGAAGTTTGGCAGAAATAGAAAAATGCTTTCAAGTACATCAAACATCTTTTTCCAGCACTTAAAAACTCAAATATGATCATATTTAAATCATATTTATTTTTAATGTGATAACCAAAACATTATTTGTTCATCCTTCAAAGATTACCCCCATTTATAAAACTAAAAGTTTCAAGATGTAGGAAAACTCACACTTATTTAAAAATATTTTTTCTTTTAATAGATAGGAAATTTCTCTGGCATTTCTTTGTTTTTGCTGTATCGAAAACGCACCGAACCGTGATACCACTGTATCGTATCGAACCGAACCGTGAATTTTGTGAACTGTTACACCCCTAGTGTATAACTAGCTACATACATATTTTGGAGATTTACATTAAAATTGACCAAAATAAAGTCTACAGACAGTTTAAATTAGAGTTAACGTTAAAGGTATTGTAGGTTAGCCTGACTTCGTCATACTCATTCTAGAAAGAACATGAGTCTGAAACTGCTCCATTGGGCTGTGATTATGGGGCGTGTGTCAACCGAACCAGGAAAGAAAATGCCTCTGTATTCAATTGGATAGACCTACAACCAATCAGAGCAACTGAGTAAATGACGCATGTTCTTCATTCATCTTTCAGACCTATGTTTCCTACCGAAAGAAAAAAAAAAGTTTCGGACCGACAAATGCCTTTATCGCGGTTCTCTGTTCCTTTTATAAAAGCAATGCGCTGTCGATATCGTCTATAACAGACGCGATGGCGGAATCTACACATGATGTTTCATAAACATAGTTCGTGAGGAGCACGTTCAAATAATCAATCCAATCAACTTGTCATCAAACAATACCATGTCTACGTTACCCTATCAGCATGAGAGGAAGCGAAGCATATTCACTCTGTCGACTCACCTAACACTCCTTGACAGTTTTCAGCATCCCTCCACCACCCCGACTCCTCACTCTCGGCCTGTTCTGTCACAGCCAGGAATACGGGGGAGTAACGTTACTCTGAGTTTGGGCCGAATACCGATCACGGAGCCCTCTCCTCGGACAGCACGTCATATACGCATTTATTCTATCTGACTTATTTGTAAGTGTGAAATCTCAATTCTCCAGCGGCAGTTATCTTTGTTGTAAACGAATTCAACCCAAGCGCTCTTCGATGACGTGATGATTACGTAACTGCACATCGTCTGTCAATCATCGTATAAAGCCCGCCCTGGCAATTTGATTGGTCCGACCATTTTTTGGCTGATCATAATTACTCCTCAATGGATCGAGTCCAGACCGAACTTCCCGACCAAAAAATGTTGTGGGCGGGGTTCGGGCTGGCATCCAGGCTAATTGTAGGTAGGATTTTTATAAAAAACTTTTTTCCAAATTTGTTAAAACTTTCTGTATATATCAATGCATAATTAAAATGTAAGTACTCTGAAAAAGAAAGTATAAAAATCGAGTGTCTGTAGACCTCTCACGACTGTTTTAAAGACAGCTCATTATTTCCATTCACTCCACCCACCCTTCTGAGCTCCTTCCAAAGCCACGCCCCCAAAACACATGAACGCGCGACTCCGACCGCTGAGCTGAAGATGCATTATTTACCTGAGACGAGCGGAGAGGAAGGAGCGCAGTGCATAGTGACATCATGTCAGAATCACATGTAATAAAAAAAATTAACTTTATCATTATGAAGATAAACAATAAGATGTATTTTAGTACTCACCATCAAGCTAGCATATTGATATTGGTAAAGTTTAAAATATATATTTATTGATTCGATAACGAGCTAGTTATCTATAAGGCAAAGCTAAAAACAGGTTGCATGATACACGTTTTTCCATTGCCATCATTTACACTGTGATGAAGATGAATTTCGTGTACATTGTTGACTCTGATGAGGACTACACATGAGGACTGTTCTCTGTGGCGTGTACAGTCTTCACTCGCGCTCCTCAATCTATCGCAGTTGTGGAGACTCTCTATTCATTCCGATGAAATCACAAGATAAAATGCCCACACAAACGTGTTCCTGCTTGATAAAGACTGTAACCAATGATGAACATATTCAGTTTTGATGAGAGAGAAAAAAACTCTACCTAGGGCGGATTCGAACCCGTAACCTCTGACACGCTTGGCAAAAGTTCTGCCACTGGACCATTGAAGAACTCAAACAAAATGTGCGGATCGATGGATTTATTTACGGGTTGAGCAGAGAGGCTGGACACTTTGACAAGTTTGTACCTATTTTTTAAAGACAATTGTTACCCAGCACTTTTGAAAATGCACTTCCGAATGCGTCTCTGTCCCCACCACATTTCAAACTAAACTGACGCCCGTGCTCTTGAATTACTCAAATCAAACGGGTACGTGCAAGTGGGCAGGTCCTGTGTGGCAAAAGGGCGGTTGCCATGGTTGCGCGAGAGTGACAGCCGCCTAAGCCAATCCGTTGTTTCGTCCCGAATTGGAAATAATAAGCTGTGTTTAGTGCAGATTAAACGGTCTAGAGTCACTCGATTTTTATACTCTTTTTATCAGAGTACTTACATTTTAATTATGCATTGATATATATAGAAAGTTTAAACAAATTTGGAAAAAAGTTTTGTTATAAAAATCCTACCTACAATACCTTTAAATCTGCGACGTGCAGCATTGATGTAATGGTAATTATAATACTCTTAAAATAAAGCTGAAAGTAAGGAGGTGGTTGTTTGTCCTGTCGTCGCCGATTCGGGGTCTGAGTCCGACTCGAACATATAAAGCCTGATAACATTTACCTCAGCAATGTCCATCATTACAGGTGTTTTATACACCACCAAACCACAGCAGGCTACAGCATACATGACCCTAGTTACCTGTGGTTGGCCTGGTCGTGCATCACTCAGAAAGCAACAGGCCAATCAGAAGAGAGGCTCATGAATATTAATTAGACAGGCCAAAATCAACCTGTTCTTAGCAGAGTTCCGAGAAAGGAGCTGTAAAAATATATTGAGATGTTTTTTAGTACTTACACCGCAAATATATATTCTTGAGGACACCAAAACCTAAAATAAAACTTTAGAAAGGTGTACAATATGGGGCCTTTAATACAGTAGTGGCCTAAAGTGATGTCTGAAGGGAATATTGTTTTTAATGACCCTACAAGTTCAATTAAACCATCAAAATAATTTCTATTTTTTAAAAATGAGGGAAGAAAAAAACACTTCTCAAAGGCATTTATCTGACACAAATAGGTCAATCCCTTTCATGCATAGTGAAAAATCTCCTAGACTATAAAATATTCCTGTATTGTCAACAGGTCAGGAAAAACAAAATGTTCCAGGCGATCATGAGAAAACACTTCTTTAAATAACTAGTACTGCTGCAGCATCCATTAAGCAGCGAGTAATGCTTTTTCTTTCATTCCCAAAACTGAAGGGACCCAAACAGGAAATACATTCCACATGAACTCAGAGAATCCACAGCCAGAGCCGGGATACAAAAGCTCATGGGGCTGGCTGTCTGCTCACTGCACTTTTCAAAAGAGGGCTTAACGAAAACCCTGCTTGCAAAACACAATGAGGTTCACACAGAATAGAGCGTAATTGACCTACTCGCAGAAATCTAACAAACTAATCACAGGCTTCTGTGGAATCCAGGGTGAAGAATGTGGAAACCAACCATTAGGATCACAATCACATCGTGTAAAAATGCTGTTTTTTTAGTTTGTGAATACTGTACATCACATGTCTGTTTTGACTGATCATAGAGAGCAGGCGAAACATGCTAAATGCAAATAATATGATGTGACTTTTGCCAAAAAAATCATGTTTATCAACTTTTAAAAAGGAGGAGGGATATTTTACACATTTTTGCTGTTGACGTCAAATGTACATAAACTCAGCATTTTGAGACAAAAACTCATCTCTCACATGGTAAAAGATAGTTATATTAGAAAGTCAGGTTGTGTGACATCATGCCCTCATCCTCAAAAACCATAAACACTGTACACAAGAAACCAGACTACACTCATAAAATAGCAATGTCATAGAGGAAGCATTTTTGGTTGATTCCCGAAAGAACCTTTAAGTCCTTAAAAACACATTTTTTTTCTTAGTGTGAGAATTTTTTTAAAGGACCTTGTTCTACTATAAAGAACCTTCCAAGGATCTTCTTGGAACCATCAAAGCCAACAATAATGATGATGAATATAGTTTGCACAGACCACAACCATGTGTATTTTGTGATGCATCACTGGCTTAAAACATAGCATAATTATATTAGCCTATAAATTTAAAAAATGTATCATAACCAAATCTGGTCCTGTTTTGGGTCCCTCTTTATGATCTCTAAAGAGTCAAAGTGGTAGTTGCGTAGCTGTCAATGGAGGGACAGAAAGCTCTCAGCTTTCATCAAAAATATCTTTGTGTTCTGAAGATAAACGAAAGTCTTTCAAGTTTGGAAAGACATGAGGGTGAATAATTAATGACAGAATTTTCATTTCTGGGTGAACTATCCCTTTAAAAGCAACCAAATAAAATCCACTGAAAATACCTTTTCACTTATGGGGTGACAAATGCATTTAACTTCACACTGCAAAGTGTAATTTAAGCTTCTTACAGGGTTACACTGGTGTGCAGTTGAGTATAAATATCCTGAAATATTCTGAGCTGCAGAACCTCAACAGGAATCTGGATCCTCCTGACACTCGGACGGATTCTCTGACATTCAATTCAATTCAACAAAACACTGTCCGACCATCAACCCTTATTCCAGAAAAACTAAAATAATCCAACCAAAATTAAAAGTTAGAACTGTTACACAGCGTTAAACTATCACTAGAGCCTGATTATGATGTCTGATTACTTATGATCATGCATTGAGTTTATCTTCACGATCCTGCAGTTCAAACCAAATCCAGCAGTTTCTGACACTTCAAACACCCCAAAAATCACGAATCCATCGCCAGTGACACCCGCCAGGGGTTTGGGTGTGTGTCACCCGTCGGCTGTCATTAGGGTGTTAAAGGGCTGCAGTGAACCGTATCTGTGCCTTTTCAGGGCGTTGAAGGGTCTTCAGCCCCAGTGTAATTTAGGGACACCGTGGGCAGTTAATCACGTCGTTAATTGGAGTAATTAAGACCAGACAGTCAGACTGCAGCAGATTTGATGAGATTTAAACGGCTCAATGCTGATATACAGATGAACCAAATCACTTAACGACCAAACATACACGCTTGACGTCGCTGAAATATCACTTTAATGGTGTCCTCCTGGCATTTCACTTTTATAACAGCCGCGAATTGACGTTTCAAATGATTTTACAAAAAAAAAAAAATCATCAGTATTTACGGAGCTAATCTCAGTTAGCCGTTAGCACCTATCGTTGACACGGATTCAAAAACATCTCAAACACGTCAAAACACAAGCGCTTGAGTGTTTCGATGTAACGTGAAATTAACGGACACGAGTCCTACCTGTAGTGGCTCCGGGAAAGGCGTTTATTGGTGTGAAAAACAGCCCGAGCAGGCGGTCGGATCACGGCATCACTTACCAGCTGTTTGTCCCCACCCTCCTGTCTGTGGAGAGAGGAAGTGACGGAGCGCGGCTTCCGGGCGCGCGCACATAGAGCACGAGCGAGAACACCAGGCGATGTGCGCGACCGACAATACTATAGAGCGCGTGCACTTTATGGTTTACATATTTTTCACCAAAGTACTAATAGCTATATAACTTTCTTGTTAAAACTGTAAAATATTGATAATAATACATTAAAATTAGTTTTTTCTTCAAAGAGTCTAAGTTTTTATGTTGTTTACTTTATTTATTTGATGACAGTGGTGATAATTTGTTATTATCTTATAATATTTTGTTTTACATTTTCTCTTTTTATTTTATTTTTTATTTTATTTTATTATTGTAGTAATTTATTTTTTATAGTTAGAGAGTGTGATTGATGTGATGGACTCCTGTGTCCCCTAGTGTTCAATGTGTGTAAACAAACACAATATTCAGTGTCTTTCACATGATAGATCGATAGATGGCGCACAATCAATCACTGGATCATGTTGCTATTTGAAGATTGTTTCCAGACACAATATTATTGTGTGCGTGCGTGTGTTAGGCCAAATTTTATACAATATATTATACAATACTGTGTGTGTGTGTGTGTGTGTGTGTGTGTGTGTGTGTGTGTGTGTGTGTGTGTGTGTGTGTGTGTGTGTGTGTGTGTGTGTGTGTGTGTGTGTGTGTGTGTGTGTGTGTGTGTGTGTGTGTGTGTGTGTTGGTGTTGTGTGGTGTGTGTGTGTGTGAAGGGGTGTGTGTGTGTGTGTGAAGGTGTGTTGAGCTGCAGATCAGCTGCTTTCTTCACCCTTCATAAGGCGGATCTGTGACATTTGAGTTCAGTTCAGACGGAGATTCTTACACACACACAGGTTCGGTCCGATACACGTCACGATGGGACTGACAAGCGACCCAAACTTTCAGAATCTAGAAAAATGGTTCAAATCAAACGCCGCGAATCTCAACATGAGGCAGATGTTCGAGGCTGATAAAAACCGATTTCAAAAGTTCAGGTACTCTACTCTATTTATCTATTTATTTATTTATTTATTTAACTATTCTGCATGAAATGGGTCATTATTTAAATTAATTTAATTTATAAAATATATAGCAATTGACCTTCACAGATTATGCAGTAAATTTAGTGGGCGGGGTCAGAAGTACCGGTACAATAGTTTTTTGCTATCCTGTCAATCATTATCAAACTCCGCCCACATCTAATTTATAACTTTTAAAAAGTACACTTTACAAAATGTCATAACATTTGTTAAGTGTGTATTTATGAATTGTATGTATTTTCTATATGTTATTTTAACTTGTTTAACTATCTGGTCTCAGGTTTTGCATGAGTTCAGCATTATTTTCTTCCCTCTGTAACCAAGAGTTTCTGTTTGTATTCTTTCAACAGCTTAACTTTAAAAACAGATGAAGGAGACATTTTGCTGGATTACTCTAAGAACCGTATAAATGAAGAGGTTATGAAGATGCTCGTGGAGCTGGTAAAGTTTTGAATAGATGAATGTTTCATGAGAATTAAATATCCTTCCTCACATGTGATGTTTGTAAATATTGTGATTGGCTTTATCCTAGGCAAAGTCTCGTGGTGTGGAGGCATCCAGAGACAAGATGTTCTCAGGGGAAAAGATTAATTTCACTGAGGTATTTCATATTTCATATTTGCTGCGTTTATGGCCGAGATCAGCTGAGCTCTGTTTGGACTTACTCGTGTATTTTGATGGATACTTATGCTATAAATGATTCTGGTAACACTTTATAACTGCATGCTATGAATCATTAGTAAATAGTTCATTCATAATTTTTAAAGCATTAACAAACAATTAATAAATCTCTTTTGTAAAAGCCTTTTGAGGCATAAATAGTCCTCACTTTAGATGAGCTTGCAGAAATAGTTAACCGACAACTACTAAATGTTTTATAACTACCTGAATTAATCATGAATTACAGTAGGAATACATGTTAATAAAGCATTTATTATCACACTGAGTTATATCTCTAAATAATAATATGTATAAATATAGCTACATTTAAATAGTTTATTTATCATTTACTTGCACTTTCTAAATCTTATGAACCACTGACAACTCCTAAATAACTGGTTTGTAAATAATGTAATACTTAATTTAGAAATGATAAATTGATCATTAAGAAAATATGAAAATGCAATTATTAAACATAATAGATATGCTTATAAATCAATAATGAAGCATTTATAGCTTTATTTAACTGCTTTATTAAAAGTTTTAAACTTTATTACAGCTTTATAAACTGCTTATTAATGTCTATTAATGCTTTATAAAATGAATTAACTATTTACTAATGCTTAAATAAAATTTCATAGCATAGCATAGCATAAAGTCTTACCATGATTCTTTATTTGTCTGACATTTTTAAATGTAAGATGCACTTGTAAAACGCTTGCCGTTTTTATATACAGTCTATCAGCAACAACAGGGACATGGGTTTGATTCTCGGGAAATGCATGAACTTATATCTTGAATGCAATGTAAGTTGCATTGGATTAAAGTGTCTGCCAAATGCATAAATCATAACTGTAAGCATTGCATGATGACTGTGTGTTCTCCAGGGTCGTGCTGTTCTCCACGTGGCCCTGAGGAACCGCTCAAACACACCCATAAACGTGGATGGGAAAGACGTGATGCCAGAGGTCAACAAGGTTCTGGAGAAGATGAAGGGCTTCTGTCATGTGAGTGTCATATCTGAGGATGGGATGCTGATCAAAAATAATACAGGTAAACACTGAGCAAGGAAAGTGTTTTAGCAGAGACCAGGTGTGAGGAAGAAGACGAGGCGAGTGTAGCAGATCATGCAATGCAACAGTCACTTTATTAAACAAAACATACAGATATACACAAACTAGAGGCAACGAAACAGTGTCCAACAGCAGACAGTGAGCAAACTGAACTGAGGGCAATGGCTGTGTACGGAAACGTAAAAACGCTGCCTTCGATGATCAAATGTTAGCTTCACTTCGTGTCTCCTGAGATTCCTTCATCAGATGGATTTTTAAGGCAGCACAGATGCATCCTTCGCTGGCTTTGATGTCTCACAATCCTGTGCTTTCCATTCTGTGACAGTAGAGACTAGTTAAAGAAAGATGGCGTCTGAAAGTTGCGTTTGCTGGTCAGTTTGTGTGTGAATGTACGTTTTTGATCATCGTTTTCCACTTCTGATGTCATTTCTAGTGAAAAATTACTATTATAGTAATTAATACTTGCTTAGTTTTCACCAAAGCTCTCTCTATTTTGCTGTAGATTATTAAACTGTTACACTGCCTCAGAAGTCTGTCTGAAGCATAGACAGTAAAAGAAATGGACACAGCGACCCCGTTGATTTCAACGGAGAGAGTTGAAGCCCAACATGGGCACTCACTTCCTGATAGCCAAGCGTACTGCGCATGCTCAAACTGAGCTTGACGACGTGAGCAACCTGACTGACAGTTGTACGTCTTCTAGTAGCGGTGCCAAGAGGAATCTGAATCATTCCCTTCCGAATCTTGCAGAGCCGGAGATCGTGAGTATTAGCTGTTCATGAGCTCGTAGCAGGAGCAACTTTATGACTCTCTATGGGCTTCTCCCTCGACTTTATGCCTCCACGCCCCCCCGATTGCACGCAAGCTTCTACTTCTGTCTTTACGGTAAATGTCTCTTCTGCGCGACAGAGAGTCGCGTGTTATGACGCAATCGTTAGCCTATTTTTACAAAAACGGCTTCTACGGGGCCATAACGTAAGATACAAAGTAATGGAGCCTTTTATACATTGTCGTGTTTCTTTAGAAATAAATAATGGACAAATGGAGTCTTTGGACGCCTCAGATGTAAAGTTATTCGCTGTCAAAGTGACGCCAAAATGAATGGGAGTCAATGGGATGCTAACAGCAGGTGATAGCCAGCTACAATGGCGGCCCCCGGAGGCAGCTTCAACTTCCGGCTGATGGATTACCCCCTTGGTCTGAAGTCAGTTTTTGAGGTGCCTTCGTGCGCAAACGCTGCCTGCAATAGGCAATGACTTTGACTTGACAGTCTCAAAACACGGTTTGAAATCGCTGGTGTTAATATGCTTTAGGACAAACCATGTGTAAATTCATAAGTCGACAGCATTGCTGAGTATTTTCTCCTTAAAACTGCAGTGAAACAAAGACAGTCTCAAAAACACGCTTTGAAATCGCTGGTGTTTCTGACGTCACAAACTACCTTGTTACCAATCAGATCAACGTGTGATCATCAACCAGTGGATCTCTGAGTGAGTGAGTGGAGGCGGGGCTCATTTGCATATTCATGGTACCGCGTATACTAAATGAAGCAAGGGTGTCGAGTTACATTCAAGATATTTTAAGGCATGAAGATTTTTTTTTCAAGGAAAAACGTTTAAATATGTCATTTTGGTGATCAAAGATGAGTTTTAAGGGATAAAATTATTGACTACTGGGGACTTTAATAAACAAGAAAACTAAGGAAACACTGGAAAGAATGAGAAACAAACTAAAAGTCCATGAAAACGAAGCTAAAACAACAGCTGAACGTGACATTCATTATAACTCAACGTGGATGTGATTATAACTTGCAGGTTTTTCTTCACAGAAAGTCCGCAGTGGCGAGTGGAAGGGTTACACCGGGAAATCCATCACTGATGTGGTCAATGTCGGCATCGGTGGATCTGATCTGGTTTGTGAAATCAAAACTCTATATTTTATTTTTTTCCCCCTGCTTTGGTGTTCTAGATCGGGGTTTTCAATCTTTTAGATGCTAAGGACCCCCATCCTAAAATTATACAGGCATCTATATTGTTGTTTTTATATACTGTGAAAAATGAATACTATAAATGTGTGTGTGTGTGTGTGTGTGTGTGTGTGTGTGTGTGTGTGTGTGTGTGTGTGTGTGTGTGTGTGTGTGTGTGTGTGTGTGTGTGTGTGTGTGTGTGTGTGTGTGTGTGTGTGTGTGTGTGTGTGTGTGTGTGTGTGTGTGTGTGTGTGTGTGTGTGTGTGTTTTCAGGGTCCTCTAATGGTGACAGAAGCCCTGAAGCCGTACTCTAAAGGTGGACCTCGGGTCTGGTTTGTGTCGAACATTGATGGAACGCACATCGCTAAGACTCTGGCTGAACTCAACGCTGAGACCACACTCTTCATTGTCGCATCGAAGGTATTCAGAAACTAAACATATTTTACAGCATTAGCAGAGATACACAAACAAGCAGAGGAAATAAAGTTTTTAAAAAGGCCATTTTATGCAAAGTCTTGATGTATTTGAACTCTACTTGAACAGGTTTTCCTGCTTGAATGTTGATTATTTTCTTCATATTCTCCATTGTTGCGGCTCCTCTCTTCCCAGTCTGTCAGTAACGCTCTGTTTACTTCCTGTCTCTATGAAGCCCCTCCTTCTGATAGCACACTGTGCTCTGATTGGTCGGCTGGATCAGTGTGTTGTGATTGGTCGAGCGCTTCGAGTGTGTTTGGGAAATGTCCTGCCCCTTCCCATAACCACCAGTTTAACACACTACTAACTAACTCAACCAGACTCCGCCATTTTATTCTGCGTATTAATTATTTAAATGAGGAATATTGTGACGTGTTCGTTCCCCGAAGAAACTCAAGACTATAATGAAGGCGTTTCAGGAGTTCAGAAACACTGACGCTGATATAGAGAAGAACTGGAGCTTTGCAGAGATTTTTCATGCTCAAACAGCAACAAAATCAACTTGATATTATATGTATCATAATGATAAAGTTGTGAAGTAGTTTGTTGTCTGTTTGTCTTCCTCAGACATTCACGACTCAGGAAACCATCACAAATGCTGAATCAGCGAAGGAATGGTTCCTGCTGGCCGCCAAAGACGTGAGTCGCAGGAGTTTACGTTGACGTGTATGAGATGTCTGATGAGTTTACGTTGACGTGTATGAGATGTCTGATGAGTTTACGTTGACGTGTATGAGATGTCTGATGAGTTTACGTTGACGTGTATGAGATGTCTGATGAGTTTACGTTGACGTGTATGAGATGTCTGATGAGTTTACATTGACGTGTATGAGATGTCTGATGAGTTTACGTTGACGTGTATTAGATGTCTGATGAGTTTACGTTGACGTGTATGAGATGTCTGATGAGTTTACGTTGACGTGTATTAGATGTCTGATGAGTTTACGTTAACGTGTATGAGATGTCTGATGAGTTTACGTTGACGTGTATGAGATGTCTGATGAGTTTACGTTGGCGTGTATGAGATGTCTGATGAGTTTACGTTGACGTGTATAGAGATGTCTGATGAGTTTACGTTACGTGTATGAGATGTCTGATGAGTTTACTTGACGTTATGAGATGTCTGATGAGTTTACGTTGACGTGTATGAATGTCTGATGAGTTTACGTTGACGTGTATGAGATGTCTGATGAGTTTACGTTGACGTGTATGAGATGTCTGATGAGTTTACGTTGACTGTATGAGATGTCTGATGAGTTTACGTTGACGTGTATGAGATGTCTGATGAGTTTACGTTGACGTGTATGAGATGTCTGATGAGTTTACGTTGACGTGTATGAGATGTCTGATGAGTTTACGTTGACGTGTATAGATGTCTGATGAGTTTACGTTGACGTGAAATGAGATGTCTGATGAGTTTTACGTTGACGTGTATGAGATGTCTGATGAGTTTACGTTGACGTGTATGAGATGTCTGATGAGTTTACGTTGACGTGTATGAGATGTCTGATGAGTTTAGTTGACGTGTATGAGATGTCTGATGAGTTTACGTTGACGTGTATGAGATGTCTGATGAGTTTACGTTGACGTGTATGAGATGTCTGATGATTTGACGTTAGACGTGTATGAGATGTCTGATGAGTTTACGTTGACGTGTATGAGATGTCTGATGAGTTTACGTTGACGTGTATGAGATGTCTGATGAGTTTACGTTGACGTGTATGAGATGTCTGATGAGTTTACGTTGACGTGTATGAGATGTCTGATGAGTTTACGTTGACGTGTATGAGATGTCTGATGAGTTTACGTTGACGTGTATGAGATGTCTGATGAGTTTACGTTGACGTGTATGAATGTCTGATGATTTACGTTGACGTGTATGAGATGTCTGATGAGTTTACGTTGACGTGTATGAGATGTCTGATGAGTTTACGTTGACGTGTATGAGATGTCTGATGAGTTTACGTTGACGTGTATGAGATGTCTGATGAGTTTACGTTGACGTGTAAGAGATGTCTGATGAGTTTACGTTGACGTGTATGAGATGTCTGATGAGTTTACGTTGACGTGTATGAGATGTCTGATGAGTTTACGTTGACGTGTATGAGATGTCTGATGATTTACGTTGACGGTATGAGATGTCTGATGAGTTTACGTTGACGATGTATGAGATGTCTGATGAGTTTACGTTGACGTGTATGAGATGTCTGATGAGTTTACGTTTAGACTGGTAGTTATGAGATGTCTGATGAGTTTACGTTTGACGTGTATGAGATGTCTGAATGAGTTACGTTATGAGTTATGATAGTCAGATGAGTTTACGTTGACGTGTATGAGATGTCTGATGAGTTTACGTTGACGTGTATGAGATGTCTGATGATTTACGTTGACGTGTATGAGATGTCTGATGAGTTTACGTTGACGTGTATGAGAGTCTGATGAGTTTACGTTGACGGTATAGATGTCTGATGAGTTTACGTTGACGTGTATAATGTCTGAGTTTACGTTACGTGTATGAGATGTCTGTAGAGTTTACGTGACGTGTATGAATTCTGATGAGTTTACGTGACGTGTATAGATGTCTGATGAGTTTACGTTGACGTGTAGAATGTCTGATGAGTTTACGTTGACGTGTATGAGATGTCTGAAGTTTACGTTACGTGTATGAGATGTCTGATGAGTTTACGTTGACGTGAATGAATGTCTGAATGAGTTTACGTTGACGTGTATGAGATGTCTGATGATTTACGTTGACGTGTATGAGATGTCTGATGAGTTTACGTTGACGTGTATGAGATGTCTGATGAGTTTACGTTGACTGTAATGAGATGTCTGATGAGTTTACGTTGACGTGTATGAGATGTCTGATGAGTTTACTTGACGTGTAAGAGATTCTGATGAGTTTACGTTGACGTGTATGAGATTCTGATGAGTTTACGTTGACGTGTATGAATTCTATGAGTTTACGTTGACTGTATGAGATTCTGATGAGTTTACGTTGACGTGTATGAGATGTCTGATGAGTTTACGATGAATGTGTTATGAGAAGTCTGATGAGTTTACGTTGACGTGTATGAATGTCTGATGAGTTTACGTTGACGTGTATAGATGTCTGATGAGTTTACGTTGACGTGTATGAGATGTCTGATGAGTTTACGTTGACGTGTATGAGATGTCTGATGAGTTTACGTTGACGTGTATGAGATGTCTGATGAGTTTACGTTGACGTGTATAGATGTCTGATGATTTACGTTGACGTGTATGAGATGAGATTTACGTTGACGTGTTGAATGTCTGAGGTACTGACTGTATGAATGTCTGATGTTTACGTTGACGTGTATGAGATGTCTGATAGTTTACGTTGACGTGTATGAGATGTCTGATGAGTTTACGTTGACGTGTATGAGATGTCTGATGAGTTTACGTGACGTGTATGAGATGTCTGAGAGTTTACGTTGACGTGTATGAGAGTCTGATAGTTACGTTGACTGTATGAGATGTCTGATGATTTACGTTGACGTGTATGAGATGTCTGATGAGTTTACGTTGACGTGTATGAGATGTCTGATGAGTTTACGTTGACGTGTATGAGATGTCTGATGATTTAACGTTGACGTGTATGAGATGTCTGATGAGTTTACGTTGACGTGTATGAGATGTCTGATGAGTTTACGTTGACGTGTATGAGATGTCTGATGAGTTTACGTTGACGTGTATGAGATGTCTGATGAGTTTACTTGACGTGTATGAGAGTCTGATGAGTTTACGTTGACGTGTATGAGATGTCTGATGAGTTTACGTTGACGATGTAATTAGAATGTCTGATGAGTTTACGTTGACGTGTATGAGATGTCTGATGAGTTTACGTTGACGTGTATGAGATGTCTGATGAGTTTACGTTGACGTGTATGAGATGTCTGATAGTTATAAGACGTATGAATTACGTTGACGTTGAGAATGTCTGATGAGTTTTACGTTGACGTGTATGAGATGTCTGATGAGTTTACGTTGACGTGTATGAGATGTCTGATGAGTTTACGTGACGTGTATGAGATGTCTGATGAGTTTACGTTGACGTGTATGAGATGTCTGATGAGTTTACGTTGACGTGTATGAGATGTCTGATGAGTTTACGTTGACGTGTATGAGATGTCTGATGAGTTTACGTTGACGTGTATGAGATGTCTGATGAGTTTACGTTGACGTGTATGAGATGTCTGATGAGTTTACGTTGACGTGTATGAGATGTCTGATGAGTTTACGTTGACGTGTATGAGATGTCTGATGAGTTTACGTTGACGTGTATGAGATGTCTGATGAGTTTACGTTGACGTGTATGAGATGTCTGATGAGTTTACGTTGACGTGTATGAGATGTCTGATGAGTTTACGTTGACGTGTATGAGATGTCTGATGAGTTTACGTTGACGTGTATGAGATGTCTGATGAGTTTACGTTGACGTGTATGAGATGTCTGATGAGTTTACTTGACGTGTATGAGATGTTGTCTGATGAGTTTACGTTGACGTGTATGAGATGTCTGATGAGTTTACGTTGACGTGTATGAGATGTCTGATGAGTTTACGTTAAACGTGTATGAGATGTCTGATGAGTTTATACGGTATGAATTCTGATGAGTTCGGTATGAGATGTCTGATGAGTTTACGTTGACGTGTATGAGATGTCTGATGAGTTTACGTTGACGTGTATGAGATGTCTGATGAGTTTACGTTGACGTGTATGAGATGTCTGATGAGTTTACTTTGACGTGTATGAGATGTCTGATGAGTTTACGTCGCTTATGAGATGTTGATGATTACGTACTGAATTTGAGATTTACATTGACGTGTATGAGATGTCTGATGAGTTTACGTTGACGTGTATGAGAGTCTGATGAGTTTACATTGACGTGTATGAGATGTCTGATGAGTTTACGTTGACGTGATGAGATGTCTGATGAGTTTACTTGACGTGTATGAGATGTTGATGATTTACGTTGACGTGTATGAGATGTCTAATGAGTTTACGTTGACGTGTATGAGATGTCTGATGAGTTTACGTTGACGTGTATGAGATGTCTGATGAGTTTACGTTGACGTGTATGAGATGTCTGATGAGTTTACATTGACGTGTATGAGATGTCTGATGAGTTTACGTGGACGTGTATGAGACGTCTGATGAGTTTACGTTGACGTGTATGAGATGTCTGATGAGTTTACGTTGACGTGTATGAGATGTCTGATGAGTTTACGTTGATGTGTATGAGATGTCTGATGAGTTTACGTCGACGTGTATGAGATGTCTGATGAGTTTACGTTGACGTGTATGAGATGTGTGATGAGTTTACGTTGACGTGTATGAGATGTCTGATGAGTTTACGTTGACGTGTATGAGATGTCTGATGAGTTTACGTTGACGTGTATGAGATGTGTGATGAGTTTACGTTGACGTGTATGAGATGTCTGATGAGTTTACATTGACGTGTATGAGATGTCTGTGCCACGCATTCATTTGTCTGTCGTTTTTACCATTCTCACAGAAATCTGCAGTTGCCAAGCATTTCGTGGCGCTCTCTACCAATGGAGTAAGTTCATAGTTTAGATGTAAAGGGCTCATATCATCACGAATTACATTTTCCATAAAACTTTAAAAATGAAACACTTCATTGTACTATTAAATCATATTGTAACCTACAAAACTGAAAACAAACCAAAAAGAGCATTTGTTGAAACTAAACTGCAAAAAAAAAAAATCTAAGGCAAGGCAAAGAAAGATTATTTATATAACACACTTCCTACACAGTGATTTTGCTCAAATCATTTATTTTTAAAAATACATTTACATAGAAGATGCACTTGAAAAAAATGCATTTTATATACAGAATTATTTTAGTATCATTGAGATATTATTATAGTTTTCATAAATATTTTATTATTATTTTTATTTTATATTTTCTGTTTTCAATTTAATTTTAAAGTTTTATTAATGTTGTTGTGTTTTGTCATTTGTTGTTTTTTTTGTTCTGTGTCTTAAAGATACAGTAGCAAAAAAAAATTGTCAAAGAGACTAAATTATGACTAATTGACCAGCATTATATTCTGGACATCTCAGGAGAAAACATAATCAACAAAAACATGACCTGAACCCTTTAAAAAAGCAGACATTTTAAATATTACATCAGATTTTTTAAGTTCTCAGACCCAACTTTATTCCCCTCTGTGTTTCAGCCCAAAGTGAAGGACTTCGGCATCGACCCGGAGAACATGTTTGAGTTTTGGGACGTGAGTGTGTGTCCGTCGAGGGCCTGAGTTATTTTTGCCCTGCTGAAGTGTGTGTGTGTGTGTGTGTGTGTGTGTGTGTGTGTGTGTGTGTGTGTGTGTGTGTGTGTGTGTGTGTGTGTTGTGTGTGTGTGTGTGTGTGTGTGTGTGTGTGTGTGTTGTGTGTTGTGTGTGTGTGTGTGTGTGTGTGTGTGTGTGTGTGTGTGTGTGTGCGTGCGTGCGTGTGTGTGTAGCAGCTGCTGGTAACCAGAGTCTCTCAACTGACTCGCAGTTATTCGTGATCCTGACCTTATCCGAGCTCAGGTCACTGGAAAGGCCGAGGAGCTACTTTTACTCACATTGTTGATATTTAAAGGGCAAGGTTCCTTACAATCCCGTTTATTATGGACACTATAAGCTCTTCAGCTTACTGTATGCTTGATCAAGTAAAGAAAAGCTTGATTCGTATGTTTACAAAACTTGAGTGAACATCTAATAATGCATAAATCACACTGATATGCAGTTTTGTATTGTTCCTCTTTTGATTTCAGTGGGTCGGCGGACGATATTCCTTATGGTCTGCAATTGGACTGTCTATTGCTCTTCATATAGGTGAGTGTTATCATGTGACTCTCACGTCAGACGATGAGTGTGAGAGATTCTCAAGCATCTGTCTGATCTCTTCTGTCGCAGGATTCGAGAACTTCGAGAAGCTGTTGGCTGGAGCTCATTGGATGGTGTGTTTTATTACTGAAGGAGGACCTTATCAGTATTTCACCTTCATTAGCAAACCATCAAAATGTGCTGAATTAAAACATTTAAAGTCAATAATTTATGTATAATGACTTGCAGATACACTTGCATTTGAAAAGTATGGGGCTGATAAGATTTTGTAATAAATAAAAAAAATGCAGTTAAAATGTCAAATTTATTAGAATTTTTAAAGAACTGTTTTCTATGTGAATATATAGAAAAGTGTAATTTATTCCTGTGATCAAAGCTGAATTTTCAGCATCATTACTCCAGTCTTCAGTGTCACATGATCCTTCAAAAAATCAGTATAATATAATGATTTGCTGCTCAAAAACATTTATTATCTTTATTACTAATGTTGAAAACAGTCGTGCTGCTTCCTATTTTTGTGGAAACTTTTTCAGGATTGTTTGATGAATACAAAGGCAGTGAAATAGAAATCTTGAAATGGAAAACTTGAATGCATCCTGTGCTGATATCTTTTAAAAAGCGTGCATAAACTCTCTGGCAGGACACTCATTTCCGCACGGCCCCTGTGGATGAGAACGCACCGGTTCTGCTCGCTCTGCTGGGCATCTGGTACATCAACTTCTTCCAGGCGGAGACACACTGCCTTCTGCCCTACGATCAGTACATGCACCGCTTCGCTGCGTACTTCCAGCAGGTATACACACACACGCCTGTACTGAGCTGTTGTTGGAGTGTGCTATATCTAATGCTGTGACTTTACAGGGTGACATGGAGTCTAATGGAAAGTACATCACTACTAAGGGTAACCAGGTGAACTATCACACCGGGCCGATCGTGTGGGGTGAGCCGGGAACTAACGGACAGCACGCTTTCTACCAGCTCATCCATCAAGGTGCACTCGCTGACCTGCTCCATCTCACGTACAGGACGAGGAGCGTCGGTCTGACCCTTCTGTCTCCTCCACAGGAACTCGCATGATCCCTGCTGACTTCCTCATTCCTGCCCAGACTCAACATCCAATCAGAAACAGCCTTCACCACAAGGTACCGAGCTGCAGGGTTTACTGAAGCACATTTCAGACAAATCATACTCGTGTGGGATATCAATCTATCAGTACATCGGAATTATGACATAAAAAGTAAAAATTTTGAAAAACGAAGTAATATTTATGAGATTGTTTTATGAAGGTGAAATTAAGACAGTAGTGATTATGAGACTTCAAAAATATGGAATTGGACAAAAAGTCAAAATCACGACTTTAAAAGTCATAATTATGACATAGTATTAAGTCAAAATTAGTGCGAGTTTTGACATGTCGTAAGTTATGACAGAAAAAGTCGAAATTATGACAGTTGTGCTTGTGAGATGAAAAGTTGAAATTATGACTTCAAAAGTCTTAATAATCACATAAAAAGTCAAAATTATGACAAAGTCATAATTATGACAAAAAGTCAAAATTATGAAAAACTAAGTAATATTTATGAGATTGTTTTATGAAGGTGAAATTATGACAGCAGTGATTATGAGACTTCAAAAATATGGAATTGGACAAAAAGTCAAAATCACGACTTTAAAAAGTCATAATTATGACATATTACATACTAAGTCAAAATTAGTGCGAGTTTTGACATAAGTTATGACAGAAAAAGTCAAATTATGACAGTTGTGTGATTGTGAAATGTTGAAATGAGATGAAAAGTTGAAATAAAAAGTCAAAATTATGACAAACTATGTCATTATTATGAGATTGCTTTATGAAGGTGAAATTATGACAGTAGTGATTGAGACTTCAAAAATATGGAATTGGACTAAAAGTCAAAATTAGGGCATAGTAAGTCGAAATCACGACTTTAATAAGTCACAAGTATGACAAAAGTCATAATTACTACACACTAAGTCAAAATTAGTGTGGGTTTTGACATGTCATAAGTTATGACATAATAAGTCGAAATTATGACAAAGTCACATTTATGAGATAAAAAGTTGAAATTATGACAGTTGTGATTATGAGATGAAAAGTTGAAATTATGACTTAAAAAGTCATAATAATCACATAAAAAGTTTAAATTATGACAAAAAGTCAAAATTATGAAAAACTAAGTAAAAATTTCTGAGATTGTTTTATAAATTCGAAATTATGACAGTAGTGATTATGAGACTTAAAAAAGATGGAATTGGACAAAAATCTAAATCACAATTTTAATAAGTCACAAGTATGACAAAAGTCATAATTATTACATACTAAGTAAAAATTAGTTCGAGCTTTGACATAAGGCATAAGTTATGACATGAGTCGAAATTTTGACAAACAAGTCACATTTATGAGATGAAAAGTCGAAATTATGACAGTTGTGATTATGAGATGAAAAGTTAAAATTATGACTTCAAAAAAGTCATAATTATTACATAAAAAGTCAAACATTATGACATAAGTCAAAATCACGACTTTAAAAAATCAAAATCATGACTAAATAAATCACTTCATGATTTCATGGTGACTTTAACTTTATTTTCTTTATGTGAAGCTGCTCTGAAGCAATCTGTATTGTACAGTATTAAATGCTTTATAAATAAAAGTGATTTGCCGTGTAGATCCTGCTGGCGAACTTCCTGGCGCAGACCGAGGCCCTGATGAAGGGAAAGACCACAGAAGAGGCGAAGACAGAGCTGGAAGCTGGAGGACTGAGCGGAGACAAGCTACAGAATATTCTACCTCACAAAGTGACAATATCAACTCAACCACTGGCTTATACTGACCCCTACATGACACACATCACCACTGCGTCCCATAAACACCTCACACTACTCTTATATTCATCCAGCATGTATCCCACAATCATGAGCTTCCAGTTCCAGTGTGATAAATAAGCAAGTTGACTCACGATTCGGTTCCAGATTTTCCATGCAAACTTTGCAAAATGCTAATTTTTATTTATTTAATATTTCTATTTTTATTTTAATTGCTCACATAACAGTGCAAATCACATGCAACATATTGAAGAACAATGTAGAATACTACTATTTTAATATTTATCATTGCGTAATGATAATTTCAGATGTTATTATTAAAAAATAGCTGTTATACAGTGTATAAGTATACAATAAGCAATACTACATTTTGAATTCTGAGTATTGCAGTTGCATTAAAACATCATCCATCTGTTTCTGTCCAGGTATTTCAAGGAAACAAGCCAACGAACTCCATCATCTTCAGAAAGTTGTCTCCGTATACTCTAGGCGTTCTGATTGGTGGGTTAAACGCTGTTTGAAATGTTTTAGTGTATTAAATATCATCAGATTTTCCTGTTCCTGACCTCTGACCTTTCTGAACAGCCCTGTACGAACACAAGATCTTCATTCAGGGAGTCATGTGGGAAATCAACAGTTTTGATCAGTGGGGGTGAGTCTGCGAATGTAGGAATATGATTAAATATATTGAGTTTTGATGCGTTAAGTAGATATTATTACCAGACCAGTTTTATTTTATTATTAGTTTTTAATAATATTGTAAAGTAGCTTTTATTGTATGTTTTATTATTATATTTTATATTTATAATTTTATTTTTGTAATTTTGTTTTCATTAGGTTAAAAAACATATGCCTAGTTTTTGTTAATTTTTAATTTTAGTTGTTTTAGTGCATCAAGATAAACTAAATTGATATCAGAAATGTTACATTATAAAAAAAAAAACATTTTCCTTAATTGAAATAAAACAAACTTATTTTACAGTTTTAGTTTTAGATGACTATAATAACTTGATAACTAGAATGTATCAAATAAAAAAGAATATAAACAATTTAGGAAGAATAAATAAAATGGTCTCTGGAACGTTAATGAAACAGAATGAACCTGTCAAAATAATTATATTTTTGATCCTGAGCTCAAGTTTAATTGGTTAAATAATTTATTATAAGACCAGTTTTAATTTAGTATAATTGAAATACTATTATAATTAATTTTTCATAATTTCTGTTTTCATTTTCACTTCTGTCAAAATTCTAGTTATGTCATTTTTATTCATCTTTGTTTTTTTAAATGTGCCTGTATAGTTTTCAGTATTTTTTCCAGTTTTAGTTTTAATTCGTTTAGTAATAATGGCCATTTTTGAAACGCTCTTTGTGAGGCTTTGAAACCTTTTTGAATCTTTTGTTTTTCGATTCAGTGATTCGCAGCGCGTATCAAACTACCAAACTCACGTGATTTCTGTATACGAGGCTTCGTTATTTCATAACGGTTTCGAAATTTGAATTGTTTGCCATTAGGGGGCGATTATCTCAGCGAATACGGTCTAAATGTTTTTTTACCTGATCTCGGGTCTGTTTTCTAAAGTTGCAGACAATTGTAATGACACATTTGTATAATAAAAAAGACGAGTATAGCTGGCCTGACTAGCCACGTCCCAAAACAATCCCAAAAAAATAATAAAATAGCACATTTTATACAGACACTTCATGTTTAATGATGATTTGTAGATTCCATTTGACTATCCTTTAAAGAAAACATTTGCAAATGGTTTGTAAAAGTGTGTGGCATTTCCAGCGCTTTGAATCAGTGAATCATTTTGAAGGAATTGATTCAATTGATTCAGAGTATTGAAAAGCTTTATTTCTCACATCACTATTGTTTAGTACATCAAGTTACATTTACATTTTACATTTATTCATTTAGCAGACGCTTTTATCCAAAGCGACTTACAAATGAGAACCATAGAAGCAGTTAAACTAACAGCAGGACAACAAAATGTAAGTGCTATAACCTTTCCAGTTTAATCCAACGTAGAATCCGTAATTTTTTTTTTTTTTTTTTTTTTTTTTTTATATATAACAGAAAGGAAGAGAAAGTGTTAGTATTACTGGAACAAGTGCTGCCGAAAGAGATGCGTCTTCAACCGTTTCTTGAAAATGGCTACGGACTCAGCAGATCTGGTTGAGTTAGGTAGGTCATTCCACCAGCAGGGAACAGTCATGGTAAAGGTCTGAGAAAGAGATCTTGTGCCTCTTTGACGTGGCACCACAAGACGACGTTCACTTGTAGAGCGTAAATTTCTGGATGGGACATAAGTCTGAAGTAATGAGTTTAGGTAAAAGGGAGCAGAGCCAGTGGTTGTTCTGTAAGCAAGCGTCAGTGACTTGAATTTGATGCGAGCTGCAACTGGCAGCCAGTGCAATTTTGTGAGGAGAGGAGTGACGTGTGCTCTCTTCGGCTCGTTAAAGACCACTCTAGCTGCAGCATTTTGGATTAGCTGCAGAGGTTTGATCGTGCAAGCTGGAAGACCAGCCAGGAGAGCATTGCAATAGTCCAGTCTGGATAGAACAAGCGCTTGAACAAGGAGTTGTGTAGCATGCTCTGATAGGAAGGGCCTGATCTTCCTAATGTTGTACAAAGCAAATCTGCAGGACCGGGCAGTTTTAGTAATGTGGTCTGTGAAGTTCAATTGATCATCAATAACAAATCCAAGGTTCCTGGCTGACCGTGATGGAGTTATGGATGACGGGCCTAGTTGAATAGTGAAGTTGTGACAAAGTGTTGGTTTGGCCGGGATAACAAGTAGCTCAGTCTTCGCAAGGTTAAGTTGAAGATGGTGGTCTTTCATCCAGTCAGAGATGTCTGTCAGGCAAGCTGAGATGCGAGCAGCTACCGTCGGATCATCAGGCTGGAATGAGAGGTAGAGTTGTGTATCATCCGCGTAGCAGTGATAGGAAAAGCCATGTTTCTGAATCACAGTTCCTAGTGATGTCATGTAGATGGAGAAGAGAAGTGGTCTAAGCACTGAGCCCTGAGGCACCCCTGTAGGAAGATGTTGTGACTTCGACACCTCACTCCTCCACGACACCCTGAAGGACCTACCTGAGAGGTAAGACTTGAACCATTGGAGTGCAGTTCCCGAGATTCCCTTCATCTTTAGGATTGACAGGAGGATCTGGTGGTTAACTGTGTCAAAGGCAGCAGACAGATCTAGCAGGATGAGAACTGAGGATTTGGAAGCTGCTCTTGCCAGTTTCAGGGCTTCGATTACTGAGAGCAGCGCAGTCTCAGTTGAGTGTCCACTTTTGAAACCAGACTGATTGTTGTCCAAGAGGTTGTTCTGTGTGAGAAAGGAAGAGATCTGGTTGAAAACAACTCGTTCAAGTGTCTTCGCGACGAATGGAAGAAGGGATACCGGTCTGTAATTATCCAGATGTGCTGGATTAAGAGTAGGTTTAAGTTAAACTAAATAAAAATGATAGCTGTTTTCTCAGCACCCAGCTTTATAATTGTAACGGTCAGGATGAGGAAGAAGACTTTATTTTACAAAGCCAAAAGAGAATAAACAAACACTAGAAACGACGCAACATTCAACGCCAGACAAAGACAAACTAAACTGAGGTCATTATAGACACAGAGAACTAATGATCTAAACGAGGAACAGGTGTGAGAAATCAATGAAACAATGAGTAACCATGGCAACCAATACATAAACACAGGGAATAATGAGAAATAAACTAAATGTCCATGAAAACAAAGCTGTAAGAACTAAACTGAACTGTTTCAAGTAACAAAAATGTTTTCTTACGGCTTTAGTTTTAGTTGCAGACTCATTTGGAGATATCTTCACGTCTGTGTTCTCTCTGTTCTCAGCGTGGAGCTCGGGAAACAGCTGGCGAAGAAGATCGAACCCGAGCTTCAGGATTCTGCCGAGGTCGGTTCCCACGATTCATCCACCAACGGCCTCATCAACTTCCTCAAGAAGAACTTTGCCTGAATCAACCATGTATTCCTTCACCTTTTCCCAGAATCCCCTGCTGCAAACCTTTGGCATTTTTTGGCACAATATTAAATATATTGCACCAACATTTTTTAATTAGATTTTTAAATATTTTGAAACTAAAATGTAGTTAATTTTTAACAGACAGTTAATGCATTATTGTGTAACCATAAATAGGCAGTATTGTGTTAATTTATGATTATGCATAATTAAAAAAATTACCATCTTTGTTACACCAAACTCTGTGAAATATCCCTCATCTGAAGCACGTGTTTTACAGTTTGTACTTCATGAAAGTTTCTGTTTTCATCACATGTGGGAATCTTTTTCCCCCCAAAATAAATCACTTTGCACTGAATTTCTGTTCAGAATATAGTCATAAAAATATCACTATTTGAGCAGTAAATAGTGTGAACACAAAGCATGAACTGATCAAATGTAAACACTGCAATCTAAGTCACTTTGGATATAAGAATTTGCCAAATCAATAAATCCCAGACAGCAACATAGTGTCATCCCAGACCCAGTACATGTGGATTCCTCGGTACCGGATCTGGGCCGGATCTGGGTCGGCACTATGTTGCTGTCTGGGATATAAATGCACACTGCAATGGATATTGTAATGTATCCCACAATGCAATATGCTCAACTTCACATTTCCAAGGCTGCGTCTGAAATGGCATACAGTCTTGAGTAGGCACTTGTTTTGAATACTTCACGACTGCTAAAAAGTGTTTGATATAATATGAGTGTAATCTGGACGTACTTCATTCTCCATGATGTCATTGTCATGTGACACATCCAGCGTCAGTTCCGTCGCTTCACTGCCATTCACAAATCCTCTCCCGTGGCCTCATGGGATAGTAAAGTGAATACACATTTCTTTTAGTAGTAGGTCATCCGTGTACTTTTTGCCGACTCTTTTGAGTTCTGTGAATTTGGACATACTTCTTTTGTCACATACTGTTTTTGGCCTACTATATAGGGTAAGATGACCCATCACCTTCATTTTTTCTCCTGCCCGTAATTGACACAAAATCTAATCTCAGAGCTTTTGATGAACGGCTTTGCTATTTTTCATCTGAATGTCAACATTTGTGAGATTTAGCCGAAACAGTTTTGAGAATTATTGATCTAATTTTGTGTCTCTTGAAAATAGTGAACTATGACACTGTATCGAATATCAAAGTTTTTTTAGTCTGTTTGTTAATGAGGGATTTGTGGACACATTCATATTTAGTTATAGTTTTTATTTTGAAGTAAAAAGATAAAATTAGACCCTTGGGGTAAGATGGGCCAGCACAATTAGCACTGAAGGCCCAGAGTGACTAATGTTGTTATTTTTAAATGTAATAATTATTGTAATTAATGGGGTTATTATTCAGTATTTCCATGAATTAGATGTACATTTGTACATTCTTTGCTTTCATTAAAACCTATAGGTTAGTTTAATTAAATCATTCAATATGTGTTCTTGCTATTATGACATATCTTCAATTCAAATATAGGCAAATATTCATATGCCTATATATATGACACAGAATCATTTTACCTTTCGGATGAATCTCTCTTACTGGGATTCTGCTTGGTCTGTCATCGGTTATTCTTCCATTATTATCAACTAAATTGTCAAAATTCACTTTAAAAAAATACATAGATATTAATAAGAATTATATCAAAGGTCATTTGTACATTCTGTTAAAGTTTAGCATTTTGTTCGATAACTAAATTAGCAAATGTTTCTATTTATTTCCTATAATAACACATTGGCATCCTGCACATGGTAAACTTATATCTGGAATATTATATATATATATATATGAATATATAGTGTAATTTATTCCTGTGATCAAAGCTGAATTTTCAGCATCATTACTCCAGTTTTCAGTGTCACATGATCCTTCAGAAATCAATATGATTATTTGATGCTCAAGAAACATTTATGATTATTATAATTTTTTTCAGGATTCTTTGAAAGTTCAAGAGAAAATTAAATTAACAAAAGAAATATTTAGCATTATTATAAATGTCTTTACTGTCACCTTTGATCAATTTAATGCGTCCTTTCTGAAGAAAAGTATTAATTTCTTTAAAAAAAATCGTATTGACCCCAAACTTTTGAACAGTAGTGTATATAATATATATGTATATATATATATATATATATATGGAAGAGATCAGTTGCATCTGATTTTCATAGCAGATCAGAGGACGAGTTGTTCTCCAACACCAGGTGGCGCTGTAAGTCCATATGCGTAACAGTTCACCAGTTTCCCAGTTCCCAGTGTTTCCCTCTTTTGAATCATGAGGTCAAAGGTCAGTTGTGTTCTGTTCCACTCAAATCCCAAATCACACAGTCAGAACCAAAACTCACATCTGGAAAACATCATGTAATGAACAACAGTAAATGACCCTATATTACCACACAGAAATGTTAAATTGCACGAGTTTTGGAGCTGTAAATAATTCCTGCATCCGATGAAATGATTGACAGATCAGAGAGAAATCTCAGAGAGAGAGAGAGAGAGATCAGATCAGGGGGAAATGTGCCTGTTGCCTGGCAACATGTCTTTCACTTCAAACATCACACGCCCGGTTATTTCCGGCTTATTCCTGGAAGAAGAAATAATAATCAGGAGGAGAATGATTTCTGAAGTTTCATCTGAGCTGAGATAAAACTGGCGGTGTGCAAAATGAATTAACATATCAAGATCAAGGCAATGCAGTTACCGTGGCAACAAGGCTAAAAACTGTAGTAGTCGACGGTGATCTGGCATTTTCCATAAACGGAGCTGGTGTCCATTTCATTAAAGCAATAAAGCCTAGAGTCTCCTGTTCAATCCAGCAATAATGTGAGATAAGAGACTCGTCAGCCACTCTGAAGGAGACACGTTTCTCCATCATTTCTGCTCAATTACTCATATCTGATGTGCTTTCTTTCTAGTGAACGCATGGAATTACTTGCTTGTGTAAAAAAATACTGTACTATTGAACAACCACTGAACATTAATATATAATGCCAAAACATTTGGTCTGTCTCACCTCAGGGGCCTCAGCCTTCATGACTGGATCCAACATGAAAGAATAAAATCATTTTAATAATAATAAAAAAGTTATGAAATTTGGCACACAGACAGAGGAGTCTAAAATGTCACTACAGCAAATTTGGAGTCTCTAACTCAATCCCTCTAGCGCCATCAACTGTCCAAAGTTGCACTCGCGTTTGTTAAGAACTTAAATACTAACAATAATTCGGCCATTTTGAATTTTGAGAAAAACGTATGCTCCTCCTGGGCCATTACTCTGATTTCCACAAAAAATGTTATCAGTGTAATGGAGGATCTTTGTTGTAATTTACTCAAATGCATCACTGCTTTAACGGGACGCTGTTTGCTGATTTATACATGCACAATGTTGTTCTGTGCATACAGCATAACTTTCACATGCTATTTTTTGCATGCATGTACACTAGTGCAGACCGAGCACGGCCTTTGACATCATCCCTGTATTTATTTGAGGTCACTGGCACCAGATTTCATCCGTCCTCATGGACTTTCATTCATTCACTGTTCAAACTCCATCACAGAAGTCACGGGAGGCCAGAGACTCATGGAAAACTTTGCTACTGAACTGATCTCCTCATGCGATCAGCTGTGATTCTTCAATCTAGCAAAACAAGAGCAGCAAAAAGTCCCGTGATTAAATTACACATCAATCTAATGGCAGAGATGCCGAGTGGAGCTCTGATTCCCAGCGTCACGGCTGGATTTAACACACACACACACACACACACACACACACACACACACACACACACACACACACACACACACACACACCACACACACACACACACAACACACACACACACACACACACCACACCACACACACACACACCACACACACACAACGTTCCCACGGATCCGGCAGTTATGGGAAGCCAATCCTCACTGTCCAGAGATTTTTGGGTGGTCCTTTGGCCTGGAGCCCCGACACTGTCATTGACAAAGAAACCCGGTTTGACATGTAAAATCTGCTCCAGAGTTTCAGCACTGATCTGGTGTCAGTGAACCTCTGATTCAGCACGATTTACAGCGGAGACCAGAATATCACAGAGACATGTGGGCAGGGTTGCCAGGTCTGTGTAACAAAACCAGTACATGGCAATAGCGGGCCTGGACCGTGGAGTATGGGCGGGCCTGGGCTGTGGCCTTAATCAGTACCACTGCCCCCCCAAATATTCTTGGGACGAGACCATAGACAGTAAAAGAAATGGACACAGCGACCCCACTTCAACGGATAAAAGTGAAGTCAATTAGAAGCACTCACTTCCTGATTGCCAAGCGCACTGTGCATACTCAAACTGAGCTTGATGACGGAGATGTGACGTGCATACCTGTCAAGTTTTGGATTTGAAAATAAGGGAAATATTCCAGCGCCCACCGCGAGCAGTCCCACCACCCCAACCAAGCTCCAGTATCCCTTACATTTTAAGACATGATAGCCGAAATAAAAACACAGAAGGGTATATATGAAGAGCATTTATTTAAAGGCTTATTTGCATATTTTTTGTTCATTTAACATTGCTTGTCTTTACATTTACATTTTATTTTCATTCCACACATTCTTTTCATTTCATATAGCTTTTCTTTTACAGTTTTTCTTTTCACTTCACATAACTTTTCTTTACTCTTTTAGTGAGTTATTGTACAGATTTGTTACAGACTTTGCATTCTTTAAGACTGTTTTGGAAGGAGTGTATTTGTGGGCTGGGCCAGAGTGATTAATTTTACATGAGAGTAGAGCAAACAGTTCTGTTGTCTAACGTCATCCTATTCTCAGTAACGATCTTCCGTACCATGCTAAAGTCGCAGTTACAAAACTTACAAAACACGTGACTGTCCCCCACCCTGCTCCTCTTCAGAAAAGTAAATTCGCTGTCCCATTGATCGCAGTATTTACATTTACATGTCACTCATCATCTGAACTCACACACTAACCTCGCGACAACTGTCACCTACAGTACGTAGTATCGCGGTTATCGCGAGGCTAGTGACAGAGATCAGATTGGGAATGTTTTTTTTTTTACTCTGCCCGGTCCAGGGTATTATTATTTTTTAATAACGCAGGTTAAAATACGGGAGATTTACGGGAAAATACTAATACGGGAGGACGGCGGGAAAGAAGGGTAAAATACGGGACTTTCCCGGCCAAAAGGGGATACTTGACAGGTATGGTGACGTGAGCAACCTGACTGACAGTTGTACGTCTTCTAGTAGTGGTGCCAAGAGGAATCTGAATCATTCCCTTCCGAATCTTGCAGAGCCGGAGATCGTGAGTATTAGCTGTTCATGAGCTCGTAGCAGGAGCAACTTTATGACTCTCTATGGGCTTCTTCCCCGACTTTATGCCTCCACGTCCCCCCGATTGAGCGTGAGCTTCTACTTCTGTCTATACGGTAATTTCTCTAGTGTGCGACACATACCCCTTTTCCACCAAGGCAGAGCTGGTGCTGGTTCGGAGCCAGAGCCTAGTTTCAATTCGGTTCTTTGTTTTTCCACACACAAAGCACCAGCTCCGAACCAGGAAAAGTGGTTCTTAAGTAGCACCAAATCATTGCTGGTCTAGAACGGAGCCAAGTAAGAACCGATTGCGTCAGGGGCTGGGGCGGGGTTACCGTGACCAACAAGAAACTTGTGACCGCCATTTTTAAATAGCAGCTAGTCGAGCTAATAGCAGCTTGATTATTATATCCGTCTATGTAAGTTACGGCGAGCTGCACAAACGCGTTGGATTCCGATGTATTTTTGTAAACCCATGAGCATCCATAGTAACGCAACGTCCGTTATTGTTGATGGCTTGTTCGAGATGCATCGGAGCGGCGCGGACCGATCGGAGCTGCGGGAGTGTTTGGAGATCATACGACTCCTTGTGCTTTTGGATCGCTTTCGCAGTGCTTTGATGTCATGCGGCGATCGATCTGCGTGGAGCCGATGCATCTCGAACAAGCCTAGCGTGTTTGTATTTGGCGCTACCGCACTAGCGTTGCTGGGCAACATGAGACGTATGCAGTGACGTAAGATCTGGCTCTGTTGTGGCTCTCAAGCCGGTGGAAAGGCAAACCGGTTCTTAGTAAGCTTGTCAGTCGAACCAACTCCGAACCAGCTCTGGCTCTGAACCAGCACCCGGTTCTTGTTGGTGGAAAAGGGGTAAGAGAGTCGCGTGTTATGACACAATCGTTAGCCTATTTTTTACAAAAACTGCTTCTACTGGGCCATAACGTAAGATACAAGGTAATGGAGCCTTTTATACGTTGTCGTGTTTCTTTAGAAATAAATAATGGACAAATGGAGTCTTTAAACATCTCAGATGTAAAGTTATTCGCTGTCAAAGTGACACCAAAATGAATGGGAGTCAATGCAATGCTAACAGCAGGTGAAGGCTTGTTAGCCAATAGCGGCCCCCGGGGAGACTTCAGTTTCCGGCTGGTGGATTACCCCCTTGGACGAGACTCTGGTGTGGCGGTGGCCATCTTGGTCGAGGACTGGCTGGAGCCGGTGTGTGCTGCCCACACACTCAAAATAGCCGTAGTGACCATGATGAGTGCTGTATTTTCCAGAGCTGAATCAGGCGTGGCGGCCATCTTGTCTGAAGACACAGGTTTGGCAGGCATGATGTGAAGAAGCTCAGGCTCGGCAGGTACTGTGGGGTTGCGGGGCTTCTCATCCGCAACAAATCTCCTGAGCCGCTCAACAAAAGGGCATAGTCTATATGTATTGGGTCAGGGAAAAGTGAATTTCCCCCTGACAAACAAGACCCACCCTAAAAATGTCCTTAAACGCAACGTCATTAAAATCAACCAATCAACATAGTCCTCCAGGATGATTGCCCTGCCGTAACATGGAGGGCAACTGCTGGGTTCATTGTTGTTGGGTCAAGTATTGAAACATAGTCCACTGAAGGCAAGTTTGTAGAGAACCCAAATGCAGTTTATTTTCAGACTGTGACATGACCCACAGAGTTTACATTGAAACAAGTCTAATAGACAAGGGACACCTGTGAACAATGAACCAATGACAGCACAGAACACATGGCAGGATCACATGACTAGAACAGGGGATCACATGACAGACATGAATCAGGAACATGACACAAAACCAAATCATGTCAGAAGTGCATTTAAAATCCATGTGGTTAAAATGTTGCTTTTAATGTTGTTTATGTCTATGTGGTGATTTTAATATGGTTTAAGACAAACCGTGAGTAAATTCAAGTCGACAGCATTGCTGAGTATTTTCATCTTAAAACTGAAAAAATAAAACAAGGTTTGAAATGGGTGTTTCTGACGTCACAAACTACTTGGTAACCAATCAGATCAACGTGTGATCGTCAACGAGTGGATCTCTGAGTGAGTGAGTGGAGGCGGGGCTCATTTGCATATTCATAGAACCACATATACTAAATGAGGCAAGGGTGTCGAGTTACATTTAAGATATTTTAAGACATTAAGAATTTTTTTCCAAGGAAAAAAATATGTTATTTTGGTGATCAAAGATGAGTTAAAAGGGATACAATTATTTTGAGGGGGAGATGACCTTATGAAAAAGAAGTACACTTTAGCATGCATGCTTTTAAAAAGAGTGCAAATTACAGAAATAAAACATTTCAAAAGACTTTCTTTATGCAAACTGAATGCAATGTTTTCACAATTAATTGCATGTTATTTGCAATTGAATGAAAATGTATTAGTTTAAATGTATTTTAAATGCAGTTAGTTGCACTAAAGGTTTTGACCCACTGAAGGACTTTTTAGTACATCTTTATATGTTATTTCATAATTACTTCTATTGTCTGAAATGAAAGTGTGCTGCATGTTTTACAGTCTCTGAAATGAACT
This sequence comes from Chrosomus eos, assembly GCA_036326025.1. Taxonomy (NCBI): domain Eukaryota; kingdom Metazoa; phylum Chordata; class Actinopteri; order Cypriniformes; family Leuciscidae; genus Chrosomus; species Chrosomus eos. The sequence goes on along the minus strand of CM070824.1, from coordinate 44,142,179 downwards.
GAGAAGCATTTATGTTAAACTAAAATATACTTCAATGTTAAATTTGTACGTCATGTATTGTAAATCACATATGAATTGCAATTTAATACATTTACAATATATATTAAATATAATATCAAATAATCCTGCAGATAAAATTATTACAAATATACTTTTAAGATTTGAAGTACAGTACAAGTGCCCGTTCGATGCAATTAGGCACACTTGTGTTTCACAGATGGCAAGTGGAAATAAAGAGAAAAACAGTAAGAGTCTCATTAAAGTGAAAACACTTGTGCTGTGTGTCATCGAGCCGCTAATGAACTCAACACCGCTTCTGTTCAACACAGACTAATAACTCAGTTTTAGTGTCTATCATAAACACAATTACAGACTTCATGCCATAAACTGAACTGTAATGACTTCAATCCATGGGCTTAAATCCACACATTTAATTGTTTATAAATTGTCATTATACATTTAGATAGTAGATAATAATATTTAATTTAATAGAAATTCATAAGAAACAAGAACATATTTAGACAAAAATGTTGTGTATATATAAAATGTATAAAGAATTATATATACATACGGTATAAAATGTATAGGTAAAATGTTTAAAGAATTATGTATATTTCTGTATAATAATGTAATATAAGGAAAAATATTCAGACTAAATCTATATGTGTATACCCCCCCCCCCCCACACACACTTTTAGTCTGAATGTTTAATATGCCATTCTTTTCTTTTTTATATATTATTACTTTTATATGTATTATATTTCTGCAGTCTGATGTAAACCCAGATGAACACAGATTAGAAATAAAGCACAGAGATTAAAAGAAGTTGTTGTTTACGACCTAATTAATGTTTAATCCTAAAGTCTCCTCAGCAACATTAAAACAGCAAAGCAGCTGAAGAACGATCCTCTGATCCGATTACTGGCAAAACCAATCAAACAAAAGCTGATGGCAACTTAACTTAAAACAGCAATAATTGGTAACGCCTTTATTTTGAGGATCTTTGCATGTCAAGTAACTCTCATATTAAGAGTATTAGACTGTTAGGTTCGGGTTAGTACAATAACTTGACATGTAGTTGCAAAATTACTTACAGTCAGTGGATTGTCTAAAGTGGACAATCAAAATAAAGTGTTATCCAATAATTTGATTTGAAAAAGTCCATATGTAAACGACACATAACTGAGAACTCACTATCAGACATCAGGGAGTGGCCAGTGTGTGCGTGCTGGACTGAGATTACTGATCTGATATCAGCGCTGAATAAACACTCGGATACCACAGGAAAAACACTGGAAAACAACAAGAGGCTTGTGCTGGAAAACTGCTGGAAACCAGGAGAGAGTGGAGAGCGCAAAGATCTCACTCAAAAGCAAATCACTTCAGACTTCAGTCAGTATGGCCAACAGGAAGTGATGTCATGCTCTTGGGATGCTGATTTGAATAAACCAATTGAAAGAAACAAATAATACATTCAAGATGTTCAAGGGCCAGATTTACTAACAGCTTGCACATATCATGTGACACTGAAGACTGGAATCATGGCTGATGAGAACTCAGAACTCAGAGATCACATAAATTAATTATATTTTAAAGTATATTAAAATAATTTTCACAATATTAGTTTTTTCTGTAATACAAGACTTATTTCAAAAACATAAAAATGAGTAATGTTTCCAAACTTTGACTGGTACTCAATGTATATACACACTCACCTAAAGGATTATTAGGAACACCACACTAATACTGTGTTTGACCCCCTTTCGCCTTCAGAACTGCCTTAATTCTACGTGGCATTGATTCAACAAGGTGCTGAAAGCATTCTTTAGAAATGTTGGCCCATATTGATAGGATAGCATCTTGCAGTTGATGGAGATTTGTGGGATGCACATCCAGGGCACGAAGCTCCCGTTCCACCACATCCCAAAGATGCTCTATTGGGTTGAGATCTGGTGACTGTGGGGGCCATTTTAGTACAGTGAACTCATTGTTATGTTCAAGAAACCAATTTGAAATGATTCGAGCTTTGTGACATTGTGCATTATCCTGCTGGAAGTAGCCATCAGAGGATGGGTACATGGTGGCCATAAAGAGATGGACATGGTCAGAAACAATGCTCAGGTAGGCCGTGGCATTTAAACGATGCCCAATTGGCACTAAGGGGCCTAAAGTGTACAAGAAAACATCCCCCACACCATTACACCACCACCACCAGCCTGCACAGTGGTAACAAGGCATGATGGATCCATGTTCTCATTCTGTTTACGCCAAATTCAGACTCTACAATCTGAATGTCTCAACAGAAATCGAGACTCATCAGACCAGGCAACATTTTTCCAGTCTTCAACTGTCCAATTTTGGTGAGCTCTTGCAAATTGTAGCCTCTTTTTCCTATGTTTAGTGGAGATGAGTGGTACCCGGTGGGGTCTTCTGCTGTTGTAGCCCATCCGCCTCAAGGTTGTGCGTGTTGTGGCTTCACAAATGCTTTGCTGCATACCTGGGTTGTAACGAGTGGTTATTTCAGTCAAAGTTGCTCTTCTATCAGCTTGAATCAGTCGGCCCATTCTCCTCTGACCTCTAGCATCAACAAGGCATTTTCGCCCTTGACCAGGACCACACCCCTAAATGCATTGAAGCAACTGCCATGTGATTGGTTGATTAGATAATTGCATTAATGAGAAATTGAACAGGTGTTCCTAATAATCCTTTAGGTGAGTGTATATATATATATATGCCAAAATCAAATATGAAAAATACATAAGAATAAAATTTACACTATTTTAAGGTGTCCGTGTTACAGTGTAATTGTACATTTAAGTAATATTAATTAACATGTACTTATATAGGATTAGATGTGGTTAGGGTTAGTTGCATCATTTATATTTCTTACTATATTACATGTAACAAGGACACTGTAAAATATATAAAATACTGATTTTATAAGAAATGCCTAGTGAGACATTCATTTGTTCCTTTTTTATTTTGTTATTAAAAAATAATTCAAAAGACCTGTAAATGAAAGTGAGTGTGAATGAGATGTAGTTTCCACACAAATATCATAGTCACACAGTTTAAGTTAACTAAAAAAACCACTTTATTGAAAAAGCAGATTACATAAATCTACGGTTAAATGATACGCCCCGACTTTTCATACATTAAATAAGTTTAAACTTTTCACGTTTAGATAAATAAATCTACTTTGCTTTTTCTTTATTTATGAAATATCTAGGAAATCAAAACATTGTACGATAAAAAAGTGATGCAACAGAACGTAAGATGTGCATTTTTAAGAACTAACTGAAGGAAAGCTACCGGATCTCTGATAAATGCAGGAAATACATTCTACACTTTATTTACAGGGACTCTAACGTTGTGCTATACAATAGTAGTACGTTTTAAAAGTGGATTAAGACAACGTGGAGAAAAATATTACGCACTTTAAAACAACAACACACTGGTGGGAATGATATAACGTTACTGAACCGTTTAAAGGAATGTTCTGTCATCACACTGAATATTCATGCTGTCGATTACCATAGAAAATACATCAGCAGCTAAAAAACTACAACGATTTGATTTTCTCTGGGAGTCGACGGCATTAATCCAGAATATTGCTTTAGCTAAATCTGCGGGAAAGCTCTCAGACCACTGAAAGCCGGTCCGGATGACGAGAAGTGATCAGCACACACACACATCTTCACATCAGTACATCACAAGCTTTTAAAGCAGAGAAGAAGTCACTGGATTTAAAAAACAACGCTCTGTATCAGATCAGAAACATGTCAGTAGTATCACAGCAGACAGAAGTGTGTAACAGGAGTAACAGGAGTGTGTACAGCAGACAGAAGTGTGTAAGAGAAGTGTGTAACAGGAGTGTGTAAGAGAAGTGTGTACAGCGGCCCAGACAAGCATTAGACGCTTCAAACGCTCTGCACACCTCAGGATCTTTCTTCCTCGGATTTCACCAACTAGATCTATTGTTTTAGCATTTCAAACCAGACAAACTGCTTTTTGTGTCCAAAGTGTCTTTATAATGAATGACACTTGCATTGATATTTGATTTACACTCTTAGAAGAAAAGGTTCTATATGGAACCTTAAGGATTCCGTCAGGCACTTCATACAGAATATAGAACCTTTCAGAAGTTCCATCATTTCTGGATTTATTTAGCTTTAATGAATTCATTTTGTTTTCATTTATTTTATGAATTAAACAGCTTGTAAACATGCCAATACAAAAAAATTGAAATAACACATTATACGCAAGTATTATGCAATCATTTAAGACATTTCGAACCTTTTTGGCATAAATTTGGCATAGTGAGTCGAGAGGTTCAATAGAACTTTGTTTCCGAAGAGTGTAATGCAATTCAGATGTTTTTAAGTGTGTAAATACTTATCAGGGTCACTGTATATAGAACACACACACACACACACACACACACACACACACACACACACACACACACACACACACACAACACACACACACACACACACACACACACACACACACACACACACACACACACACACACACACACACACACACACACACACACACACACACACACACACACACACGAACACACTCACAACACCTCCTAACCAGATGCAATGCAATAAGCCTCGAGCGGCATCCAATTTTCATTCATTCATTTTCATATTCAAAAATAGATTTCGGTTTGATAATTTCATTCCCAGACTTTTACACATTCATGACTTTATTATTCTGACGTGTGCAAAATGTTCTGTTGCTCGTACTTTGATTGCATCACGGCTGGTTTGGACAGCGGGTTACACACACACCACACACACACACACACACACACACACACACATGCAGGACAAATGCAGGTGATCTCTGGCAGGCCTGGTTGAGTCCAGCACATCCAGGCTTGACCTTTGACCCCGGCGCACATCAGAGTCTCCTGAGACACGTTACAGTGCGTGTCCTCCACGTTAAGGAATATGTAAGGCAGAAAGGCACCTCATCCGGAGACAAACCAGTGTCTGAAGAGTTGTGCTGGTGTCGTCACGGCCTCTCTGACTCCGGCCAGAGAGATTCAAAGTCACACTTCTGCAAAATATACATGTTAGTCCTGCTATATGCAGCAGGGTTCACAAGAAGAACATGCCAGCTGTGTGCCAGCAATGCATCAGTGTTCGGCCCACTGCCGCCACCAGTTTAGGCCTTTAATTGATGCTTAAAGGGACAGTTCACTATTATTCACTCACCCTCATGTCATTCCAAAACTGTACAAGACACCTCAGGTTAGTATGGTAAAATATTAGATATCACTATAATTCCCCAGTGATTAATCACAGTAAACTCAGACAATAGTTCTGAACTATACGTTTTCTGAAATGCTGTTTGAATATGCAAATAAGGCATTATCTAATTAAATATGCACTATTTGCATACCTTTCCAGAACAGAAATCTGAACATTGGTTTTGAGAAAACAGCCTTTAAATACCGTATATGAGTTGTAACGAAATCTATAGACACAAATGGAGAAAGTGTTATAACATAAACACTGTGTATTTTGGACGTTTTCTTTCAACTGGTCTGAATAAAAACATTTTATGGACAGAAAACGAGCCTCAAAATTAACCAGTGCATGAAAAACAATGGTTTTACCAGTTGTGTCTTGCCTTAAAAAGGCATTAAAAAAATTTTCAATTATTGTATTTATTGCAATTATTGATTTATTTCAATAAATAAAAGTCATACCAGTTTGAAGCAACATGAGTGTGAATAAATGATCAATGCGATTTTCATTTTTAGTGAACTGTCCCTTTAAAGACCCGGGCAGCTTGGCACAAACAGCGGCGCTCACACACACACACAGAAACGGTGCATGTCGAAGGCAGTGAGCGAGGTGACGGGATATTCGATGAAGGCACAAGAAGTCGTAATCTCAGTCTGTGTGTGTTCAGTGCTGTGTTCTGGCGTTCAGAGGACCGTTCCCAAACAAGTGGAAATATATTGATTTCCCAGTTTATTGTTTGGGGGAACGCAATAATCCTCTGGCTTGTCGTTACACCGTTCTCCTTCTTCAGTGCGAGTCCGTGAGTTCACAGTTCAGTGACGTGCAGCGGGTAGCTCGGGGGCGGGTGTGTTGGTACAGGGGTCTTTAACCGGTGCAGATGGCATCGGTGGCACAGCAAGTGCCCCTCCAGCGGGTAACAGCGATGCCCCTCTTCATCATTTAACTGAAGACCACAATCCTGAAAGACACGTGTTATTTTCTCAGCATGTTTGATAGAAAGGAAGTCAGGCCCAATAAAATGCATCAGAATACAGTGAATCATCATCATCATCATCATCATCATCATCATCAGTCTCGTGGCAGGACCTACACTGTAAATCATTTAATGAACAACGCTTCCTTTTTAGATGGAAATTAATTTCCTTCTGCAAGCCAACTGGGGAAATCCAGAGCAAGAGGAAGAAACCCGAACTGCGGTTTGGATTGTAAATAAATTACCATGAAAAACAAATATGGATTCAATGTTTTGACAAGGGCTTCAACCCATTAACCTAATCTCAACCCTGTCACATGACAATTTTGTTTAAATTGTGAATTGAAAGACATATTTTCGTGATAAGGAAAAGATAAGTGATGTAAAAGTAATCAGTTGAATATAAGCACAAGCACACACACACAGTATATGCAATTATTATTTTTGTATTATTATTAATAAAAGTAATATTACATTTATATTGCTTTTTCTATTTAATATTAATTTTACGAATACAAATAGTAAAAATAATTATGTTAAATTTGAATAAAAATATATATTTCTGGTAAATAAATATAACAATATATATAACAATTATAATTAGATATATCCACTGTTTATTTTTTAATATTAAATAAAGGGCCTATATTATATTATATTTATTTTATATAATATTATTTTTAATCATATAAAAATATATTATATTAATGTATATAATAATCAGCTGCTCATTGACAAAGGTTTTTGTGGTTGCTAAATTCAGAAAATTACTTGAATATCATTCAAAATATTACTGAAATTATATGTTAATAAAATATTAAGATAATACTGGAGCACAAAAATCACTTTCTTTAGCAGAAAAACTGAGATTTCATAATTAAAAGGTCTGAGAAGTTTGACTCGTTGAGAAACGTGTTAAAGTGAACGCTTTACCTCACAGATTCAGTTTAGCTGAATGTCATCAGTCAATGATTCACAATATTAATGCACATTTATACCTGAGCCGAGGCCTAATACAAACAAAACACATCTTACATAACTCCAGAGCATTGTCAGGAGTGTAAACATGACCCCTAGTTAGGTGGCATTTACCAGACGCGCTTTCTCTGAGCGAATCACTGAGCGAATCACAGTAAAGCAGCGTCTGGGGTGATACAGCAGGAAGTTAAACGGTGACAGGACAGGGACTGACCTGTAGTCAGTCGTTCACAGCAATAACCACTGACTTATGAAGGAGTCTGAATTACCTCACAGTGATAGCATTCCACATGGTAATCTTTATCCATGGACACCACTCGAACGGTCTCCTCTGAACCCTACCACCACACACACACACAGCTAGTTAACCTCTGTCCTGAAGCGTGACCTGTCCTCAGTCAGTATTACTGTAATCAAACTCTTGTACCTGTGCTGGGAGGATCGGCTGGTTACACGAGGCACATTTAGGAGCAAAAACCCTGTGAAGATGAAGACACATAAAACCACATTATGTAATCGCAATAAATCCCGACAAGATGATCAGGACACCTTATTTTGTGGCTGGATCTACAATATAAGTAAACAAATAGACATGAAACATGTAGAATTGATCTTCTGCTAAGAAGAACGGTTTCTAGCAAGCAGCTTTGAGCCTAGACGAAGGAACAAGTTAAAACAAGACGGACATTTAAGTAATATTGCACTTTTGAAGCTTTTCACCACATGAAATATTGATTGAGAGAAACGTTTAGAAAATTATTGCTCAAAATCAATTTCTCTATGGAGAAAAGAATGGAGTTTTTACTTCTGGAACTCGGACTGTTGCATTTTATAATGCTAGATGTTATGAATATTAAATTTTATCAAAAACCCTTGGCTGA